>VYZM01004631.1:322420-370363 GCA_013398915.1 Dromas ardeola | reverse complement strand
GGGGGTGGAGGGGTGGAGAGTCAAATAAATCACTTTCTCAATTTCCACCTTGATTATATAGTCCTGCTTTTATGGGCCTGCCCGGCAGCCTGTGCACACAGATTTACGCCGCCTTCGACAGCTTCAACAGTAAAATCCCAACGAACTCGGGGCGGCCGCCCGCTCCCACAAAGCAAACAGGGGAGCGCGGGGGCCGTGCTGTGCTGCACCCCAGGCCCCGCACCTCCCTCCGCCATCCAACAGCCCTCGCCTTTATTACGGCCTTGGATGCCTTTCAGCTTGGAAAAAGAAAAAGAGAGGAGAGGAAGTCTGAGGTCTATTTATATTCATATATTTTCGATTAAGACAATTAAGTAACCCGCACAATGTAGCAGCCCCTCCCTCTTAACAGTTTCCTCATTTCTGCCAGAAGACAGTTTACTCACTGCGGCTAAAACAAGCTTCCTGATCCCTTCACAAAAATTAGAAACAACAGCTAATAAAGCAGCAAAATAGGAGGTAGGCTTCATGGGAAACCAGGCATGGAAAGTAACTGTGCAACTGCCAGGCTGGATTTCTCTTTCATATGTTCATGACTGATGGATAATGTACAACTCATTTCCCCCAGTTCTTGAAGAACAGGCCTAGGCTGCAGCTGGCCATTTGAGTGGACATGTACAGCAGAATACGACCCTCAACTGGCAGTAGAGCGACTTTTCTCTTGGAGATGGCAGTGGGGGTCACTGGCAGCTCACAGATCAGCCCCCCACTCCTCCAATTCTGTACAGTCAAGGACTTCCCAGCAAGACAGGGGAGGGTCTGGGTAGATCTGGGCTGTGTGCCCTCCCAGAGGCCAGATTCTTGGAACAGGGCTCCTACATTTTTTGAATCTCCAAGCGTAAAAAGGATAGAATATACAATGGCATATATTTGTTTTGAAATCTTTTGGTGATACACATTGCAACCAAGAAAAACTACGCTAGTGCCCACAAATTAATACATTTCCTTTTGAGGTAATTTCCACCAATGCCTGCAAATACTGCCAGTGACTGATTTTTTTTTTTTTTGGCCATTTCTTTTAAATCAAATCATACACAGTCATGACACATTCACAACTCCCTCTAAAAACTTGTAGCTGATGGTTAAAACAAGCCATGGTTTAAACGTTAATAGGGAGATCTGAAGAACTGCGACAGAGGTGAGAGATCAGTAAGTTCCTGTCAGTAAGGAGCAATCAGGAGATGGGTAGAGGCGGGCAGTCCTGTCAGTACTTCCCTGGTGTAACCTGCCTTAAGAAAAGTCGCAAGATAAACCATCTTATTAGACAAGAGAGAATCGGCTGAGGAGAAAAACCTATATAAACACTCCACCTGCAGCAAAGAAACTCCTTACCATAGCTCATAGTCAGCCACCAAGCAAAAAGCCATGAGAAACCACATCACTATTCCTGGTGTTCATGAACTTCAGTTTTCAAGATGCAAAATGGAGGAGATGATTATTTGTGATTATAAGAGATACCGGGGGGTACCTGAGATACCCTAGATGTAACTGTATTCAGGACCCTATCTCAATGCTACTGACTTATGTCCTCCATAACTAAATTCCTAACACAATTTTAATTGCAAAAAGTATTTTTTCCCCCCCTTTCCTGCCTTAAGCAACAGCTAATAAAGAGAGTATTAGTCAGTTTGCTCCCTTTCCTTTCAGTAGTTCCTGTTCAGCACAAGTTGAAGTGACCACTGTGAATGATTTGTCTTTGGGTCAAGGTCGTGATCCCATGTCAGCATGAACACAGCACTGCCAACAGGAGTCTTGTACAGGGACAGCTAAGGGATCACGCCACTAGTTTGTAATGCAATCTGGAATGTTTTAGAATGAGAAATCATTACAAGATCTGAAGTTATTGTCCTGATACAGCCTTTTTGCAATGGTAAAAAAAAAATACTGGTACCATGGCATACTGTTCTTTCTATATTCTCATGAGATCTCTGCTCTAGAAATAGTGCCAGCATTTCCTAAAAGTTCTTGGGTAATTACTGCTTTTATGTAGTTCCTATTGTGCTCGCTATTGCTTCTAGAAGAGTGGAGTTGTTGGAAGATGCATTTGGTTTTCCTTACTGCTTTGTAAGAGTTCGGGGTTTTTTTTAATAAACAATTAAAAATAGCTTGCCCTCTAAGAAGATGTCTTTTCAAAGCACTAGAATGAATACAAGCAGGGGAAACAGCCTTTGAAAGAAAAATGACGTTGGACAAGTTTTGAATTTCAAACATAGTCTTTGTTTATATTTGACTGACAAAATGCCTCTCAAATATTCTTTGAAAGGTGATTACATTAGGCAGGGGCTATTTTAGCAATTTCACATCTCATAGCTCTATTGTATACAAGGATCTGTCCACCCACTTCCCTCACTACAGCCACAGCTCCTTGAGCCTTTTATTCAGCTATCTTTCATCACTTCTAAAGTCATGCAAACTTTTTCTTTTCCTGCAAATTGAAGTCCACCTTTTCTGCACCACCAAGTCTTTTCTAGGACTTCTGGTGGGCTGCAGAATCCCTTTCGGCCTGTTGGTGATATGTTCAGAGGTTTGTTGCAATACTTTGCTTAGAGCTGGGGAAAAAATGTTTTCCTGGTTTAACAAATTTTTCAGGATAACAAAACCCAATCCCCATTTCAAATCACAACAGAGAGTTGATGTTTTTAGTGTTCGATATTTTTAAGGGAAAAAAGCCAAACTTGCACTGCAAGTCCTTTCTAAATTACACATCCTTCCGTCTCCATTCTATTTTTCCTGTCATTTAGGAAAAGAGCACAAAGCCCCTCCCGTGAAGGCACTGCAGAGCCATGACAAAGCGGCTCATTTAATTATTCCTATCATCAGCTCAGATGGTGAAAGCTTCAATACCCATTCGAGTTCTGGACCGCCAGGAAAGCTCTCACTGTTTTTGCTTTCTGTGTAGTCTCAACACTACCATATTTTGACATTCCTGCTACACTTGTGCATCTCCACTGCAATCAAAACTACGTTTGTTGACACATTTCAAAATTTTTAAACACTCTTTAAATATTTTTAATATACATTTATCAAGGTAAATTCTGTACCAGCTTGGGATGCATCAACACTAGTAAATACTTCACAGTTTTAGGAACATTCCCGGGCCCCAGAACACAATGGCCTGTGCCACCACAGATTGAGACCGATTCTTGGCACGGTTTTGGGCTAAGGCAACTAGCACTATCTGAAACAGCTCTTGAGCATATCTCGAGAGTTAGCCCAGGCCAGAGTCAACACCAAAAGACAATTCACATGAGGCCACCTTGTTTTGGTGGGCAAGACAGCAGAATAGTATCAATGGATACTGTGGGCAAGCTATCCTCATCGACAGAACCCTTCTGATACGCCAGTACAGACATTGCTTCTGTCAGTCCTGCATAAGAAAGACGGAGTAGTCCGAGTCGAACACCAGGCTTTTGAACTCCAGGCTCCTGCACAGTGCTGTAAAAATAAATGCACAGTACAGTGCAATACAGATAAACCAGCTGAAGATGAACAAAAATGGCCACCCAGTGTTGCTGTGATGTGCTTCCATTCCAGAGCAGATGAAATCAGAATTTTGTTCTATGTTGTGCTATCAATATTTAATTATCTGTGTCATTACAACATCTGTCCTTTCTCAGGTACAGCAGAGTGGCAATCTATGGTGTAACATTTTCGTGAAAACGTATCTACCAACATAGCTACTTCTAGTAGTTTTATGAACACAGGTAGAACCCCAAAACTTCTCTTTTCCATCAAACATAGACAAGAAAAAGGCCTCATTGGTCTTCAGTCCTCAGTCAATGCTCTCACCATTCAGATAATTGCTGGCAACCACATAATCTGATCTTTTTCATAAACTGATCCATTTCAAAATTAGCTCAGATTTTTGATCTATTATCTCTCCTGGATACCATTCTAAAAATCTCATTATTTTAAGGGTAAACTCCTAGCCCAACTTAAATCGGCGACAAAACTTCCATTTGTTTCCCAACAGCATCAAGATTTCACCCTGAGTATTGAGGCACAGCCTCTCTGATAATAGAAAACAATACAGTTCCATTAAAATAAAGTGAAGAATAATGCTGAGGATTTGGGGTTACCTTCTTCACACTCATTTTGCCAGTGAGTATAAAGAGAATTTTCTCATGAAGCTAGCTCAGTTACAATGCTGTGAGCAGAACTTAGTTTAAAAGAAAGTATTGCAAGGCAAAACTATTATAAATATTAAGTGAAGTATTTGGACTTCGTTACACACTCAATATCTGTTTTTGAACCTGCAGCTTTTTAGACAGACCAGAGAGAAGACAGGCTTCTGTCTGTGCCTTAGGTTTTTCCTCTTAATGTTTTTAAGAGTGACAGCAAGTCAGCACTTGCACAGAGAACAGAAAGGTAGAGAAACCTTCAGTAGAAGGAGAAACTTCACGGACTCTGACAACACAGTAGAGCACAGCAGATCACAGACAGAAAGTTACACATAACTTACAACATCTGAGCATCAAAGGAGGCACAGTTTCCTGATTGTACTTCCAGTTGCCAAAAGCAAAGGCTAACATAACAGAATAGAGATTAGTGTGCTTTCTTGAGGCCTGACTACAAATGCTGGAGGAACCTTGTTAAGGGTCCTCATCACATTCAATGACCCTAAATTAGTAACTGGCAGTCTAACTCACTCTCCATTCTGTTTTATGGTCCATTGGAAAGTTTCCAGAATTTGCTGGAAGAAGAGGGGATTGGAAATAGGAGGTGCTAATAGATAACTCTCAGATACTTAAAAGCACAGAGATTCTCAGTAAAGAAAGAGGATTTGCTAGGAACTAGGAACAGTACGTAAGACATTCATAGGATCATAGAATGGTTCGGGTTGGAAGGGACCTTAAAGATCATCTAGTTCCAACCCCTCTGCCATGGGCAGGGACACCTCCCACTAGACCAGGCTGCTCAAAGCCCCATCCAGCCTGGCCTTGAACACTTCCAGGGATGGGGCAGCCACAACTTCTCTGGGCATCCTGTTCCACCTCCTCACCACCCTCACAGTGAAGAATTTCTTCCTAACATCTAATCTAAATTTCCCCTCTTTCAGTTTGAAACTGTTACCCCTCGTCCTATCACTACAATCCCTGATCAAGAGTCCCTCCCCATCCTTCCTGGAGGCCCCCTTCAGGTACTGGAAGGCCACAATAAGGTCTCCCCAGAGCCTTGTCTTCTCCAGGCTGAACAACCCCAACTCTTTCAGCCTGTCCTCATAGCAGAGGTGCTCCAGCCCTCGGATCATCGTCGTGGCCCTCCTCTGGACCCACTCCAACAGGTCCATGTCCTTCTTGTGCTGAGGACTCCAGAGCTGAACGCAGTACTCCAGGTGGGGTCTCACCAGAGCGGACTAGAGGGGCAGAATCACCTCCCATGACCTGCTGGCCATGCTAATGTTCTAAAAGCAGATGAAATGCATTCTGCATATGCAAGTCTGGACCTATTCTACTCTCCAGCACAAGCCACTGAAGATAGTAAACCCACACCAGCTGAATTCTGGCCTTAAGATACCAAGAATGACACAGGTTTTGCAGTGATACGAAGGGTTATACTTGCCCCACATAAGAAGAGCCGGAGTGGTCTGGGAACAGTTTTGCCAGATGTGGGTTAAGGCTTAGTAGGGCTGAAACTACATAAGAAATAACAGAATTTATCCTCTGGGATGTAGTATTGCTATTTGACAGCTTCCACATGAGCACTTACTTATTCTTATTAATATCTGGTGGAGCTCAAGTCTCATTGGCTCCTGTTTTAAAGAGATGGTCTAACAGTTAGTGCACAGCCTGGCTACTCAGAGGCTTGGACTACAGACTTAGTTTTGCTCCAGTTCTCTGTCTACAGAGAGATCTCTTGGGTAGGGTTTTCAGAAGCACATTATTGACATAGGAGAACAAGTCTGACTAATCTTCTGCCAGACACATCCTCCTATGTCATAAAAGCACAACTGAGAACCTCTCAAGTCACCTCTTATTTTCTACACCTGTAAAAGTAAACAAACGTGACCCACTTAGCAATCTTAGAGAGATCTGTAAGGATCTGTTTTGCTGACAATTGTAAAGTCTTAACATTGAACTTGCCAAGGCAGCTCTTTGCCCTTTCCCCAAGTAAGGAGGACCCAAGTGCCTGCAGAACAGTCACATTTTTGTTCCACATGAAGGCAGGTTTGAGAAAGACAAGAAGGATCCTGCCCTCCTGCTCCCCATCTTCTCACCCTCCTCATGCACCGAGCCTTGTTTTGTGCGAGAGCAAAGTGAGGCAAGGAGCTGAACGACTGCCCAAGGCTACGCAGCCGGTCACTGGCAGGTTCCCCAGTCATTCCTGATTCCCCGTGCTGTGCATTCTTCCAGGCTGCTTCCCAATCTGGGAAAACATTTCCAAAATGCAAGGCAGAATCCAGACTCTCAGATTTTCATTTGATTTTGGATGATCTGCAAACTTTCCGTATTTAGAATCATTTTGAACTGTCTGTTGGGACACAAATATTTGGATTACACATTTTGACGGTCTCTTTTAATAGTAACATCTAGAAATTCCCTAGGAAAAATAGTATGTGCTTATTATCTCTTCTTTCACACATTTAAAATATTTTAAAACTTCATTTGGCTCATCACCTGGTCTGAATCAATAATCAACTCAATGTGGGAAAGAAGCTTCAGAAACAGGGCTGAATCTTATACATATCAATGGCAAAAGTCCCATTTCTACAGTTGCATCAGGAGTAAGTTTCTGTGCTGTTACACAAGTAACTAAGCTAAAATGTGCTAACCCTTTGCCATTCAATCATTTTAAGGACCAATTTACTGAAGGTTTATCCAAAATAAATACAGTCATAAGTATTTCCTTTTCTACACTGACAACTGTTGCTGTAGAGAATGTTCAAGCATTGAACAAGCCTTCAGATGATTCCCTTCTCATCTATTCTGTTCCTGAACTCTGGGATTTGTGCAGCCTGATCCAAATTAAAACAAACTTGTTGACAGAATTTGGAATAAGTAACACTAAAAAAAGTTTTGCCCAATCTTTCTGTCTTCTCTTGTTCTTTGGGTTACTCCATCAGGCCCTCTTAACTCACACTAAGTCATTTCTGTCTCATAGAAAACTACTTTTGCTGTTACTAAATCAAAAGGAGTTAATGAGCTGTCAGTATCACCCTACCAACAAAACAATGCAGCCCCTTCTGCACAGGCAAAATCAGTAGCTAATAGAAAAGAGGAAAGGTTTTAAGCAAACTTTGCCAGGCAGGCACATTTACTGCTGTGTTCCTATCTTCCTTTCTTCAGGTCATAAACTCCAAAACCACCAAAGATTATCAGTGCAACAATAATGAAAAATCAGATAATCCTGACCAGATACAAGGAAGCCGCCAACAAAAAAATAAGGGGTCTTACATACAGTGAAGAAACTCCAACTTTCTTACCAGTATCTACAGCAAGATGAATCAAGTTCAGCCATGAATAAACTCGGAAAGCCTGCAAGAACATAGGAGCCATGCCTGGGAGCCAAGACTTCCAAAGGATAACTCTTCAATAGTTTTATTCCCCTGCGATATTCAGTAGGGTAATAAACCAAGCCACTCAGCTACTGTTCAGACAGAGCTGCCTCACTGAGGTACCTGCCTTGAAGACATCGTCAGTTTTCATTTTTGTGCCACTGGCCAAGCTACAAGTCTTGGATAAACTCATCAGCATTTGCTAGTTTCCAGCTGATGTTCACCTTGACTTTAGATGGATGCTATTGGTTTTGGTGAGTTATTCTCTTGCAGATCCTGGCGCCTTAGGGTTTAGAGACATTCAGTTTAAACAGGTGGCTATAATTAATTATTCAAAATGATTTTTAGGAATTTGGATTATTTTCTACTGACTGCATTAGTAATAAGCATTGTACAAAAATAAGGCAATTGCGTGCTGCTTGGGGTATTTGTGATTAAAAAAACATGCTCTAGCTCATTGTAATGCTTCTGTAGGCTGGCATTCTTTGTGAGAAATTTGTTTCTTGTAACTGCTTTGGGTTTATGTTAATTGTATATTTTAAGAACAACATCCGCTAAAGCGGTTTCATGTGAAAAATGGCAATCTACTTATCTCAAGACAGTGAAGCCATAAGCACATTTAATTTCTAATTTCATATGAACTGCACCTCTAATATCAATTCCCTTTCATTCTCAGTTGGTCTTTAGTAAATACGTAGTTGCCAGTGAAAAAAGTTGAGAATAGTCAGCCAAGAAGATTATTAAAAAAAAAAATTAGGGACAGACAGCAGATGAGGATGCTATAAAGTACTATTCTGACAGGCAACAGTATGAAGAAGTTGGAAGAGTACTAGGAGCTAAAATTCACACACAGAACCCATTATTCAGCACATATAATATACTGTATTCTTGAACTTGTGAAGAAGTAGGCTGTGTCTAACATTCAGTTAAAGATTTCTTGAAAAGAGAAGACTGAGCTGCAGCATGAGCATCAGGAGTCATCAAGTTTCCATGCAGCTCTTACTGTAAATAGAAACAATGGGGAAAATAAAGAGATTTTTTGCACTATCTGCTTTTTTCCCGTTTGTCCCCAGCAGATGAGGTGTTGGGGGACAAATACCATTCTAGAAACAACTGTTTCTTCACAACATTTTCCAGGCAACACTTTTCAGTCTGGTATAAATTTTTTCAGTTAAAATGTAAGAAAATTAAAAACCAAATGGTTTGAAAATAAAGCAAATAGCTCCAAGCGAAAAAAATAACAAGACCAAAACAAAATAATTCAAATCAATACACCAAACCAAATTAAAAAAAAAAAAAACACCCAAAATATTTACCCTTCAATTTCAATATATATATATATTTGGAATACATTAGGTTAACCTTCTCCAAAATTTTAATGTTTCTTTAACCACCACAAAAAACTTTTAGTCTGACCTGAAGTGCTTCTTTTCCTGGGTGGTTTGGTTGTTTCCCAACTCACAAAATTTATTATTTTGAAGCAGCAGCACAGGTTAGCCAGGGCTGAGCTTAAATAGAGTCCTTGGTCCCATGGGCTGGGAGTGTAAGGAGAAGACCCAGGTGAGGCTCATCAGGGTCATTAAGGCCTCTTAGTACAGTCAGGGCCCTGATAATTATTAATCTAGCTCTAAATTGTGGAAATAAATTAAAGAGTAAAATTAAAACTGAGGCTTTGGTGTTCTGGAAACAAGGTGTCCTTTCCCAGTCATCCAGTGCCTCAGACCATGTGAGAGGTGGAGTCCTCGTGCATATGCATATTTTGCTAGGGTGGAAAGGCATCATATGATCTATCTTCAGCCACAATATTAACAATTCTAATCAGAAGGATTTTCTTTGGTAATGTAAGCACTGGAACTTCATCCTAATAGATAACAGTTGTAAATGTTATGGAGACTGAGCCAGACTTCGGTCAGTGGTGCGTGGCCCACTGTAATAATGAAAATCTGAGAAGAAATCCTGTGTCACTAAACTCATGCAAGATTTGCCACTGCTTTCCACGGAGCCAGGATCTTGCCTCAGGCAACAGCAAAACTGCAGAAGTTACAATATATGCTCTTCCACTCCAGCTCCCAGGAACAAGACCTGAATGGCAGATGTATAATTATTTATTGATATGCAAACTTGCACAAACCTTATAATCTTGAATGATAGCTGAGTGCTTTCCTAGTTGATAAACCATATTTGAGGAGCTTTTTCAAAGAAGGCTCAAACTGAATTTTTTTCCTGAGTAAAATGTGTTGTCAAAGTATGAACTGTGAACAGCGAGAACTGTTCTCTTCAGATATACCGGACACACACACATTTCAGTTGGCAAAATCTGGTCACTGTTACAAAGCAAACTTTATGTGTACTTGTACAATGAGTTTGTTGGGTTTTTTCACACTCAACGATGTGTTTGTTCCTTGCTTTAAATGGAAAAACAAGTATTTCTGAAAAATTATCTAAAAGAACGTATTAGGAATCTGTTCTGTCACAGGAGACGGGGTTACATAGCATAAGGACAATGGGATAGTTAAAAGAAAAAAGAAATATATCAGTAGAAACAGATTTAATTCACTGCTGAAACTGCCTGTAAAACATAATTCTACCTTTCATTCTTCCTTTCTGAAAGATGGAAAATCAACTTGCACATTTTGTTGGCTAGCACCTGACAACAGTTTTACCAAGGGGAAGATGAGGCTTTTGTCCTCGCTGGGCACCGGCCAGCCTGGGACATGTCTCTGTGTCATGCACTGCAGTCAGGACAGTCTTGTCCTGCTCCCCCTGCCTGCTTTTGGACTGATTTGTTTTCATCCTAGAACAGCTGGTCAGTTGTTAATTGTAATGCTGCCTCTTGCTGCCCTTGAAAGACCATGATGAACCCTGACAGTTGGCTCTTGTGCACTTAAATTTTGAGGAAAACAAAAGGTAGGTCTTACAAATGCTCTGAGAAAACAATATTCCTCTGTTGCAAACAGGAACTGAGGGAACTGAGTCAACTAACAATTTTAAGGAGCAGATGAATGTCCTTATCTCATGGCCATACACCCCCTTCAGTTCATAGATGTAAATGCCATTGACAGCAATGTCCTCTGGAGTACCAGTACAGCAGAATTAGAAGGTCATTGAAACAGATGACTTTTCCAATCCTTTTTCACAGTTTTTTTTGAACTTGGCATCTGTTCTCCCATGTGTACATACATATAAAGGCCACTAACTCTAACAGTCTCTCTAGGCACATTTCTATGATGGGGTTGGAGAAGACCCTTTCTTCAGAGAAAAGGACGTCGAGACCTAAAGCACCAAACCTTCTCTTGCCTTCAAATGCCTTGAACTGCTGCAGTAATGTGACACAGCCTGACAGCTGGCTTAGCTGGCTCGTCACACTCCTTCACAGGTGAAAAGGTAACAGCTTAAAAGAGAGAATCAAGCCCACAATTTGCAAAACACCTCTGGGTCCTTTCAATATATTGTGTACATCATTTGTACACACGTGTTTGTGAGATGGGGGAGGCAGGCCTGGGAGAGGTACAGAACAAGTAGGAATATAATTAAACCCAAAAACTAATATGAAGAAAGATCTATAGGAAAGTAATATCACCTTGTGGTTTTGCAAGTTATTTTTAAGTACTGTATAAAATCAGTGAGAATTTGATTGTGGTATTCAGAGCTGTGATACTAATCACTGGGCTGAGTTACAACACAAATCTGGCCTCAGGTTTATATTGATTGAACATCCATTCAATCAATAAAAAACCACAACCCATTCCTTTATTTCATCTAGTCTCAGAGTCTGCCATCCCATACATTACATCTGAATTGAAGTCAAGCACCGCAGTTTATCCTGTTTGTGCAGGAATGGCTCAATGCACAAAGGGCCATGTAGCTCTGCCGCCTTTTTCACACCCTGAGCTGAGCCCACTGGTGCTGCTGCACTAACCAGCAGGGACAGATGCTGAATGAGAAACCCTTCTGATAGAGCTCATGACAGCATTTTGCTCCTGGTCAAAACTTGCAATGAAAGGAGGTGGAGGGAAACAGGGGATCAATGAGGAATAGCTGCATAGCAGCAAGGACTCGCAGTCTGTGGCTTTTGGGCCTTGGGACCAGGAATTTGCCACCTGGGCTGCATTTGGATTGGATGACGAGGCCCTGAGTTTGGACTTGGTCCCAACAGACCATCAGACATGGATGATAATCCCAACAGATATGGAAAAAAGGCTTTATTGAATTAGAGTAATTCGTATCGAATTAGAGTTTTTGTTTTAAAATATTCGTAACAGAGTATTCGTTTTTAACCTTCACTCTAACTCACAGAAGTGGCCAAAGAGCTTGTTCTCTTATAAAACTGACAGAAAAAACCCAGAGTGTTTTTACAAAAAATACCTGATCTGAACAAAAGACACAAAAGGAAAGAAGATACAAGAGGAATGAAGACACAAAAGACAAAGAGAAATCGAATAAAGGCTGCTATTCCTCCTTCTCTTCTGTGAGTGTAGCTTATAGTTTATTATCCGCATGTCAGGGTCTTGTGCACCTCATGACATTAAATGAAAATTGGTATAATACAGTGAATGAATAACATAATAGCTTCACTTTCCTGTAGAGGTTCACGCATGTACACATACATGTGTGTGCTCACGCACAGAGGAACCCTCATAGCGAAGGAGCAGAAGCAAGGGCTGGGAGCAGAACTGCTGCTGGGCAGGGCTCGTTTTTGTCCTCTTACCAAAATTCCAGTTTTTATTCACAACCTGATTCTTTGAGACACCCCTTTTTAATCCTACAATAGAAATTACAAGCTTGAAGTTCTGGTACCCAAAGAAATGACGGAGATGGAACAGGGGAAGGTTTCAACAGAAAGGTAAGGTTCGATCAAAAGGCAGGCATCTCCTTTTCTAATCACCAGGAGTTTTGGCAGTTTAGCAAACATTTTAAGGAACTATTACTAAAAGCAAGTGAAAAGTAAAAAGTAAATTACATCTTCAGAAATATTAGTATGACACCTGCCAGGCAGTACCTATCTAGAATATTAACAAAAAATTTGGTCTCAAAATTTTCATCACTTTAAAAACCATTTCCCCAATCTGACTTCGATAACTAAAACTGTCTATTAAAAAAAAAAAAAAGAGTCCAAATAATATTATGCAGGGGTGTATTTCAGAGGTTAATTCCACTTTGCCTTCAGAATATTTTCTTTTGTGGGTTTTACAACAACACAAGACAATCTGGGTTTCCTTTCAGTGTTAAGATACATGGGGTGTCTCCCTATAGAAACAAACAAAAAATGGAGCACTGCATAAATATTTTTTATGGGAGCACTTCCTATATAGCACTGATGAAGCCCTACATTTTACATCCCAATAAAAAGGAAGTATTCTGGAGGAAGGTATTTTAGAGACTTCTGTTGACTCTGCCCTGGAATGTCTGTGTGTAGCAAAGCAAATGATTGCCCTGAAGGGATTTTCCCACTGCTCATAAAAAATGTCACAGCCTAGCCTTGTCCCATCTGTACTGTGCTTTCTCAGGGCAACATCAGTGCAACCCATTTGGAGAAGCCTATGCTGTAAATAGTGATGTTTCAAACATTACACGGAACAGTGGCGATTTATTTTCCATTTAAAATGTTAAGAAATGAATATATTAAAAGCAGAGCACAAAGTGGTGTTTTACCTGTAAAAAAGTAGCAGGGCCAGATCTGTGAAATAGCAGATTCAGATCCTGTCTTCATTTGAAGTGAAAGGTTGAAGAAAACAGAGAATCAACAGGAGAAATGATGCGTGGGCTTGCACATACCCACATGGCCCACGCAGTTTCTACTAGAATTGCAGCAAATAACTCTGCCCTGCCTGGCCCACCTCATATCCTTACTGGATGTTGGGGGATCTGAGGTCTGGCACAAGTATCTCTATCAAGAGGTACCTAGCTCCAGGCATGTTTTAATTCACCCATATATGTACCCCATGGTCCCTCTGTCACAAAACCCACTGGTTATGTAAAGTGTATGAGCAAAATAAGTTTGGGTCTGTGAAGTCTCTTCAATTCCAGCAAGTTAAGGCTTCCTCTTAGAACAGACTGTACGATATGTATGTAAATTTAGCACGTCTGAAAATGAGTAAACCCCCAAAGCTGTAGAGCACTCGCAGGGTGACACAAGAGGCCAAAAATCCTCACCAGGCCTTCCTCTATAGAGCAAGACTCTTGAAGTGGGGTATGGGAGCTCTTGCCCCAACAGAACCTTCCAAGTCAATCTATTGGCTAAAGTGTTCCACCTCCATATAACCTGCAAGGCAGCATGGTTCCTTCCACCACAGTGTTTCACCAGCTCTGCATGCATACTGGGCATACTGAAAAACACCATGGGCCATGCAACTTTCTAACTGGTAATGGCACCAACGCAACAAGCCAAACACGCCCACAGCTATCATAAGAACCGTCCACTAGAGCACAACCACTATCCCAGTATTTGCAATTAAGCGCTTGTTACGACTGCATAGTGGCTGCCAGGAAGCTTTGAGAGGTGGCAAGAACATGGCAAGAGTCATAGGTCAAAATACCTGTAAGGGAGATAATGAGGGATTCTTTGTTTTATACCCTTAGATTTATATCCTTTCACTCCCTCCTTCCCATGCAAAATAATGCTGTCCATGAATCTCACCATAGTCATCCTTTCAGAGATTTCTACTGTACTTCTCTGAACCTTTCCTTGTTGTTGTGTCCATTTAGATACAAAAGAGGTTAAATGGAATGTGACACACAAAATGAACTTGTGCTTTTGACAAACTAGAGATAAGCCTGTACCTTTTGCCCTGATTCACTCTTTCAACATGCTTCTTGTTAGTAGGTAAATCAGTCCAGATTTGACTTGGGTCTGTGCAGATGTGAATCTCCAAGTTAAAACTTTTCAATTCAGCAATTTCTAAAACCTCGGAGAATACAGAGACCATTATACACATCCTCTAATTCTTGGGGCCCTTTTTGCCTGGTCTGAAATTCCCATTTGTCTCTTACTTTCTGCACAAGAGGATGGTACTCCCTGTACAAACAGAAAATGGGCAGAACTGGAAACAATGGACGCTGACAAGCACACTATCATTATAGGTATTTATGTGCTGAGTACCAAATTGATAGTACCTTCCTTTGTAACTTTTGCTCATCTGTTCACTATTATTAAACGAGCTCAGAAACCAGAGGAGATCTGAGAATGACAGAGGGTAATTACACACTTTAGGAGAAGATATTTTTCATCGTGGGTTTAGAACATAACAACCTATTAAAAAAAAACCATCAGAAAGAACGTGGGTATTTCAATTCAGCTATGTTGCTGTCCTCAGAGAGCAGATCATTAAAAAATCTACTTTTCACTTTGATTCTAACTAAACATACAAACATTGCAAAAGCTACAAAAAGTTTTTCCCTTAAATACTTAACTCTGATTAATGTAGATTTTTGAAAATCCTGTATTTAAATAGTGAATTTGTGTTGTTGATCAACAATCTTAAGATTTCTAATTGTGTTGAGTGATTTATCTGTTTACTTTCATAACATCCATCTGTACAGGAATTTGTCTAGTCTAGCTGTAAAGTGGCTCTGGGTGTTTTATTTGATCTAGCATCAAAAAGCTAAATATTTTATAACACTGAAGTCAGCACTGGAAAATGTGTATATTGAGGATGAGCATCACCAGCAATGTATGAGAAAAGGTGTGGGGGAAGTCTAGCAAGCTCTCCTATCCATATTACCACCTGAAATTACTAGCACCAGCTTAAAGAGGAAGGTGTCAGAAACTAATCTTTTAAGAAAAATGTAGCATATTGTTACTCCTGGTCCTGTGTAGTGAGCTCCTCCAGTGGCAACTCACCTTTAGTTCGAAGTTTTGGTTTCACATGCTGAGCAATGTTTTACTTTCAAAGGAATCCTGCGGTTCCATACCACCACAGAGAGCTAGCATCACCTGGCTATTGCTTTTCCATACAGAGGTTCAAGTCATTTGTCTATTCCTCCTCACACCGTGCCTGCAGCCTAGCCAAAACTCATGGGAATACATATGGCATTCTGCCTGAAAAAGCTACCCAGAAAGCACAGAAGTCTCCAGCCAAAGGTAATCTCACTTTATGTTTTTTGCTACCCTGAGCAAAAGCTTATTGCTTTTGTCTCAGCGTAGGATGTGTCTGCAAAAGCAACATACTACAGAACTACAGCCTGAAAAATACCAACCTTTGCCTCACAACATTAGGAAAAAAGAAAGCAGATGCAACAGCAACGTAGACTTCCTAAACTGATTCAACCAGCATATAAGCACCCCCAGATGACTGTCATTTTATAACCCCCCAGTTACCAGAGACATTCTCTTCTCTGCAAGCCTCCACCACCTCCATTCCATACCGTGCAGCACTGTGCTGCTAAGGCTCCGCCACAAGCAGCAGTCTTAATGTGGTACCAATGACCACAAGAAGATGGTATCTGTTTACCTGCCAAAGATATTTAGCACCTGTCATTTGGAATACTTTCTCAATTTGTGCAGGGTCTAACGAGCTAATGCCATGATTTGAATTCAAGGAATAATCAGAACCTTGTTTCAGATAATAATTTTTTCAGCCACAAAACGTTTCTCCAACTGTTTCTGAAGCAGACATGAAAAACTGGGTATTTCCAAAAGGGAAGGGACTTCTGGGAAGACTTGTGATCAGTGTGTGTAGGGATACTTGTACACGAGTTAACTGCATGGTCCCATTTCAGAGTGAGGCCCAAAAGGACTATGTTTTCAGTCTTTTCCTGTTTATTGCTAATCCACTGCAAATGGAATAGTTCGTCTTTTGCTATCTCCTCATCTCCAGAACTCTCTAGCCCAACCTGATACTGGTGGCAAACTAACTTAATAAGATGGTGTATAAGCATTTCTGGATCAAGATAAAGTAAAACGTTAAAAGCATTTATTGTGTTGAAATTTTCTATGCCAATTTTCTGCTTAGAAAGAGAGATTCAAAAGGTCAGGGCTTTTGCAGTACAGAGTTAGTGGTATATTAGTTACAGTAATTCAGCCTGAAAATTCCAGGAGAAACAAACACAATGGAATGCCATGAATTACAGGAGGAGACCACAGCTTTAATCAGCTCTTGGGAAAAGAGAAACATGCATTTGGTTATTGACAGTTGATAAACTGAATTATGAGGTTTGAAGAAACTAGGACAAAGAAGGAGTTCTAGGAGTTTTTTCTTTAAGTAAATAAGCTTTTGTTTTTGTACTTTTTTTCTTCCTGATTACAGAGACTTTTTTTTCCCCTGTTTATGATACTGATATACTTTCAAAACTGTTAACCACTGTTCCTGGCATTCAGGTTTTTCAGACCCTCACTAGGCTGTAAAGACTGGGAAGAGTGTGTCTCTAAGCGATGTCTTGAAATAAAATCCAGGAAGCAGAGGAGATTCTGAGAGGGGTGTGATTGATTCTGTACAGTGAAACTGTACTGATTACACAAAGCTCTTAAAATCCAAAATTGAAATTCTGACTGAAACCTTTAAAAGAAAACACAGTCAAGGCTTTTAAATCAGCTTACTGTGTCTCTCTTCAGGAGCCACCGATTTCCACAAGTCCATCATTGCGGAACTTACCATTGAATTTTCCTCTTTGTACAGAATTCTGCTCCAAAATTTAAGTCTTTATTCAAAAATGAAGATCAGCCATGACAGTGTATGACCATTCCTCCTCTTTCTCCACACCATCATTAACATCATCATATTAAGCAAACGCAAAGTAATCACCAAAACCACAAGCAATGCATTAATTAATGCAGTATTTGAGTTTGCATATAGCCTGAAATACAAATTTGGAGGGGTATAAAGTGCCCCGTTCATTTTCAAGGTTTGATTATTCTGCAACTGCAAAGCTAGCATGTTGATGTTACATTAAATTGCTTCTGCTGATATCAGAGAATTTCACAACATTGAACAACCTCCTATGACTGACCAGGCTGAAATATGAGAGGTCTAAAGAGAGAGAGCAAGCAAACCCAACCTTATTTATAGGTGGTTTTTTTTTTTTTTTAAATCTCATTATTTTCAAGCTAATCTAGTGATTTATTTTTTTTCTTTTTGAGTTTGGCTAGTATTCCCAAATGTTTCATCAACATTTTCTGCCTTGGCCAGAAGCATTAGCAACTCACACACAATACCAGAAGACAAGTGCGCGAATGCCAGAAAATGAAACAAATAAGAAACCATGGCCAAATTCAGAAACAGCACAAAGACATGAAATGAGGAAAACAAGTCAGTTTGACCATCTTTTGTTGGTATTATCTTATAGTAATTAATACCATAGGACAGGCATTTTTGTTTTGAATAAGATTTCTTTACTTGACATTGCCTTGCAAAATACCAGCATATGACAGCTGTCAGGTTTTCTCTCCCTTAAGTAATGCTGCCAAAATTTCCTAGCAAGTAATTGCCCCTCACAAGCAGGTACCAGAATAACATGGGACAAAGAGTTTTGCTGTGTTCCTTTGTAAGACATTTGAGTCAGAGGTTAAAGAAATCACTGCTCCAGAGGCTCTTAAACATGTCATTGTCATAATATAAAAACTGACTTACTAACTTAGATTATTTGGAGAGTTAAGTGCTTGTGTTATTGCAAATTAAACTAATTAGTATCATTTCCTGACAGCTGCAGTGAGCGATAGCAATTCCATGATTTTTTCTTCAGCCGCTCATGTGGGATGAAGAGAAGAGTGGAGACAGCTTTGTGATTTAATGGAATGGGATCAGTTTATCATCGTAAGGGCACATCGTTCCATTCTTAGCACAGCTCTGCTGCTTCCTCTGCTCCCTCCCAGTTCATCAGCTATTATTGCACTATTAACTTATTACATGGAAGCTGGGGTAGACAGATGGAAGTTGCTGGGAACTTTGCAAATAGCCAGACAAAAAACTGTGCTGGAATTTGCTCGCAGTACTTCCCCCTTTTGGAACTGTCGTAGATTATATTCACCATCCTTTTAACAAAAATTGTAGCTGCCAGTAGAAGATAGAAGAACTCATTTCAATACCACAACTGGTTTAATTGTTATAAAGGCAGACTCGCAAACTAGCGCTGATTGGAGTCTCTAGCTTATATGAATAATTGCATAAAAGGGAAAGTTACAGTATGCAATTGGCAGGCATTTAGCAAATCACTCACATTTATCATATGTGGAAAATGTGTACCAATCGTGGTGGTAAAACCATTGTGCTTACTTCTACCCAGAATTTCCATAAGATTACGTGAGGAACAATAGCAGACAGTCCCAACAAACTCTTATAAAATGTCATACTGAAAACTAAAGGTAATCTGATCAGTAAGGAAAAGTCTAAGATTTCTTTAGATGAGCCAGAATGAAATAAAACTCTTGTCCATCTCCCACTTCACAGAAGCCCACACAAATGGATGAAATTACTCTGAATTCAATTATTCTGGAATTCTAACTTTCTAGAGACCATTGGGTCGTGCTTGAACTTTTTCATTAGATCGCTTTGGTCAGATTCGTGCTCTACTTATATTACTAAACTGGCTCCAAAGGTTTGCTCTGTCTTGGAGTCATTGGAATAGACTGTAGCTTTGTGGTTCACAGACTGGATTAATGTTTTCAGCTACTAATTAATTGCTGATCACCAGCATGGAACTTGAATTATCTTTAATCATATTAAAATATGGGGTTTTGTTCCCCTCCTCCATGAATCATTTAGCTTAGAAAGTCTTGATGGAAAGAAATGCATATTTTTGAGAGAATACAATACTTTAGTAAAAAGCTAAAAGGGTTGGGAAAACGAATCCTCTTCCTCATTGTTGAACAGAAATTAATGCATAATGCCATCTATCTAATATCTCAGTATGGTCCCTGTTAGCACAGGGTCTGAGTACCTTCCACTTTTTATGCATTTATTTTCAGAACACTCCACAAAATGGAGTATTTCTATGGTTTCTAATGATTACTTGTCAAACGAAGAAGTACAGAACAAAAAGACTGAGAATTCCTCAAGGCAGCACTGGAAATGTGTGATGAAACAGGGAATTAAAACTGCTTCCTCCATGTGCCAGATTTGTATCTGTAACCACATCTTTTTTCACATCTGTAATCAAGATGGCAGTAACAGACAAAGACCATCAAGGGAGAACTAACCATGGATCCATTTTCCATTCCCTGGTTTCTAGTTTCAGGGACCTTACACATTCTGAATCAGCAAGTATCCTTCATGTCCAGGTAGGAAACACCTCCTTCTGAGCATCTTAACCCTTCCAGTCATTATTTTTCCATTAGGATTCATTCCCATCACCCGTTTTTTTCCTTATGTTTTACCAGAGTAAAAATCTACATTAAAGCTGAGTCAATCTAGCTGCTCTCCATTGCTGAAAAGGAAAGATGCTACACCTCCTACACCCACCTGACTCCCCTCTGCCACTGCTCACGACTACAAAGTCTTCTCTTCTTCTGGGCCAAGGACCCTTTGGTGGCCTCCTCGGTGAGTTAATTCAACTTGCTGACTTGGCAGAAAACTAATTGCCTTTTTTTTTTTCCTTCACAAAATGCATTCCCAATTACTCTGTCACACAATCCAACCCTTCGCTTGACACAGTATGTTCATTGGCATGAGATCTACTGCCTTGGAGTCTCCAAGAAGTTGAACAGTTGGTGAATACCTTTGAGCTACTCTGGAAACTGTGTTTCAGGTCCTGCTCTGCTGACCTCTGAAATGGTCCCAGTGCAATTTGGAGAGCAGATTCAGCAATACCGGCCAGCACAAAAATAAACCACAAAGGAATCAAAATCACTTATAAGTCTGCACAGCAGAGTGTCAGGGGACTCAGCCAATTCTTTCTTGATCCAATTTTTTTCTTCTAAGTGGAAATGCTCCCCACAGTGTGCAAAACAGATCACATCTTTTAGAAACACCTTGCGTGGCTTTGAGTTTACTTTCAAACTGGCATTCTTAAGTTTATCACAGGCCATTTGGAAATGGATCAGTTTGGGTCCAAAAATGTGAACGCGTTGAGGATAGCGCCAGGTTTCACAAATGCCTGTGTGTATTAAAATGTAAAAAACACTCTCAAAAGCTGAACTCCCATTACTGTTGTCTAACTGCCCAGATCTAAACAAAAACTTGAGGCAGGAGAGGGGAAGGAAAAAGCTAATCTTTTGACATTTACACTTTGCCCCCTGCCTTGGTCCTAGACATCATTTCCAGAATGGCGTAGCCACTTTTTCCATATTGCCAGCATCAAACTAATTTGCTTTCCTTAATTTTAGTATTAGAATCAATTTAATTTCTTTTCCAAATACATTACATCTGCATTAACCACGCAGCAGTTATGAGCTACTTCACACTGTTCTTTCCCTTTCTTTGTATCTACACAACACAAAGGTTTGTGGGTTTCAGCTTCCATGCCTGTCGCTCCCCACTTTTCCACTTCCACCAGCAGCCAGGAGAGTTAAGGGATTGGTTGAATTAAGGCAAAAGTACTTTAGATAGAACATCTATACCTACCATGGACCCTACAGGATGAGTCTCAAAATGAGAGGACGTCCTTAAATGTTTCTTAATGCAGCTCTGATGCCATTTCATAATCTCTGTTGCTTTGTAAGAAGCATTTGGTCAGAGGCACATGGCAGGCAAAGGCAAATAAACAGGCTGTAGTTATTGCTACTGGGGCTAATATGTACACTTTTCAGATATACCCAATGGGAGAGGTTCTGCACTTTGAAATTTACATTTGTCTAACTGAGTGAGCCAGCTATGAAGGATAGAAATAATCAGCACATTCTAGACACATTTTAAGTTAATTACTTTAAGTGAATATTCAAGGTCTTTAGGTAATTCCTTCTTAAGAAAAACAGCATGTCTCAAAAAGAGATGATATAAACCACACAGTGTTAGAATGGATTGTATTGTCATCTAACAAAGCTCTTTCACTGTGCAGCCCTTGCTCAATTTGTCAGCCAGAACAAAACTTATCTTATCACCCAAGCAACCAGAAACAATACTCAGCCCTGGACAAACCAGAGGTTTAACATTAAAGATAGATGAACCTCTCTAAGGTTGTGATTTTGGGAAATTTTTGAGACTTATTTTGCAGGGCTGACTCAACTAAATGGGAGTGTGATTTTCTTTTCCTGTGTTTTAAAAGCTATGCACTGTGGGTCTTTTTTCCTCCTTAAAAAGCATACTTGAATACCTACATCAAAACTTCCCTCTATTAGAGACACCATGAAAGTAGAAAGGAGAGTACCTTATACCCTCTAGGACAATATCCATTAGGGACTACCCTTCATGCTTGCTCCTTTTCCCACACCAGTTTTCCTGTTCTGGCTCTTCTCTGCCCCTCTATCTTCACACTGTTACTGTCACACTATGCTCTCCTTCTTCCATTCTCTACTTCACTGTTCTTAATGGACCATTTTTCATTTTCTCCCAATACATGTGTCTTAAAAAGTAAACTCAATAGTATGTAAGAACAAACCAGTTTTAGAATTAGCCATGTGCGAGCAAGTCTGGATCCTAACTGAAGGAGTTTGCATTCATTGTCTCCAGCAAGGTGATTCTATTTTAATTTTCATGTCATCAAACTTACTCAAGGTGAAGTGACACATCCCTGCAAAAATTATTAAGGTACCGAGAGTAACAGGAACTTTGCCCCACAAGCTTTCTCATAAATGAAACAGTGACAACAGTTTGGAAGTGTGAGCAAGACCCTCCTGGTGTAGGCAAAGCATACACAACACTGGCATTTTGCTTTCTGTCTCCTCACAGGTCCTCAGAACTGTGCCTGTGTGTCCAATTGGTTTTAGTGGTCTACTAACTTGTGAGAAGTTTGCTACCGGGGCCAATCAAGGTGTCTTTTAATGTGAGCAGTAAACACACCTCAGTGTTTCCAGACAGCAGATACGAAGTTAACACCAAAATCAACCAAGTCATTTGCTGATACAAACTTGGTACAATACTTTTAAAATGTATCCTGTAAGCAGTAGTCTGATTTTAATTTAAATCCAACTTTTAAAGATATATTTTTTATGAACTATAGCTCATATAATTCTAGATGTCTTAAATTATTATAAGCTTTAGAAAACAAGTAATATTTCAACATGGTACATCATGGAAAAGCACTCAGTGAGGGTCTCCAGCTTTCAAAACCGACTAGTGATTTTGAGTATCTGATCTATCTGAAAGGAGACTGATTTTAGTAAGTTCTAGTATCCATCATCAGAGAGGCAAGCTTGCTTAAGACATCTCAAGACTGTCTTTTGCAATCTGATTTCCAAAAGTTCTCGAAGATTAGTGACTTGATATTCTAGATGGAGACAGGCACTAAAAACATACAATAATTACCTTGAGATCACCAGTTCCCAAGAATATTTAGACAGAGAAATCCTTCATAGGCTTCTTGAGGGGCATAATCTCAGGACTGTAGTCTCAAAATGATTGAAGCAGCAAAATCTGGTGAACACAATGTTTCTTTATGGATTGGAAAAAATAAACAGAATTGGGTTTCCTTACCAGAAGCACATTGCCATTTCTGTATTATAAGATAAATTAAACTAAAGAAGTCTGCTATTGACTTCTCAGGTTACAAGGGTTACCACAATAACAAAACAAAGCTCACATTGCTGATCTATTCCAGGGGTTATGGCCAGTCCTGTCTGGAACGATAGCCGCAGCAGAACCCACACGGTGCAGCAGGGATGTGCTTCTTAAAAAAATATTGCTCTGCAGAACTTGTTGTGATCCAGTGGCAGACATCTCTGAGACATATAGTTCCCTCATGACAAATATTGTCTACTATTCAATTAACACATCTTTAAACTGAGAAGATAGGCTCTTGACAAGAGGCATTTGCATTGTGTACTTAAACAGTTAAAATAGTTGCTTGCCTTGTTACAGAAAAATACTCAGCAGTAGAAGTGTGCTCCCCTCCCAGCTGACAGCTTCTCTACACCAGGGTGCTACTCAAGCATCTACAGCACCGAATGCTCCACAGCAATATGGAATAGGACTTGCAGTGGCCTGACACAACTGTGTACAAGTTTGCACTGCTGCACTACTGGACACCAAGAGCCGTAAAGCTGCATGCTGTCACCTGCAGAAAACACCATCTACTCTTCCTCAGCTTTCCTACCAGCAGCCAACACTATGCCTTCAGAGAGTTACACAGGATTTTGCCACAGACCCTTCCGCTGACCTGAGTGAAGAACGTGTCAAAAGCTCATCCAACACAGCGAGCCTGGTGCTCCTCGCTTTTACTTTCAACATCAGAGCGCCACATTGTCACAACAGCTTAAAGCAGGACCGCAAGCACATGCTAAGAATGCATGTCAACATTCAAGTAAAGGAAGAAAGGAAAAAACATAAAGTCACAATAGTGAAGCTGCTGCCTGTTAGTCATCCCAGACAGTAATTTAGAAACAAAAAGAAAACACTTGACCAGAGAATTACAGTGTGGTTGTCTGATCCTCAGTGAGCATCCCAGGGCCAAAGGCTCTCTTACCGTTGGACAAAGCCTTCAGAATCCCTTCTAGGAGAATGTATTTCTGTGACACAAATCTTCCTTTCTGAAAGACCTTCATTTAATATCCTTGATTCCAGTCAAGAATAGGTCTTTCTCATTCATTTCTTATTCCTTATGTCTTCCTTAATAAGCAGGAATTGCTTTTACTTCTTTGATGGTGAACACTGTGAAGCAGGCAAGCCTCAGCCCTAACATAGTCTGTGGCCTTCGTGAAATGCCATCAGTGGCACCACTGCAGCACAGGCAAGTCAGTTTGGCAGCAACAGACTGGTTTCATTCAGACATGGCAGGTATGCCAACTAATCCCCAAGCTCTACAAGCTTAGATTCAGTATCTTACACCTTTTTTTCAGACCCAGGATACGGAACCACTCCTGCAGACACCTTTCAAACTCATAGTCGCGTGCTCTCTCCCCTCCAACTCTCTTTCTCTCTCCTGCCTCAGGCAGGAGAAGATGATGTACCAAAGCCAGTCTCCTCCCCTGGCCACCTCCTTTTTTACCTCTTCTCCATCACCACAGGACTGCTAACAGCAAATAGCCTTCCAGGCTAGGCTGCAATGGGGTCTTCAACACTCTTCTCCACTGTGAAACCAAACACTTCAAGAGTCTGAGGCACTTGCTGTGGATGCAGAACTACAGATGAATGTGATCTTTAATCTGTCACACCTCCTCTTACCTATATTTGTGTCTGCTTCCTATTAGATTGCTTCCTACTTTATCTTAACTAGGTATCCACTTCTTAAAGCTTCTAAAACATTTCATTGCTAGCTAACTTGCATCTTGTTAATATAAACAAACTAAATGAATTACTAAAATCTACACCCTCCTAATCTCTAGATTCAAATTATTTGACTTGTGCTTAGAACATAAAAGGGCACGTACAGTGGAGGCCTTGGTTCCTTGCTGTGCCAAGTATGCTCCCCTCTAACACAGTGATGTGAACCTGTATTCATTTGTTGCATTAGGACTAAAGACTATAAATATAAAGCCTCTGGACTTGACAGCAATGTCTGCTTTTGTTTAAATAGTAGACATGTGAGTTTTTGAAGGCAGAAGATCAAGTGTTATCACCATTATCAGTGAGTACATGTGTATTTCTAAAAATGTTAGTCGTTTATTTAGGCATGCAAAACCAGAAGGGCTACGACTCATAAGCAAATAGATCTTCTGTACTCTTTGCTGCAGGAATGTTTTCTATTTCGTTAATCCATGTGGCTCTTTGCTTTAACTAGTCACTATCAAGTCAAATTCAATAATTTCTATAGTTACTTCCAAACAAAGCGTTTTGTTCAAAAACTCAAAAAAAATTATATATACTATTTTATTTAGAAAATTTGGGTTTGCATACATATTACTCTTATACATACTACTTTTGAAATGAGAATCCTTCTGCACAGAAAATACTTTTCTTTGCCACAGTTGGTCAAAAATCCAGAGAATAAAAATTTCTGATGTTCCAACAAACTCAATCAAGCAGAATAATTTTAAATTCTATTCTAATTCTAAAAAATTATCTAACCAATCTTCAGTCTGGAGAAAATACAAATTTCTACCAATATCTTTCTTTTAAGGATCTATAAACTTAAATATCAGAGTTAAAAAGAATCAGAAAGAACAGATTTCTTCTAGATTTCTATGACTGATTCTCTACCTGCTAGCTACCAAATTTCCTTATTTATAGAGCTCAAGGTTTTCAGATCCGGTTTCATAGAATCATAGAATCATAGAATGGTCCGGGTTGGAAGGGACCTTAAAGATCATCTAGTTCCAACCCCCCTTCCATGGGCAGGGACACCTCCCACTAGACCAGGCTGCTCAAAGCCCCATCCAGCCTGGCCTTGAACACTTCCAGGGACGGGGCAGCCACAACTTCCCTGGGCACCATGTTCCACTGCCTCACCACCCTCACAGTGAAGAATTTCTTCCTAATATCTAATCTAAATTTCCCCTCTTTCAGTTTGAAACTGTTACCCCTCGTCCTATCACTACAATCCCTGATCAAGAGTCCCTCCCCATCCTTCCTGGAGGCCCCCTTCAGGTACTGGAAGGCCACAATAAGGTCTCCCCAGAGCCTTGTCTTCTCCAGGCTGAACAACCCCAACTCTTTCAGCCTGTCCTCATAGCAGAGGTGCTCCAGCCCTCGGATCATCTTCGTGGCCCTCCTCTGGACCCACTCCAACAGGTCCATGTCCTTCTTGTGTTGAGGACTCCAGAGCTGAATGCAGTACTCCAGGTGGGGTCTCACCAGAGCGGACTAGAGGGGCAGAATCACCTCCCATGACCTGCTGGCCATGCTTCTTTTGGTGCAGCCCAGGATGCGGTAGGCTTTCTGGGCTGCAAGTGCGCGTTGCTGGCTCTTGTTGAACTTCTCGTCCACCAGCACCCCCAAGTCCTTCTCCTCAGGGCTGCTCTCAAGCCATTCTCCGCCCAACCTGTATTTGTGCCTGGGATTGCCCTGACCCAGGTGCAGGACCTCGCACTTGGCCTTGTTGAACTTCATGAGGTTCCCTTCCTTTCAGTGCTCTAATACTTACATACTATTCTACTATTATAAAAGAGAATGAGAGAAAGTGGTGATAAGGACAGGTATTTATGCATACCTGGGTTGTGATCTTCATCATCTGTTCACTCAGCTTTCATATTAGTTACATTCTGCTTACAGGACCTCAATTTTAATGATGTAAATAAGAGTAAATGCTTTGAGAAGAGGAAGGAGCTAGCAAGATGCCGGTAAGGGCATTTTCTGATCCTATTTCTACTGCTGGTCTGGCAAGATTCATTAACCAGTTGTCTTCATAGTGTCTCCAGACAGCAGAAATAGAAGTGGCAGCTAATACAGGAGAATTTCAATTTATTCTGAAAGTGTTAGCTTTAAGATAGCACGTCTCTTCACACTACTCTACGCACCTCACTAACGTTCAAACAGCCAACTTAGGAAATGCCAGGTTGTTTTTAGAACAACAACAACGATAACTATTCACAACATGCAATCATGCAAACTGAATAAAATGAAGCTAGTTAGTCCTGGATTAGTGAGACTCGACTCCTGTTAAGATTACTCTTTGCCGTGGCAGAAAGCACGTCGTTTTGTATCTTACTGCTTCGGTGTGGCACTATGCACACTGGGCAGACACAGCCCAGGTCAGTGAGGCTGGTTTTCTGCTGCTGCAGTACGTTGCAGTTGGGTAGTGCGGCAGCGCGATGCATTGTAAAGCAGATTACTGTGATTTGTCACTGTGTGATTCACAGATACGATTGCATCTAATGTCAGAACTAAGTAGAACCGTCTGCCCCTTTGTATTCATTAAAAAGCCACACAGCAACTCTCAAATCACGGCTGCCTTTACCACCTAAAATATGAAAGGAAGCCAGCTTGTGTCCCAGCAGTAACTTCGCTCTTTGTGCACCAAATTCAATAACCCACTTGCTCTGGTGTGCATAGCAGTCCCCGTCTTCTCCCACAGACCAGATGAGCACTGATGGGATTTGTTTCAATACAAGAGTCCATTCTCCCCCTTTCCTCCTTGGGCAGTTTCAGATCCTCAGTCTCTGCCTACAGCCAGTTCTGTAACAATACAGGTTTCTATTAGGTATAAGAAATCCCCTGGCAACATGAAAAGCCTTGGAGTCGGTATGTAACTTTTTCCTTTTATCTTAAACTTAAATAATAGGACAGTTGTATTTCACAGGTACCGTTATTAGCCATGTAACAACAAAGACTGTAAATCTCAGCTGAAACGAGGCTCCCTCCTACTGAATACCTGTATCCCTGTAGGAAGAGGCAATTCCTGCTGTTCAAACCTCACAATTTAAAAACTTAAGATAAATAAAAAGAGTCTTATCACTGTGCCTTTTTAGATGGGAAGAGAGATTAAAGAAATTGTCCAGGTCAACTAGGAATTCTGCAGGGGAGCAAAATGAACACAGATCTGAGTCTTAGCTAAGCAACTTACCTACAAAGCTTTTCTTCTGTTTAAGTGACAGGAAGCAGTTAGGCCAGCAATACTTGTTATCTTTATTCAAACTAACCAAAGTGCTTATTTAAGACCATATATTTTTGGGTGGCTGAAATACCATTTCTGGGGACCGCTTTGCCATGTTATTTTGTAGAGTTTTAATCAGTTTGATGCCAGCAGCACTGGGATTTACCCCTCTCCAGAACAGCACAGGGCTCAATCCCAAGAATCCATGGATCTGTGACTGATGTTTGAAAGACTGTACGCAGGATCCTCTCTTCCTACTGCCTTCAACAAGACCCCTGCAGGACACTATGGCTTCCCTGGACTGACAGCTGAGTGCTGCCATGGGGAACAAATGCTGTGTATAGATGTGCCTATTTCCCCACACAAGCCTCTCACCAAGAGAAGGCTCATTAGGAGGTAGGAGGGAGGGGGAGGTTACTGGAGAAGATAAAAAGAGCAGCACTAATCACATATCTAAAGATAGCATTGTTTGAAACAATGAAAACAGACAGGATAACAACCACCACTACTTATTTCCCTTTCCCTGGGGATACTTGAGTCACCTGGAAAAAGTGTCAGGTCTGCATTGCTGTTACAGGTAGTGCTGGAATACATACAGTAGTAGATACTACAGTCGATAATTTCTTATTATTTTACAGTGAATAAGAAGCACTCATTTTAAAATTGAACAAAGCAGCCCAAAATTTCCAAGGCCAGAGTTTCTTGTGCCACTGCAAGACTAGCTTTAAGCCTCCCTGATGACACGTCAGTCGCAAAGAATACTTAAGGCTTAGCATACTGAAAAAGACCTGCATGCTGCTTATTAAAAGTCTACAGGCTAGACAATGTAATCAAGCAACAGGCATGTACTTCAGTTAGCCCCACCTTCCACCTACCAGAGGGCAGCCGTGCAGACGTGGGAATGTGTGAGTCGTAGCCATGCAGTGCACATACGGTAACAAGCAACGTGGTATCTACAGTTCAAAGCAGTACATGCTCATCTGTGAACCATGTATATATGTCTGAGACCTCCATCCCAGCAGTCTGATTGCTACAGTTTTCATTACTTTTTGTTCATCATCATGAAGCAACAACCTCTAGTCCTTCAGCCCAAGAAATAGTGCAGTTTCCTCTCCACATCAAGGAGTCCTCTAATATTAGTGCCTTGCAAAACAGGACATCAACTGCTACCCCAGAACTACTTAAAAAGCAAATCAAAAACAAAAGCCAAAGCCTCCTCATCATTATACAACTGCAAATATTTTGGTCCCGCATGTCAAACAAGCTTAGTTTTGACACAGACTTCTAAAGTTTCCGCTGACTTGGCAATCAACACCCCTGTCTCACAAGCTTCTTAAAATCCTAGAATTCCACAGCTGAGCAGCGAGAAATGATTTGATGGGGGACGATGGATTAATTCATCTCACATTTAGAGAATGTCTCATGTTTAAGGGAATGACAGGAATTAAATAATTTAAAGCTAAAGGTCTTTGCACGTCTTTCTTCTGAAAGGCTCTTTGTATCAAATGCTATGAATTCATGTTACTCTGCTACCAGTGAGGCTTTTGCAATGTGGCAGTGGCAGGCAAATAACATGTAATAACTTGTGGTGAACTGTCATGAACATTTAATTTGATGCTAAACACATTTGCAGTGAGGAATGGACAGAGATGTTTTCTAGGTGTTAAAGTACTTTTGTGTCACTGAATTGATATCACAAGTGTCCCGTGTCTTCCAGCAGGAGTCTGCAGCATCTGCAACAAATGGATTTTTTTTTTATCATGGTTTTTGGCACTTTCTAGAGGCTTCGTATTTAGCTAATGGCTCTAGCACAAGTTTACAAACCCAGAAGCAGGCTGGATGCTAGGAGAACATTGTCATTCTTCCCAGGGAGTGATTGGAGATCTGTCAGACCAGCTAGGGGCAATGCAGAAAACTTTCCAGGAACCCACAGAAGTTTTTATTTTTCTGTAGCCTTTTAACAGTCTGGCAGGGATTGGAAACTCCTGCTTGCATCAGTCCTAAAGAGAGCTGGCCCATGCTAGTGCCCTGTGAAGAATGCTCTGAGATCCCGAGAAGACCACAGCTTCACATGCAGGCCATGTGCCCTGGCGGCAGCGGTCTCCACTCCATGCAGATGTTTTAATTTGCCACTCTCAAAGCAGATGTGTCAGAACTAGCAAACTTGGGAGGTGACCACACTTAACTCCCTGAGGGACCAACTGCAGAAGGAATTTGATGAGCAAACTCGTGCTTCTGCTATTGCAACACAGAACATGGCAGAGATGCTTCCTCACCTCTTTACAGTAGCTATAATCATCACCCTTTAGGTGACTAGGCAGCCCCACAGTACTCTCTCCTGCCCATCTTTGCAATGTGATCAGAAACGCAAGGATTTTGGATTTTGTCTTACCACAGTAAGGAAGCCACACACGAAGGCTCTACATCAAGGCATTTGAGAATTAAGTTCATCATATATCATATAATAAGATAAATAATCCTCTTCTGAAATGTTGGTTTCTATCTACAATAACACTGATGTTATACTTATCAAAAAAACAGTTCTCACAGCACTTTGGAAAAAGTGCAATGAATAAGCAAAGTGCTGTGTATTTCCATTCACATATTGCGCTGAGATCCTGTGGTATTGAAAATGATGTAATCATTTTTTTCCAAATATCACCTATTGCAATCTTGAAATACAGTCAGCCTTGTCCAGAGACTTTGGCAGAAATACAGCAAGCGTGAGGTATGTCCCACAGAAATTTACATTCTTATTTCTATGTAGGAGTACGATTATTCATGTAATTAAAAATAATACTTACCATACTTTCACATGTATATCTGCACCTCAAATAATTTATGCAAAGTCAGAGGGTAGATGGGACTCTAACGGGACTTGCATAAGTATGGAGGCCACATGACCACTGAGAATACACTGCGTTGTTCCAGGAAAGAGAGGAGATCTAGAAATGCGTCATATTTTAGGATCATTATCTGCTTGGATTGTTTGAAGGTGCTATCATCCCTGAATACCAAATACAAGAAAAGCAGGAATTTGAGTTGATGCTGATGCAGTGATCAGCATACACACATTCACAAGGCGCTCCTCCTCTCCACATTCAGGACTTCTGGAAAAGGATCACCACTGTGAAAACTAGCAAAGTCCTCATCACAGGTGGAACACACATGAGGAATAACATTTACATACATACATACAGACATACATACAGTTCTTAACGTGTCTGTGTGTTTTGGGCTCACTTCTCATGATGTGCTCTCTTTGACTGTCCCTGTTTCAACCATGATTATCCTGAGCAATTTATGTTCATTTATGTTTGAAAAGTGCACTTTGGCTGTCACTCTACTGACTGCATTGTGTAATGAGCTTAGCTTTTATCTTTTTTTTCCATTTGGACTTCTCAAAGGTAACTCATAGTAGATCAAGGCAAAGTTTTACATGGAAAGTGTATGAAGTGATTTTAGTGTTGCGATTTTCTGGTGGCCTATCTGAAACATTTTGAATTGGTTTAAGTTTCTTCAAGCACTTCAAATTAGGCATAAATCTTGTGACATGCAGAACCACACCATACATCATAATGTGAGCCCATCTATTTCAGATATCTAAATTCCAACTTGGATAAAACAAGACAATTATTTCAAATATTCAAATTTTAAAAAGTAACATTCACACTGATATAACAACCTGAATACTCAGTCATAGAAGGCAACCTGTGACCACAGAAGAGTAGGAAAACCCCAGGCATTTACGTGACTACAGCCAGACATCCTAAACACACGTTTGGCTGGCAGTCTGGAAAATGCTAAGTTTAAATGCCAATATTTGCACTTGACACTACTCTAAATGCATACATCCTTTAACATGATACTTTGCTTGAGTCAGAATTCTATGTCCATAAAGATATTGATGTTAAAACACAGATGTCCTGGCAGTTTAAGAAATGGAAACTGAGTTACTGATGTGTTATTGGGGTTTTATGGAAGCAGCTACATTATGGAAAAGTGTTCAATTATAGTCTCATTATTAAAATGCTGTTTTGTCAATGAGATGTCGTCCAGATATACAAACTATTCATTATTTGCTTGCAAGGCACTTTGATTATCATGGAAGTGGCTGTTCATGATGATAATGATGAAATAGAGACTTGCTCTCAGCACAAGAGTAATAGGAAAAGCTCTAAGACGGAAAATAACTTTCATGTTACTTTAAGAAAAAGTTTTCTCATGATTTTCTCTGATTTTCTCATGATTTTCACCAAAGCCCCCAATTTATTTCCCTTTTTTCCTGTGAAAAGGTTTTGATATTACATACTTACTTGTTCTTTTAGAAAAACCTGGATTCTTTTTTTCTTTAAAACCACATTTTTTTGGTAAAAAATAGAGACATTTAACAGAAATTGAAAATTCTTGTTGAGAAAAAATAGTCCATGCTAGGTTTAAAAATCCTTTGACAGGAAACTTGGCCAACTCTACTCTTAGAAGCTTCTTGGCCTTTTATTGGTGAAGAATTGTCTGTCTGAGAGCTGTCAGTGGTTTGTAGTGTGTTTTATGGCATAAAGAGTATCTCAGCACATTTCAGCAGTAATTTCTGCCTCAAGTTGAGCATTTCAGCAGTGAGAGACTGCTTCAATGCTTCTGATGTGTTTTTCTTCATTGCATCCCAACAGCAGTGGAACAAGAGGAGCTCTGGAATAAACTGATAAGACTATTTACCTGCAGAATTGAAGATGGCTCTTAAGAAGAGCAGACTTCTAATTCCTCTTTAGAAAGAAGGTGAATTCTTTTCTAACACAGGAATTCTATTCTACACAGTGCCATGCCCTGTTGAGCTGATTACTGCATCTGACACATTAGTTTACGTAACAGAGAAGATGTCATTGTATTAGACGGTACTAGCAAACACACTTTGAGTACAGAGTCTGATCTTTGGCTCCAGCCTCAGACATTAGACAGCTTCGCAGCCTCCCTCCTGCTCCATGACACTATGGGCAACACACATGGGGTGGCGGGTTTCAGTGATTTGCCAACTAACTGTGCTTTGCCCATGGGTATACACCTTAGAAAAGGCTGTGGCTCTGCACTGCATCCCTTTCAAGAAAAAAAACACATCCTAACTACATGAAAGTGTGAGGTGGGAGTCAACTTGTTAAACTGCCTCTTGATGCATGTGAGTTAACGTGTGCTAATGCACCTCCATGGAGGAGATGCAGGGTAAATCAGTTGCACTGGAGATGGACTACTGCATCTAATGGCATATTGAGGCCAGCTCTAATTTTCCTCATCTACTGACAATGACTGCTGTGAAGATGCAATAGGACAGGCTCCAGCAACTAATCTGTGGAAAAATGTCCCAGAGCATTTTGACATGTTATGCATGTTCTGCTCCCAAATGCAGACAATTATTTTCTCTTTTCTATACCCAATTTTCATAATCAAATAACTTACTTCACTGCAGTGAATCCGTGTTGTTGCCTTTGCTCCCCTTGCAAGCAACATGAAACTGAAAAAGCAGGATTCTGATTGTTGCCAACTGATTCTACCCTGTCTAGAACAAGGAGACCCCTGCAAGACAGTCCATGCTTCTGCAAGTGAAAATAAGCTTCCTGCATAAGGGGTATAGTGTATAGAAAAAAAAAAGGCTGTCTATTATTTTTGCATGAATATTTCCACTACCCCATGACTCTGTGCCAAACTGAGTCTCTTTCTCCCTAAAACAAAATTAAAGTATCCTCACTGGATGGCATGATTTCTTGGTGGTTTTTATACCCAGCCACAGGAAAATTAAGTTATGTGCATTTTATTCAGAAAGCCTTGTTTCAGGTTCAACAAAACTGGGAAGTGATTAATCCTCTTCTAAAATATTCCAGATGAGAGCTGACACACACAAAAAAAACCCCACCTCAAATAGTTACTCCCCAGCAAGGGAGTTCATTGTATAACTGGAAGAAACTGCCGGGTCGGTAAATAAAACAGATAGATTTTTCAGTTCCAGTAGAACAGTATGTTAATAAAAGATAAAGGAAAGAGGTTTAAACTTATGTGTTTCCTAAAGATAAAATAGAAGCAGACACTATTTTAAACACATCATGTTTTACTGAACTTTGTAGTTGGTTTAAGGGGTAATTGTCAGACCTGCGTGTAGCCCTAGAGGCCAGGGCTACACACGGTAATCTTGAGGAACATAGACCATGAACCCAGAGAATCCTCTTCTTGAGCACTGTATCATATCACCTTTTTGAAGAACTCCTACCAGCACATCACCAGCATTGGGACCTACATTTAGCGTGGAAAGAACAGGCACGTATCTCCCATTTCCTCTGGTTGCAAACAATGGAGTAAACAGAGTAGTAGGAGATAGGTCACAGCTACACAAACTTCTCAGTATGTCTGCCTGTGGCTACATTGCCACCAGCCTGCATTCCTGAGCTTCCTGTGTCGCACAACACTAGGGATACTTGTGCAGCTCACAAGGCGATACTTCTGGTCCTCAGAGCTAGCTTGCTAGAGCTACACAATGCTGCATTGTGCCGTGTAGACATAACTCACATTTCTTGTAATGCAACCTCAGTCCTCGATGGAGTTGTGATGATTACATTTCATCAACCATGCTGCTCGCAACAATCTAATTATGAAGAAGAAACTTAACAGGGCTCCAAAATCGCAAAGACTGAAACACACCTCAGATGTACAGTTTTGATACTTGTTCTCAGTCAACTACCATTGCTTCAGCACTGCGCGTCAGTATGCTTCCAAGCACGATCCAGTTACTACTGGTCAGTAAGAAAGTTCAGCCAGGTCAGTCAGGCAAAGTGGGATTAGCAAGCGGACTGCCATCTGTGTGCTGAAAATATTCTTCACCTTTCCGAAGGTGTGGTGTGGAATTCCACATATTCCACAAGAAAGAACAGGTCTTTTAGAAAGATCTTATTGAAAGAAATTTTTGGCATCTTCATTGTCATATGTGTGTAGAATATATTATTTTGTAATCTGAATCTGTTGAAAATGCATAATTGAAATAAACCTCTCAATTTTTTCCAATGGGAGGAAGGAAGAAAGAAAACACTAATAGTTTGCATTCAAAGCTTTGATATTCACTTGGCATTCTGCTGTACTGAATGATAGCTCTACAAAGAAACACAGTTACTGTCTTATGTGGGAAAGCATATTTGTGGCTGAGAAAGTGCTGCAAAACTCGCAGAGAGCGCTTTGATAATTTTATACCACATTTTCACCCCACTTTTTACAGCCAATTCGTTTAGTCAAAAGTCATGTTTTCTGCTTCTTATTTTTCATTTCATATCCTCTGATTTAATGTTTTAATTCTGGGCTGAATACCATTTTGTGTGATGAAAGGTACCAAGACACAACTAAGGCTGTATTGCTTTGTGAAGTTTCATTACTTCAGCTCATTCCCTTGTTCTTGAATCAAAACACAGGTTATACTGTATGGCTTTTAGATTCCCAGCTCTCTTCTAACCCAGTCAGGCCTCCTTCACTATGTAGATGCCTTTATCACAGGCACACTTTCTAACAAATCACTTTTCCAGCAGCACATCAAAGTTCCCTTGGGATTCAGACTTTTGCAGTTTAAGAAACCTCCTGTTTAGTAACTCGCAAAAGATGCTGTTCCTCCACTGAACAGTCTCTCAAGCTCCTCAAGCTTAATTCTCACTTCTTGCACTGCAATCAAACTATTTGCTACCACTGGGAAGACTGCTTTTGTCTGTACAATCTCTTCTTCACTTACAGCCTCCTTCGTATCTGCCCATTGTCCAGCTGAAGTTCAGACATAGCTTGTTCTGTTGTGTTTCATTTTGCTTCACCACAGATGTTTTCCCATGGGAGCTAGTGAAAAGGCAAGGTTCCAGCTCCTAAGTTTTGGGAAGAAAGACCTCAAGTGATTTTGCATCTGATTCAAGTCACTGCAGTCTCTTGGATTACTTTCTCTTGGTTTCAGTTGGTTTTCCACTGAGCTCTCAATCTACTTCTAGACAAAGCCAATGGATTGTGAATTGTATTACCCTCCATTGCTTCAGCATTTGAGGCTTACTGATAGAAAACAGTAAGGCCAAACCCTTCAATCATAACACACCTTTTAAGAGGGAGAGCTGAAAGCTGGTCTTGAGTTTCTTGATTTTTCTGGTATTTCAAACGTCGTTGTGTTGTTGCTGTGGCTGTTGTGTTTCCTATCAGAATGGCCTTTAATTTTAAATATGTTATGGTGATCTAACTTTCCTGTTTCCTGGGATTTCCTCAGAACATGAAGAATGGGAGCTTTTACAATTTAACTCAACAGACATGGTTCTCCACTTTCTAACAGGAGCTTTTTTCCTCCACTGTGTTAGCTACTGAAGTCAAATAAATATTAAAAAAAAAAAACCACCAAAAAAAAACATTTAAAGGGCACCATTTCTTTTCTCTTAGATTATGTGCAATTATTTTATTCATTTCACAATTATAGCCTTGCTGTTCAGGCTGGCTAAGACTTTTTTTTGGTTAAATATAAGGAACAAACCAAATCCTTCTGCTTCCTTTATTTTAAAATCTTGCCTTTCCACAGGCCAAACCACCTGTAAGGGAGAGTAAAGCAGGACAAGAATTTATTGCCTGGGCTATGGGGATGGGGAAACTGGAGCTTGCTCTCTCTCTCTTCTGTTACATGCGGGGACTTGTTAAAAGCTGTCTGTTTACGCCTTTTGTCTTAACTCCTAACCACATTTCTTGGCTCAGTTTAGTAGAAACTAGTGCAAGAGAAATCCAGTTGGAAAAGTCCATCATAACCCTTCAGTTGTGTAGCCCTTTTGCCCACACTAGTGTTAAGGGTACAACTCCCTGTCCAGCAAGGGGAGCTAGAAATTAAGCACTGAGCACTGCTGCTAGTCAAGTGACTTTGTCTTCTTTGGGATAACAGCAATCAATCAGATCCCCCTGTCCCCTTTATTCACCATCAGAAGCTGCTATTGAATTCCAGACTTTTAAACATAAAATACCTATGATCAAACCCTATTATTTATTTTCTAGGGGAGGAGGTGGCCAAATTGATTTCTTGGAGCAGGAAGAAATGAAAAGCCAAATGTGACCATTAGTAATCATCAGGATGCTGTATTTCACTTCTATACACCATCACAATTATTTCCTGGAAAAATTAATTGGTGAGGGAATCCCTGCATCATCTCTGCTCAACCTCCAAACTAAGGAGCCCACAAACTGCTGGTGCATCTTCAGGCAATCTGTCCTGCACTCCAGCTGCCATTTGTGACAGCTTAAGTTGTGAGAAAAATACAGCCAAGGTATCCAAGTCAGCTCCGTAACCTAGTACCTGGTTGCAGGAAAGAGTCCCCCATACATGCTTTCATAAGCACAGCACACATCATCTTGCCTTAACTCTCCACACCGCCTGGAGATTACATCCAGAGGCTGGGATTGCGATGTCACATTTCAACGCAGAATCACTGCAGTATGATCCCCAATGTGATTAGCACAGCTCAGCCTTAGTTGGGATATTATGGCTTAGATTATTCCTATTAGTTTCCAACTGATCTTGGAACGCAAGTATTACATCTGATTTTAATGAAACTTTAGACTTCGTTGTTTTCAGTCAGCTAATGAAATAGTTGAACCTTCCCATGACTTGCTGTAATTATAACAAAGGCTGTGCATTATCATGAACAATGCTAACCTCTTTACAAGATGTAAAATTAATCCTCCACTACTTGTGTACTGATATGTTTGGAAACATAAACAGAGGAGTGAAAAGAAATGAACGCTACCCTGGTGAAACACGAACCTACCTGGCACAGAGGCTTTCACACAGCACACTCTTGGCACAGCCTCTTGGTTACATGTAACTTTATGTTAACAGGAAAAGTCACTTCAAAATCTGTTTCGTTCATGAAAGCCTCAAGCACATACACAATTTAATCACATTTAGAAAATAATTTTAAAGTACTTGTGAAAAAAAGAAGTGCATTATAAGAAAAAGAAATTTCAAGGTGGAGACATCACCAAGGCCTTGAGAGGAATTTCTTCGTTTCAACATGCAAAGAAAGTTTGCATTTGCAAGAGATTTTACAAAGACTCTGGCAAGACACTGTATTTTCAAGACTGAAACCAATTTCCATTGGGTGGCTTGTTTGTTGGCTTCTGTAAAACAGCTTGGTGGTCCCAGGACAGCTCTTACTGGACTAATGTTCTTCACACAAAAGCCACGACTGTAATTGGCATTAACTGTAATTGGCATTAACTGTTCCCTGCTTTGGCAGACTCTTCTGAGAAACCAAAAATCAAATACACAATGTGGGCTGAGTTGCCCTTAATGGCCCCTCCACATCAGGGCTAAGGGCGTACTGAGGGTAAGGAATTGCGTTTGTTTGTGGAGACAGGCAGAGAACTGCAATTTCTTCCACTGCCCAGTCTTCGAAGAAATTAAAGGGCTACTGAGTGATCAATCAAGAGACAGAGCACTATCAGATCCTCTCTGCAGAAATGAGGCATTTTAGTGGCAAGCACCAGGAAACCTCTCTCCGCCACTGAGCTGCAAGGTGGTCTTGGTCATAGCAATCTCTGTGCCTCCTGGCATACATACACCTGTTTTAGAATATCATCTCTCTGGTAAAGCATCCACAGCTGGAAAGGGCTGTTTAAATACTAGCAAGCTCTCATGCAGGGTTTCTCAAAATTTAGAAATATTTTTTAACTCCTGGGGCGGAGGTGTGGGAAGGACAAGCATCATCCTGTGCAAAGTTACCCTGCTTAGAAACCAATACAAATTTCACAGAATCACGGAATCTTCAGAGTTGGAAAGGACCTCTAGAGATCATCTAGTCCAACTCCCCTGCTAAAGCAGGATTGCCTAGAGCACATCACTCAGGACTGCATCCAGGCGGGTCTTGAAAGCCTCCAGGAAAGGGGACTCCACAACCTCCCTGGGCAGCCTGTTCCAGTGCTCTGTCAGCCTCTCCGTAAAGAAGTTTTTCCTCATATTCAATCGGAACTTCCTATGTTCCAGCTTGTGCCCGTTACCCCTCGTCCTGTTACTGGGAACCACTGAGAAGAGCCTGGCTCCATCCTCCTTCAACCCACCCTTTAGATACTTGTAAACATTAATAAGGTCTCCCCTCAGCCTTCTCTTCTCCAGGCTAGAGAGTCCCAGCTCTCTCAGCCTTTCCTCATAAGGGAGATGCTCCAATCCCTCAGTCATCTTTGTTGCCCTACGCTGGACTCTCTCCAGTAGTTCCCTGTCCCTCTTGAACTGGGGAGCCCAGAACTGGACACAGTATTCCAGTTGTGGCCTCACCAGTGCAGAGTAGAGGGGGAGAATGACCTCCCTTGACCTGCTGGCCACACTCTTCCCTATGCAGCCCAGAATTCCGTTGGCCTTCTTGGCGACAAGGGCACATTGCTTGCTCATGGATAATTTACTGTCTACCAAGACCCCCAGATCCTTTTCTTCAGAACTGCTTTCCAGCAGGTCCAGCCCTAACCTATACTGGTGCCTGACATTCTTCCTTCCCAGGTGCAGGACCCTGCACTTGTCCTTTTTGAACCTCATTAGGTTCTTCTCTGCCCAGCTCTCCAGCCTGTCTAGGTCATGCTGGATGGCAGCACGGCCCTCTGGGGTGTCAGCCACCCCTCCCAGTTTGGTATCATCAGCGAACTTGCTGAGGGTACACTCTGTCCCCTCGTCCAGGTCATTGATGAATACGTTAAACAATACTGGTCCAAGTATTGACCCCTGGGGGACACCACTGGTTACAGGCCTCCAACTCGACCCTGCTCCATTAATCACAGCCCTCTGAGTCCTGTCACACAGCCAGCTCTCAATCCACCTCACTGTCCCCTTGTCTAGTCCACCCTTCCTCAGTTTCCTAAGGAGGATGTTATGAGAGACAGTGTCAAAAACCTTGCTGAAGTCAAGGTAGATGACATCTGCTGCTCTGCCCTCACCTCCCTTTTCCAGTGTTCTGTTTCTTTGCTTGTGGGCAAAGGTGTACATGCAGGGCTTTTTCACACTTCTAAAGACCAGCAGGGGTCCATAGAGTAAAGGTTGATAGCATAAGCACTGACCTATAATAAAATCCTTACTGATGGAGAGCCAGGAGTGAATGAGGCTGAACCAGGTTTGCTCTTGCCAAGGCTTGCAGCTATACTGTTTGTAGTTGCACCAATGGCTGATATTCACTACTACCAATGGCTCGCTTTATACAGTAAGCAAACTCCAACCATAGAAAGGCAAGCTAATTTGCCTTAAAGTATTTTAAACCCACAGTGACTTTCTCCTTCACAGTGAGTAGAGATAGGGAGCAACTACATAGGTCCAGCAACATAAAAGGAGCAGTACAACACCATTCTGTCAAAAAACATTGTCCCCAAGGACTGCTGCTGCACACAGGTGTTCCCAGGCAGACCTCCATGTTAGCACAGGGCCATTGGTTGCCCATAGGCCTCAGGCGATGAAATTTTGACCCTGGATTTTTGAGGGTTTCCAATGAGAACAAACAGGCTGTACTCTTCGTTCTCTTTCCACCCAGATAAACAGTTATATACTAGTATTTAGTAAGATTTTAACCACAGCCTTATAACTATATCCTTTCCCTAAAAAAAATATCGCTATAGTTTTCAACAACAGCACAGTTAAGGACTACTCCTTGGAATGAATTACAAACATTTGCAGATGGAAAATCCAAATGCTATTACATACAATAAGTACAGGCAAGGTTCATGCATCCTTGCATCAGAAGTTTGAATATACAGCTTTGCTCAGTCTGCTTATGCCTTCATACCCAAGCTCATTCAAATACTATTTGTAAATGCAGTACGAAAACCTTTCTGCCTTGCCTGCCCCGTATTTTCATACAGACACACATACATACTAACACCCCAGGCACTCAGTCTGAATTACTAATTTCAAATGCAAGCAAATCAGCTGTTGTCAACTACACATTTGTATGGCCATATCACTGAGGATGCCAAAGTATGTGATCGTTGTTGTGCTAGGCTTTGCGCAGGTACAGAAGAAAACAGTAACATGCTTCAAAGGATTTCCAGAACCTAGCTATTTTTAAACTTCACAAGCTCCCAGGCCCACAAGAAACAGAAACAATTACTGATAAGCCAACAGTGGTTACCATTATTTAAGCCAGACTCCATAGACTTCCACAGATGTAAACTTGTGGCTGTTTTCTAAGGTCAGTTAACCAACTCCTATTTAAATAAGATCACCAGCACAACTCTATATGCCAAGCTGGATACTGTTTCACTGATTCAGTCACTTTCTGCTATGTTGTTCCACTTGGAAACATGAAGAGGAGTTGACCTGAAATAGATCACATCCCTCTAGTATTAAAATGCTATTAATGAAAGTATGGAAATTGCAAGTGTTTGGGGGTGAAACAGACAGTTATGAAGTAATTCTATACAAGGAGCAGACGACTATATACAGAAGGAAACTTGCAAATATTGTTGATCTATCAGCACTGATTGACCTCATCACCATGAAGTTCATATTTCCCCTTTTCTGTAATTGAGGACATTATATTCCTGTAAATTAGTTAAAGTCTTCCAGTCATTTCTGTCTTATGGAACATATTCATTCTCTCTCTCCATAAATGTAATGGAAGTACTTTTGTTTAAATTTTCCATACAGTCACCTTTGTGCTGAGGTTTGCTATGGAAGAACATAAAATTTTCAAGGTATAAGTCTCTCAAACTTTGAAGTTCCTAAAAAATGGGATTCCTAAGTAGAAGACTTGGATGACTTCACTACAGTTACCGCAACAGTTCCAGTTGTAATACCATTTCAGTTCAGCAATGAACTTGTCATTTACTCTTAGGAAGCTCCCTGATGGTGTCACTGAAAAGGTTCCAAATTTTCTGCATAATATGCTAATTTAGCCACCAAATTAACAAAGCTTCAAACTTAAGCTAAAGCAATAGTCTTACTCTGTAAACCAATGGGATACATATAAGACGTATAACGGGTGCTGTAGAATAACAACTTCATGCCTGTATTAACAGAAGAATACAAATAACTAGCTTATGACTTGGCCTTTCATAAACCAAAATTATTTTCTTTTCAGATTTAGGAACTTCCCTTCTTTTTCCTCCTCTGACCTGTGTTATGGTACTTTTTTTTCTAATAAATAAACTGTAGAAATAAAAACATTGATTTATAATAAATGGAGACAAATTTCTTTCATAAAACTAGGAAAAAAGGGAAAGCCTCTAAGGACATCCTGCAGACACTGGTCTACATAACTACTGATATTTAGATGCAGCTTTCTGTGGCTGTGATCATGTTTTCTCCTCTGTTTTTGCAACTCCAAGCACAAAAGGGGCTTGCTCACTGTTACTATATAGTTTCTACCATACAAGGCATCATAAATAATAATGGCTGATACTTCCAGTCAGTGACAGCAGCCAAGAGTTCCTGCTTTTGACTTCTGGTGCACCAAGGTGGCCATTAAGTTCAACTTTTGCAAGGGTTATCTTCCCATACACGAAAAAAAGCAACATAAGATAGCTATTTCTTGGGGCTCACTTCTCTCTAGCTTGATACAGGCCACTTCAAATTTAATTAAAACATCTTAAATCAGCTCCTGCCACCTTGAAGTATAAATTGAATTAAAACAATTTAAGAAACCTTGCACCAGAAAAGAGGTACCTCAATGAGTGGAAGAGCAGTAGCATTTCTGTGTGAAGAAAGGTTTCCAGATGCATAACTGGTACTGCTGAGGGCTGCAGGCAGTAAACTTACCTCTTTGACTCTATTTCTCAAGAGCCTGACAAGGGCTTGTTCAAAGAAGTTCGTGTTCTTGACCGATCAGTCCCACTCCTTGGTAAGGAATGACAGAATGGGTGAGGCATCTCTGGGTATCACCTAGTCCAACATCGCTTCTCAAAGCAAGGCCAACAGAGCAGATTGCCTAGGACCTTCTTCTGAGGTGGAAATACTACCTCTTCTTCTATCACTAGTAAAAAAGCTATCAGGATTCCGTAACAAAGGAAGAAAGACTTTGGGAGCCTTTCTTTAACCTAAGCTCTCTTTACGAATCTGTAAGGTGGAGAAATGAGTGACTATGGTTTTCCATTTGGTCTGCTGTAGACACATACTTTGATGTCCACCCCAAATACAGCAAGCACTACTGATAAGGCGAACTGTGTCAAAGCTGTTAGCAAGAAATCAATAAACCTCCTTATGCTTAAGACCATGAGAGATACAGGAGTCAAGCGGATAAAGCTGAGCACTCAGAAGCCTGTTGATTAGTGTTCTGTTCCCAGTTCATATCAAGTTACTTCAAAAAATCTGCTGTACCGTAGAGTGTTTTGAGATCCCATGGATACAACAGCCCTCAGTCCCATTCAGGCACACACTAATTCACAGCAGATCACGAAGTGCTGCTAAAACTACATTGCACCCCTGAAAACATGATGCGTGTGCCAATTTTTTTAAACTGTGCTTATTATCAAATTATACAAAATTACATGCAGAGAAAATTACATTTCATTAGTTAATTCAGTATAAATGATGCAAAACTGCTCAGAAAGATAATTCCTAAACAATGCTACAGTTGTTATAGTCCAAAAAGCCAACCCAGCCCACCTCAAGCAAGTATTAAAATAAACCTAGAAAAGTTCTGGTTTTGTGAATGTTGATGCTTTTTTATATCCAGTTTGTTTGCTTGTATCTTATTTATTAGGCTATTTCACCAAAGACTCATTATAGTGTCAAAAGACCAAAATTTAATGATACCTAAGAGAATCATAACTGACAGGTGACTCCCTTGTGCAGCAGCTGCTGATCAGAACTGGTATCTACATGAACAGACGTTCTACTTTAACAGAAAAAAGTTGTAGCCGAAAATATAGTACCATCAACTACAAACACAGAAGTTACCATGAACAAGGTAAGTAGTTTAGGAAATTAACAATGTGTGGAGACATTTATAATGCTTATGCTAACTTTTCATCAAACAATACTGGCTTTCTAAAAATAATTTGTAAGGAACCTCTCTCTATTGCTCACATTTTCATTAAACTACAGACAGATAACTATACAGCTAAGCTGTTTGCTAAGCAGGCAGTCATGGGAAGGACCTGGCTATGTCCCTTAAAGGCTAGCTAGAGATTTTTTCCTCTAGTTTTTAGGCATTTCCTTGAGCACTATGAAAGCACAGCAGTTACTCTTCAAAGAAAGATTGAAAGGCCCTATGCTTGTAAGTAGATTTTCAAGAGACAGAGAAGTTTGACTTTTTTTGAGGACAAAAAAGTGAAGATGCTGATTTTAGAATTAAACTAAGCAGCCTACAAAAATATGTAGTGAAAGGTACTGAGCAGTAACATGATCACATTTTGTGAGCTGCAGAGTGCTTCTGCGTGAATTTCTCCTGTTTTCTTGTGAAATGGTGAGAGACGGACAGCTACTTCCAACTTTTGTCTAACCTTCCAGTTGTTCTGAACATGCACATGCACAGCCTCAAACTGGAGCTTACTACAGTTGTGAAAATCATTTGAACTTTGCCTGCTGAGAAACGTACCTGACAGACAAGCAGGCAGTTTTCCAAAGACCCCTCTTTACTAAGAATGGTCAAATAAATAAATAAATAAAAATTATAAAAGGTCCCTCAGTGTCATTTCTTCTGACAAGCCCATTCAAATGGTGATACCAGTATCACCTTCATGCTCAGAGAGAACAAGAGGCCATAATAATGCATGTTTGGCAACAGAGCAGAGGAGGAAATCTTTATCTATACTATGTGTAACTTTTAAAATAAGTAAATACGCCAGTCATGAAACAAAAGTATGTGAGACAAGTTTCCAGACTTCTCTGACTGGTTAGGAATTGATGTAAATTGAAATCAAAGCAGACAATCCTTTTCACAGAGTTTATACAGATTCCTTTATATAGCACTGGCCTTCACTGTACTATCAACTGTGTATACTAGCAATGACGCAGCACATCTTCCCATGATGAAATAGTTGGAAAATTTAAGAAAAACAATGAAGACTAATTTGTAAAACACAACAGCCACAAAAGTATGAGAAAGCATCTGATAGCCTACTTGCTCATTTGCTTCATAACAAGATTAATTTTATTTTTTTTCTGAGCTGGGAGAATTTCCAATGGTAAATGACAGGTAGCCTGGTTCTATAATCACAGAAGTGTCTTCAGCAGCTATTGGTATTAGCATTCACCTAAAAAATCTCAAGCTAGTAACTAGTTTTAGCCAAGAAGTACCAGTGTTTGGCTGTACTTTTATTAGATAACTTCATCGGGCTAAGGGAATCAGTTAAGAAACGCATTATACCATCTTCAAGGCTCATCCTACAACTTCCTCATGCTAGAGAGTGTTTTAATACCCACATTGAATAAATGTTCATTGTGGCTGGCAAAGAGGGGGCATGGATCATAAAGTTCATTTGGGAGGTGGATACAATAGGTCAGAATATGCTGGCTTAACGATCTTACCTAACTAATTGTTTGAAGCAGTGTGCCCAGAAAGGGGTTACATTCATTTATTTAAAAGTTTAAATACGAAATTGCAGGTGACTGAGGTCTGATCCTGAAATGAAGCTTGTATTGGCACAGTGCGTACCCTTTCTTCAAGCCTGTGGTTTTGCAGCATATTTTCTAAGGACTGCAACACAGAAAGAAACACAGCAGGAATGCAATGACTGGACTAGAAAGAAGCAGAGGGAGCTAACTACCAGTCAAGACTTAGCAGATGAAGAATTTTCTCTCTTTTCTTATGGTAGAGAATATAAAATACTGGTGACATGAATCTACTGTGATGATTTTAAAATTGAGGCATTCTCTAAGGAAGAATGAAAGCTCTTTCAAAAGAGCAGAGGAAGCTTTTAACAAAGGGAAAATGACAGAAAAGAGGCTGTTTTGATTGGGCTCTGGGGGTTTAACGTATCTTTTGTAAAAATCTGATCTGCTCTTACGATCCTCTGAGCAAGAGAGTTTATTGTACTTTAATAATAACACAAATAGTGTGTTTGAATATCGTGTGTTTCTGTAATTGATTGCTGACAGCGTATTATTGAATTCTGTAGCTGCAAAGGGTTGCTCTGGATTACTGCTTATAAAAACGGTACAGCATGTGAAGCAAAAGATGGAATGACAACATTACAACCACAAGGATGTCACATGTTAAAGGCCAAATCCTACGGATGCTCACTACTGTGAGCTCCCCACAATAAGTGCAGTGCCCAATGCCAAGCAGTCACAGGATTAAGTTATGCGTGGCCAATGGAATAACCAGTGATGAAAGGCAATAAAAATGACTGCAAAGAAAGCGCTGAAAAATGGTATGCCATTCATAAAGTCCCACTCTAGAAAAAACTTTTCTTAGCCTAGGTAATTTTTCTGAGCTTCAAAGGGAGAGAAAAAACCACCTGTGTGGCAACCATAAGATCAGTACATTCTGAATCAGGAAACACCGTACGTAGGCTACCTGATAGAATTTTCTGTTAACTACTCCTTTTTGCTTACAGCAAGTCGACTCCAGCTGATGTGTTGTGGGAGATTTCAATTGCAGCACACTGAAATCCTCAAACAGGGCATTGCTTGTCCTTCCATTAACAGCCTCCTGCGCTGTCTTTTATCGCGTACTATCAGGAGGGTGCTCCCAAAAGGGCAAAACAAAGGCTGTTTTTTAAAATTTAATCCCTTACTTTTAACTATACTGCTTTCTGATATTTTTTCTGTCTCCTTTCTGATAGCACCTTTAAAAGATTTGTAGACTTGTCTCCCCAACACACTTAATTGTTGCTTAGAAAGTTTATTACATAGTTGTTAACTTTCAATGTGTTTCTAGTAGTCAGCTGGAATTTAATTATAGTAACTATCCAAATAAATCTGACTCTGTAGATTAAATAACAGCCACTCTTAAGTAAATAACATTTGAATATTCTCTCTCTGTCATACACAGACATTACTTGGAATACTAACAACCTTGCAAAACACACCATTTCCTAGTTGTTCGGTCTCATTAGATATTGTTCTAGCTGTCATTCATTTTATTAGAACCCTAGGATCATTCGGGTTGGAAAGGACCTCAGGAGGTCTCTAGTCCAACCTCCTGCTCAAAGCAGGCCCAGATATGATGAAATCAGATCTAGTTGGGATAGATACAAAATCAACTCCTTTTTAAACTGTGAAGCTTGGAGCCTTGGTACGGGACAGGAATAGCGTGATTAATGGCTGATTGTAGTGAGCATTGTGCCTTTAAGCAGAGTGGGTGTTCTAATTCTGACCACCGTGGACTAAAGAAACTGGTGTTATAGAACGATCATTTGGGGTTAACGTATGATATTTGTAACATCTGAAACCTGTTATTTTTCCTAGCTGAGGTTTACCCTGGAGCTTCATAAACTTTCCATTTTAAATTACAGAGCTTCCTTTTTTAACTATAATAAACTTTTATCTTAAAATGGTGTGTGCCTTTTAATCATTCCAAAGTATTTACTTTAATTAGGTTTTAAAAACACTGCAGAAGACAGCACTGTTCTTAATTTTGGCTGTGAGAGTTTGTTCTGCATTCAGCTAGCAGCAGTTCCTAATACCCCTACTGAACTTCAGCCAAATAGAGCATTTGAGGCAAAGCAAGATGGCGTGAATTCAAAAAAGACGACTTGTTTTCATGAAAACATTGGTCCAGTTTCATGGCATTATCTATAAACCACTGATTTAGTAGAAGAAAAGAGTTTTAATCTTTCTTTCTCTACAGACACACAGCATGTGGCATTCTTGGAGTGTCAATATTTTCTTGGTTTTCCCAAGCATCATTAAAGATTCAAAGTTCAGAAGTCCTCCACCTCAACAAAAACCATTGGGAGCTGCAAACACTTACCCCTTAGCAAATCAGGTTTGAATTATATGTCCAACCAGAGGGGAAAAAAAAAAGTAAAAA
>VYZM01004631.1:293811-307478 GCA_013398915.1 Dromas ardeola | reverse complement strand
TACTGGACTTCAACACCCACCCCATCATCACAATGGGTGTCTCCAACTCATTAGCTTTACCTAGTAACAAGCTGATGTTAGCACCTGTTCTCACAAAATGAATTTTAATAGAAATGGGGCCAAGCTGAATGCATCTGGGGAAGTTCAGTTGAGGGCTGGCTGAGTCCATCATAAACATGTGGAGGTTTTATAAAATCTCAGTGTGCACAGACCCTGGGGTTTGGTAGTTTTGATACTGGACTTCAGTAAACAAACTATTTAAATGACCAGCCCGAAGCACGTTTCGTTCTCCATATACATTGGACAGCTAAACATGAAAGCTGTAAAACTGAGAGTAACTGAAGTTCTGAATCTTTCAAAGCAGCCAGCTCTAGCACCTAGGACCTGAGATAAATACTTCCAGGTTGAGTTCAGTTTTGAAAGAATTCTGCTGATTTTCCATATAGTTTTTTTTACTTGACTCAAAATAATTATAATAGAAGAACGAAAAGTTTATGATGTCTTAATTAGAAAGTAACATTATCCCCAGAGTCACTTATGGTACAATGATAGGTAAATTGCAGGACTCATGCTCATCTGAAACTCTATAATTTCCTTTCTATAAAAAAAAAAGGCCACTTTTCCACCTTCCTTCTTTCTACTCGCATAAAGAAGCATTGCACCTATGCTCACAGTGAGTTAATGAAAGATTTGCTTTCACTGAAATGATTTAAATGCTTGGGACATCACTAAGAATTTTAGCAGCTTGAGCTGATTCATTAACTGGTAGAATTCTCTTGTCTGCAGGAACATTTGTAAAAAAGTAACTTGAAACCACTATTCATAATTCTTTCTTTTAGAAAATGATGAATGGCACTAAATAACTCAATATTTTGCAGTTTGTCTAGGCCCTGTTCCCAAAGTAATGACAGTGCAGCTCCAAAGACACTTAGAAAAAAGCTCCCAATGGGAACACACAGATGAAGAACATAAGCAGAGGTTAACAATCTCTAAAAACAAGGTAGTCTTCAATAGCTCTCTTTCAGGCTGAATATGGAATCTGTCACCACAGCATTTTTTGAGTGAATCTGAGAAAACCCAAGGAACAGATCATCCTTACATAGGCTGCCCCAAAAAGCAACTCTGAGTGCATTTGCACCTCAGAAGAGGACAGAGCAGGACCAGCAAGGAAGCGTCAGACATACAGATGTTCCAAAATCCATTAAGCCTTTGCACTGGCTTCCAGCTCTGAATGCCTCATAGCTCTTCTATTTCTAATCCTTCCAGCATGTCTCTCTCCAGAACAGGACATCCTGAGTACAGCAGACTAACTCCAGAAATGCTGATTTAGGGTCTGGGGAAAGGCAGGTTCCATTGCTGTGCTAACTGGGCTTGCATAAATGGCTAGGGGGCTAAACGCTCCTCTTTTTTTTGTTTTTTTTTATCCTTTTCTTCAGTAGGAGAGGTTATAATTTTGGAACAACATTAGCATTTATTTGTTCTGTTTTAAGATTACCTTAGAGTACAGTGATAACACCAACTCCAAGGAAGAATTGATTCTCACAACTCAAACCCTTGTGAATAAGATTCTGTACATGACAAAGAGCTTTCCAGCCTCTGATGCAATACAGCCATCACTTTCAACATAGATCCGTTCCTGTTTACTACTGTTAAGTATTTATAACTGTAAATAAACTGGATAGGATTGCCTGGGGACACACAGTGGTAACCAGGACTAGAAACCTAACATGGCCGCATTTCCCAATATATTCTCTTCAATACATTTACAGTCAAAAGAAACAAAGTCTCATTTCAGACTCCTATAACGGGCAAGAACCCAATGGGTGTCTTTGTGCTTCCAGGAGAGGCTGTGGCATCTCCAGCTTGGAGTTACTCAGAACTATATTACTATGACCCTGAGCAATCTGATGCAGCTTTGAAGCTGAGGTTATCTTTGAAGCTGGCCCTGCTTTCAGTAGGGTTTCCACCAGGAGACCATCAGAGATCCCCTTCAATCTAGATCACCTTATGAGTTAATACCTCTATACCACACTGGTTTAAGTATCTAGAGATCAGTTCTGTTTATGGCTGTTGGTTTCCATTTTGATATGCTTGTTTTGTATTATCCATATTATGCCTTATATCCTCACCTCACTGAGTTTACACAAATGGAAAGCCAACACACTACAGTCGGAGCTGCATGGCAGAACTGGGGCTCTCATTCAGTAGAGCAGGAAAAGCACATCCTGAATCTTAAACCTAAGGGCAGTCGCACTGACACAGCAGAACTATTCAGATAGTTTCTCCTTGCTTTGTGTATCGGTCAAGTCATATTTGTACTATACATCTGTTTTTCAACTGACAACGCATAACACCTGAGCTCTCTGGGTGAAATCTGCTATCAAAGTGAAATGAACTATTTATCTAATTCAATTAAAAACATCCAGGATTCAACTCCTGTCATAAGAATTCTATTAAAATTAATAAAACCAGATTCATTATATAGCAATTTCCTGTATAAAACTGAAAACCATTTGATTGGAAGTACTGTGGAGCAGCAAAAAGTTTAAATGATGAAATTAAGAGCCTTCCAAAGCAAAGGTGAAAATGTGGAAATGAGGCAAGCCATGAACGTGAGGTAACGATCTGTATTTCCTGAAGTCTAGGGTTCAGGGCAGCCCCCATATCCAGTGTGTGAAAAGCCAGACCACTGTGACAGAGAGCTGATCACGAAACCTGAAATGTCCAGAACTGCATGCTAGCCAGCCTAGTCCCCTTCATAAAAACCCCTTTTTATGAAGTGCAATGTGACTGACATTAAGAAAAATTCTGAAACTCTCACCAATAACATACCAACCTCCCAGTCTCAGGACTTCTAAAAACATTTGTTGCTGAAGAGACTATAGTTATGCATTTCATAGTTAAGTATATACATTAGTGCATGTCTCCGCACTAAGGTACTGTGACGCTGTTTTCTGTAGCAGAAAAGACTAATTCACACCAGATCATGCACTGTGGTCTGGAAGAACACAGAATAAATAATCAAGATGCTTTCTCCTCCTGTTTTTGAAAAGTCCTAAGTGCAGTGCTAGGGTTGCTGAACAACACGAACAGAGAAGCATAATCACCCAGACACACACACGTGCCAAGACAACAAAGTAATGCCTGGCCTCTCAGCTCACGTTAACCTGCATCACTCCAATGCAGTCAAAAAGCTGCCATTGATTTTTGCCAGCTGAAAGTCTGCCCTGAACCTTAAAGCAGCTGGACAACATGGCTGAATATCAGATGCCTTCAATTTAAAATAACTACATTTGTCCAGCTGAAATCTTACTAGAAAGCTATATTGCTTTTGTAACTGAGCATTGCTTTATATAGCTAATATATACAGTGGGTGTCCAAAGCATAGGCTTTGTGTTCGGAGACATCTAAATATATTAGCCAATTTAATAAATATCAATGGTCAAAAAACATAGATCTCTCCCTGAAGGTAAAGAACATCTTCTTAATGAAAAAAAAAACAACTTGCAATAATCTTAGATCCATCTGCAATTTAGACCTTGTATTTTCCCCTGTCATCAGAGTTTCAATTGCCTTTGCTATGAGCTCTCGGTTTCAATTTACAGAGCATTAGCCCTAGGCTCCTCCTCAGCATCTTCAGGTCCACTGGGACATGCATTCCAAAACACCAAGCAGTTAGAAGAGTGTCAACAAAATCCTAGTGACAAACAAAGCAGACCAGTTGCACAAGGAAATGGGGGATATCCCCAATATTTAAGAGTGCCAAGTGGATCCAAAACCATAGGGGCCAAAACAGTCTGAAGATGTGGACACAAAGCCCTCCCTAAGGAAAGGTGTCTACTGTTTCATTCAGATAAGCAGCCTATGAGCCAGGAAAAACTAAGCAAAATGAAAACCAAAAGCATCCAGGAGAAGACATCAAAATCATAGGTATGTAGAGATTCTATGCATTTGTGTAGCTCTTATTATGACAACATGCCACATAAAGTGCAGACAATATGTCAGCAACATGCATTACAATAGAAAACAAGTAACCACAACAAGAATCATGAGGGCACTGCAAGCAAAGGTGATTAGATCTCAGCTGGCTTCTCTCTCCAATCAACCTTCTTCAAACAAAGGCGCATGCCCATACATAAGCCCTTACTTTCCCTGCTTGATGTCTCACTCCTTGTTAATCTGTTTTAGAGCACAGCGTACCAGCCCAAGCACTTGAAGGAGCATTAGCAGTATGCGCCTTCTTGGCACTGACTGCATGCGGCAGCTGCATAGCTTGTAGTCAGTGAATTTTGCAGCTGGTCTGGTGCAGTTGGCAAAAACCTACTGTCCAGATGGACATTAAATTTGCATTATTTATAATATATCAAAAATTGAATAAACTTATATCAAAGTGACTTATAAGGACATTTATTTAGGGACTTGTTTCTGACAGTTATGAAGCCACGTTCATCCAAGCAATGCTTAGACTCTGAATGCTTTACTCACCCATAGGAAAAAGTTACACAGCGCTTGATTACTTTTAACCATTACATACCCCACACATTTGGAAGGAGAACTGTAAAGTCCAGTCCTTTTCAGATTATTACATTAAACTTCATAAACTCATTTACGATTACAGCACTCGTGTCCGAGAGCATAAATTGTGCAAGGAACTGGCCTGCTGAAGTTTTCCTACTTGCAATGTGAAAGAATGGAAAAGAAGCAGGTCACAAGCTGAAATTTTCAAATGAAAAAGCAAACAGTCACCAGAGAGGTAAGCCACTAGAAAAGGCCAGAGCCTGATGGACTGTGTGACCTGAGTGCTATATCACACCAGACAATGCAAATAAATAGGTTTCCTACAGTGTTTCTCCTAACTCCCAGCCAACTTTGAAAATTCCCCTTAATCACACAGATGGTAATCCCCGTAATGTCCATCACTCTTCAGAATTGCTAGAAAACAGTCATCCTTTACATTGAAAGTTCTTTAGCTTTGCAAAACTGGCACAAAATACCGCAACAGAGAATGATCAGGTGTGGTTTTTTTTTGAATAACCTGAGCTGAGAAATAGTATCTTTTCCTTTGAAAATTATAGCCTTTAAAAAGAAGGTCATCTTCATTTATATCTTCAGTTATTAGCACTTCTAGGCTATCAGTATACAATCCATTTTGCTAATATAGGCTTTAAAAATCTTAAATAAAGCCCTCTGAAAACAGGTCATGGGAAGATTATTTTTGTTCCTATAAAATGACAGAATTTGAGACTTCTCTAAGTCCAAGCAGTAGAACAACCAACCACTTCACCACTTTCTGAAGCTACTGTAAGATCAGCCCATTGATACTGCTTCAGTCCCTTCTCAATACCAGCTGTGACTGAGTATATCACAATTTGTATAATTTTTATTCTCTCCTCACTCTGCTCAGGAGATTAAGCATACTAATAAGACTTGCAAGCATGTGAACCAATAATGTAGAGTACACCACCACAAAAGCCCCTAGTATTTCAGTAGTGTAAGCAGACCACACAACCCACGGCATTTTAGCAATCCAAGGTCACTTGCCTTACAAATTACTCATTCCTAGATTCCACATCACTGAACACCTGATTCTACTCACTGAAAACAGCACAAGCTTCACTGGGAGAAAAAATATTAAATCAGCCATGACCGCTTTGCTATAGATTTGCTAATCCAGTATAAATAGTTAGGGTGCCTGTCACAAGTCCAATAGGATACAGTTGAACAACGTATCTCAAGTAGTGGCTGTTAATCACAGTTAAACAGCTATGTGATGGAGATGACAGTTCCAGTCTAACAAGCTGGCACTTCAGAGGCACGTGGTGCTGAAGGCAGTGCTGTCTGCACTGTATTGCCACTGCTTCTACAGCTTGCTCAGTGCCAGGAGCAACCATGGGAAAACACCCTGAAAGGCAGCGCAGCATTCAGGAGTGGCATGAAAGGAGCAAACTGGCAACTAGGAGGACCATAGGTCTCACGTTTTCATTTCCTTCTTTAGATACCCCAGGTAATGAGAGAAAATAACTATGAAGAATGGAACTAAAGTTACCATGGAGCAGAGAAACGATAGACTATGTCTATGATAGACATAGAAGAGAATATTTCAGTTGGAAGGGACCTACAATGACCGTCTAGTCCAACTGCCTGACCAATTCAGGGCTGACCAAATTAAAGCAAGATATTAAGGGCATTCTCCAAATGCCTCTTGAACGCTGACAGGCTTGGAGCATCGACCACCTCTCTAGGAAGCCTCTTCCAGTGTTTTAACACCCTCTTGGTAAATAAATGCTTCTTAATGTCGAGTCTAAACCCTCCCTGGTGCAGCTCCGAACCATTCCCACATGTCCTATCACTGGATACCAGGGAGAAGAGCTCATCACCTTCCTTTCCACTTCCCCTCCTCAGGAAGCTGTAGTGAGCAATGAGTTCAACCCTCAGCCTCATCTTCTCCAAACTAGACAAGCCCAAAGTCCTCAGCCGCTCCTCATAGGACGTTCCTTCCAGCCCTTTCCCCAGCTTTGTTGCCCTCCTTTGGATGTGTTCAAGGACCTTCACATCCTTATTAAATTGTGGGGCCCAGAACTGCAACTCCAGGTGAGGCTGCGCCAATGCTGAATACAGCGGGACAATCATCTCTTTTGACCGGCTGGTTACACTGTGTTTGATGCAGCCCACGATGCGGTTTGCCCTCTTGGCTGCTGGGGCACGCTGCTGACTCACATTGAGCCCGCTCTCGACAAGCATTCCCAGATACTTTTCTGCAGGGCTGCTCTCCAGCCACTCCTCTCCCAGTTTATACTTGTGCCCAGCATTACTCTGTCCTACGTGCAGAATCCGGCATTTCAACTTGTTAAATTTCATCCCATTAATCATTGCCCAATGCTCCAACCTATCTAGATCCCTCTGCAAGGCCTCTTGTCCCTCAAGAAAGTCAACAGCACCTCCCAGTTTGGTATCATCAGCAGACTTGGTAATAGTGCATTCAACTCTTGCATTCAGATCGTTGATAAATATATTGAACAGGACTGGCCCTAGAATTGAACTACATTAAATCACCCCAGTATCCAGATCATCAAGATTACTGCCTTCATTCGGCTACACCCAGTGTCAAAGTGTTGTTAGATTCAAGTCAACTCCTTTGCTGTGTCCTCACCAATTTTTTTACAAACGTTTAAAACTTGAGCTGAGTCTGGTGCCAAAGGCCTTTTGATCAATTAGAGCAAATGTTTGCGAGTGAGGACATTTTTTTAAGTGATTTAGCATCAGCTGGCATTCTATTGCTGTATTTAGAGTGTATACAGGCCTGTGTTTCAACAGCTGTGCCAGTGGAGGAGTTTACAATGCGCTGGTCATCTCTACTTTTTCTTATTCTCTCTTATTTTCCTCCCCACTACACCAGCAGAGCTGCTATGGAAGTGCCCCAGTGACTATCAAAGTCAGCTGGGTTAACTTTGTTTCAAGTACAGATCTTTCTGAGCAAGCCTGTTTTGTGTTGGTATATTTGGAGGATGGCCTGCCTCTTCAGAGACTTAAACACTGGGTTGGGAAGGGTAGTGGCAGCAACCTCTAGCCAGCATAACAAGTTATAGAAAGGGACATCGAACTAAACTAACGTTAAGAGGAGTCACACTGAAGTCTGCAAAAACTAAATTAATCTGAAGTGACACTGATAGTAGAGTCAGTGAAACATCTGTGTTTAAATGGCTTTGGGCTTGTCTGGTATACCACAGACAAAACACAATTATTAATCACTGAATCAGATGTCGAAAAGAATAGCCTCTAGTCTGCAAACAGAGTGATCTATTCAATTTTCTACATCCAAGTAGTCCCATGGAAGACTTAAGCACATAATGTTCACAGCACTCAATCCTACCTTCAGTTATATGCAGCATTATACTGTTGTATACTGCCTTCCAAAACAACAAAAGAAATCTCAAAGACAAAGCTTCTCTTTCAGTAAACAGTCAGGTTTTTTTCTTGTAATTAATATCATATCGTTGATACAGATTTTAAAGAACAGAGGTTTCTGGTTCTCTGTAATTCAATTCTACTTAGTTATTCTGAATACAAATCTCAGAAGACATTTAGCTTGCAACAAGCCTGAAAAAAGTTTAATATTTCTGGTTATTGTGCATGGAAGAATGCAACACTGGCTTGACGTTAAGATTCCACAGTTGGAAAAATTATGCTATAAAAATAAAATGTGTGTTGAGAAGTACAACTTAAATTAGTTACACTAGAACAAAGGAAGGACCAAGGAGATTTTAAGAAACCATTAAAACCACGTGTCCCAAATTAAGAATTTGCATCAGGTTCCTAACCCTTCCCAAGACTCTTAAGTGTCTGAGCCAAAGCCTACAGGAGTGTTACTTCTCCAACCTAAGTGGCTTTGGATGGGGCCTCAAATCACGAAAGACTCAAGCAGGCTTCCTCTTCCAGTAAACCTTTGGCTTCATACATAGAAGTGCCTCGCAGACTAACACGAGTAACGACAGATCCCTCAGAAAGACCAAATCTCCCATTCCACTGTTGCACCATTACTGAGAAACTCCTGCAAAAATACATTGCTGTTGTGGGTGACGCGCAACAGCGCTGAAGTTAAGACTGCTGCCCTCACACTATGAAAGTGTAATGTTTCTTTGCAAAATGAAAGTTGCTTTCAAACTGTAGTGTATGGCACCATATTGAGCAAAAGCAATTGAAAAATTGGTCAGAAATTTTAATTGTGTAGGTGGAGCTGCAAATAAAGGTATGGGACAAGCAAAGCACAAAAGGAGGAAAAGAAAGAGCCCTGAAGTCAAGTGTAGTCTCAAAAAACACTAGCGTCGTGATCCTGAAGGAAAAGAAAAAGCTTCTTGAGGTGGCAGATTAAAGACGGTTTGCATAGCTACATACAAGGAAGCAGCTTCCTGTTGTTCACCAACTCCTTTGTTCTGAAAAGCAGGGTTTGCACTTTCCTCTGAAAGGAACAATATTATATCAATATGCTCACACCACCACCCCACCCCACCCGCCCCCCCCGAGTATTTTTTATCTCTGCCCGTCAATGGAAGAGTTTTATGGAAGCGATTAAGTGTTCATTGTCACTTCCAAGGCACTGACTATTGATGTTCTTTGTACAGTGCTGAGAAGGGGGAGGGAGCAGTGTATTATATCCAACTCCCTCTACAAGCTATATAATTTGAATACAAATAAAATAATGTAAGCTCGTAAGTAATCCTCAATGTTTCTTAGTAATTTAAAAGTTAGTATCTCAGAACATAAGATTATTACATTTGAGACATTTCTTGAAGCTTGCATCTATACACAAAAATTATTTTGTGAGCGAACAACTCAAGCATTTGGCATGACATGGGACTGTTCTGAGATAAAAACATGAGATCTTCAGCCAGTATAAAATGCCTCAGCTTCATCAAGTTTGTACTATAGTATCACCTGCACTTTGACAGTTTGTATAAATGGAGGAGTACATGGTTTCTCATTTGGATTAACAAACTGATACTGGATGACCATAGGTACATTGTCTTTTGCTTCAAAATTCAACAGAAAGCAGGGTTTATGCATAAGAATGCCCTTACAAAATGCATTGATTGTCACTTTCTTAACACGTGTTTTACATTAGGCACAGCAACAATACAAAAGCGTTTACAAACTGGATCAGAGCCAACAGATGGCTCCTCCAAGCCATCAGTCTCAGAATCCTACCCAGTTCCCACTCCTTCCCAGAAAAAGCCTGGGAAAACAGATTGGGAAGATTCTTAAGTACACACACATGATTTATAAGTGTCTTTGTGTGTATGCATGTGCATATATAGACACACATCTAAGTCTATATACGTATAAACACGTACACATACAGCGCTCAGATGCAAAATGTTGTGTGGGCTCTTCAGGTACCCAAGATCCTCCCCAAAACAAAGTCTATGCATAGAACTTCTACCCGGTTCAGTGGAGATATTTCATTAAAAGACAATGCTATTTTAGGAGGGGCTAGAACTAAGACATCTGTAACTAGATATTCTGGTTTCTTCCAACAGGGTATTCCACATTTAGAGATTAGTTTCTCTGTTCCACATCTTGGCTGAAGGCCTGTCACAGCAGGGACTGCAATACCAGCAATGCCTAGGTAGAGCTGGGGGTAGCTCTTGAGCCTCTCTTTGAAGGGGGTCAGGAACAGGCACTTCAGAAACGCATGGCAAAAGAAGAGGCCACGTGCTGCAAGTACTATTTTGGAGCGGGTGACTGCCACTTGCCACACTTTGGAAAGGAATTCCTCCCTCTGGCATTGCCATGGGGAAATTTCCTCATTTTGATAGAAAAAAAGCAGCTTTTATTCTTCAAAAATTGCAGTAGTTGAATTGCCCCTTGTTTGTGCTGATAACCATAACTGTTAATGCTAGAAAAGGAGATGAAAAGTGGGTGCCTGTAAGGCAAATATTTAGGACATGACTTGCTGAGATGACTAGTTGCATGTTTCCAGCTGGAGTCCATTTTTTTCCTAAATGCCATCAATAAAAACAGGACCTATTCTATACATCTGATTCTTGCTAGAGAAATGTACATATGGTTCTCTTGAAATCGTTCCTTGATTATTTCTTTTTATATCACTTTGATATTTACAACATTCAACATCTGTACTGTAAGCCTCTAGAAAAACACTATGCATATGCACTGCAGGTAAATTTTACATGCAAAAATCACATTAATTCCAGAAAAGCAACAATATACAAATAAGTTTAGAAATAGGAAAATATTAAAGATTTGCATTCAAGATCAGTAGTTTTTAACCTTACAAAGGTCCACCAGATCTCACAAACAGATTTTTGCTTCTATAGCTTAGTCTCCAAGAATCCCAGTTTGAACTGAATGAAGGCCTCGCAAGAAGGCTCTCCAAAAGCAATAACCATGTGCCTTTCTCAGGCAGGGAGAGGCACATGATACTATTTTGCTTAGGATTTGAGATCTGTACAAGTTTCCCTTCCTCCTAAGGGCATCATTCAGGAAACAGAAATATTAGTTAGGACCACAGCTTTGCTACTCTAAGACAGGCTCTGGGGTATTGCCCTATTGATACAACTGATCAGCAAAGGCCCGTACCTGGAAGTATTTGTGCCAGAAACCACACAGCTCAAGCTCCTGAGATTCATAACAGAAAAAAAAAAAAGTTATTTCTGACTGGCTCAGGAATGCAGCAGAAAGTGCAGCCATTTTTCCACAGCCAAAAAGGGGTCCACAGACATGCACAGGGTGAATACATCAGCTGATAACAACCAGTAAGGAAACCAAAGGAAGTGCCATCTGACCCATTCCAAATACGGATGTAGATCTGACCCACGACAAGGAAGCCACTTCATCAGACAAGCTCTCACTTCAATGGGAAGAAACACATCTGAATCAAAATTCAGAACATGAAGTATTTTTTATTTTACAGAAGACAGCAGGCTATGGCTAACACACAGTAGCTCATTAGAAAACAAGATTAGAGCTCTGTTATCTAAAAAGATTGAATCTTTCAACAGAAAATCTATGGAATAAGAAACCAAACAACCCATTAGGTTACTCCTAAATGGAACCTAATACAATGTAAATTACAGGGAAAATCAGATATTGTTTTCCTACCACACATAAGATTCTATTAAGCACACATTTTCTAGAAAAAGTCGTCACTAATCACCTTCCTAATGAACTATTTACTCATCCCCAGCAGTTTGTAATTAGTCTTGCCAATAAGGCAAGGACCCAGTTTCAGCTCTCAACCTTGACACAGACTTCTTGAATGGCCTTTAGGAAATGTTCTAGTTACAGCGAGGAATTAATTATAGCTGGAAAATTTCTCATTGAATGGATTATCATTGGAAAATACCGATTCATAAAAACAATTTCCATGATAAAAACGATTTCCATGAAACATTATTGCATGTTCAACAAAGTTCTGCTGTAACACTAGCTACTCTCCTGCCAGTTCACCTGGCAGGAATGGGATCTTCCGATTCATAGTTTTACTATGGGGACCTGTTTATGCAATGAAATTTCCCAGGATGACTCCTGGGAGTTGAGGGCAGCTGTCTGCTCCATTTCAGTAACAACAGAAAAACAAATTATATCTTCAGGGCTTTCAAGAATGTTAATTTTCTTGAGGTGCCTTTCTGTGGGAAGCTTCAGAATTTCTATGTTTTTCTGCCAACCAGAATAACTTTCTGAATTCCCACTAACTCTCCCTTCAGTCTCTCTGGGCCATGCTCAGTTGATGTAGCTTGTGTCCCATTCATACCACAATGACTCTCTCCACACCAACACAGAAATCCATGTCTCCATGAACAAGGGTGCAATGACCCAGGACAGAAGGTAGATTGAACTGTCCAAGAAAGCCTTTCTCCTCCTTGGTCACAATAGTAGAAATACTGAATACAGTCCTTGGTGTTTCAGCTCCCCTCAATCACGTGGCAGTTATCACTGTCTCTTCTCCCTCCCTGAAAACACTCCAGGAGAGAAAAGTTATCTTTTATTGTGTGTTAATTTGTGGCCTCTGGGAAAAGCTACAATAAGTGAAGGGTCTAAGCAGAGCTTCCCTATTAAGTTCTGCCCGAGCTCATAATCGTAAGGATCAACAGCAAAGCAGATAGGGGAAAAAAAGATCCATCAATTATTATTTTTAAGTAGAAATACAGCTTAGAAGTGTTGCCAAATGGAGCCACGCAGAGCGACAATACTTAAAACGAGTTGTTTAGAGACCTTTTGACATCATTGACCCTGCCCTGTGCTGGCTGCAATGTACATGAGCAATCTAACCAGACAGAAAGAATCCAAATTATGGGTAAATTAAGACAGTTGATGTATTTTAGCACAGTTAAGGCTAGAAACACAAGAATTCAAAAAGATTTGGATCTATTCTCTAACTAGTCAGAAAAAATAGGATAAAATGTGAAATATTGGCTTGTTATTTTAAAAATCATACAACAGAATTAAGACTCAAGAAAGGAACACCGTAGAACTCCACAATTTAATTTCTATGGGAACTTGCAAAGCAGTTTTACAGAGTGGTTCTAGCAGTTCTCTCATACTATCAAAACAAATGTGGTCAACACCAAATTTTAAAGACAAGTGGTCACTTAATGTGTTGTATTAACTTATTTAAGAGTGTTATCATATGCGAATTTATATTACATCCGTATCATATTGTAGCACTTGAAACTATTCATTTAGGGATTATGGGACTGGGGAGAGGGCTTCCTAGGTTACGGGTCCAATCTACAGCTGATTTAATCTTATTAAAATTAACTAAATCTTAAGTAATCTTAACTAAAATTTATCAAGTTCTGAATTAAAACTAGCAGGGTTTTCTTACTCACACTACTCTAACAATGTCATTCTAAAGCCTAATTCTAATGATGGTTTGGAGCCTTCTACTAAGTTCCTGTCAGAACTTACTTATAACCATATTAATATCTTTTTGCTCTTTGCCAACATTTTCTTTCAGTTTAAATAACTTTTCCTGCTTTGGTATTTATTCCATCTCTAGTTCCTCCATATAGAAAGCTACGACATTCTCTCTTAGTTTTCACTTTGCTATGCTAAACAAGCCATAAATCACAACATTTAAGTATATGTCTATATATACATACATATATAAATAAATATATACACTATACGCACATACAAATATATATAAC
>VYZM01004631.1:278833-289454 GCA_013398915.1 Dromas ardeola | reverse complement strand
CGTCTTAGTCAGAAATCAATCATTAAAAATTGAAAAGCTCTCAGGTCTACAATTTAAATGGCCACCTTATTTAAACTGTCATGGGCTTTGAACCTTCAATGACTGCAAAATGTGCATGATCTGAAAAATAACACTAATGCAAACCTAATGTTGCCCTTGCACAGTTCCATGAGGAATTCAATGTGAAATAGTCCAAGAATAAAGAAAGAGCTACATTTTAATTTCATTAAAAATTAAGCATCATAACAGAACCAACAGCAAAACAGCATTAAATGAAGGCAGCATTTCTGAGCATACGATGAAGTAATAGTTTTCACTGAAGGAGCTATGTTTGAATGTTTGTGTGCATACTTATATGCTTTATATTTATACATACACATAAAAACAAAAGTTCAAACTGTATTGTACCACATATTTCATTCTATTATAAATTTCAAAGAATACAACCTTACTTATGAAAATATGGGAAAACTGTATCATGCTTTATTTTTAAATTGCATCAGATAAGTATATATTTGCTACTGGTAGTCACTAAAACATATACTATAATGGCCTCAGTAATGGCATCCTTAGGGAAGGGATAAGGCTTGCAGTAGTCAAGTAGCAGTATACTAAATAGCTTATTAAAAAATGAGAATATACGTTATTTCCCTGGTTAAATAACAGCTAAAAATTACATAAAAATAGGATCCTGTAATAAGGAAACTGAGAAAAAAGCAAAAGAACAAGATACTGCAAACATTAAGTTTTTAAGAAATGTCATGAGAGTCCCTGAACAGTTGTCCTAGACCTAGAGAATTCCTGTCTCAACTGCGTAGTAGCTTTTATTCATTAACTTTGAACACACTGGTTCACTAGTATATTCTAAAGAACTGAGGGTGAACCGAGGGCTGTATTTTAAAAGTAATTTCAAAACAGTTATGAGAATTTTAAAATTACAGTGGCTGACATTAAAAAAAGTTTTCAAACTCACCATGTACTATCCAACACATCAGAGCTGTTGTGCTTTTCAATTTGGAGAAACTGTTTCAGTGTGTTTCAGCTGCTGCTGTGTGACAACTGTTTAAAAAAATCAACAGAAAATATTTAATGTGACCACTTTATAACACAATAAGTTGTTAGATAGAAGTAAATTTTATACTTACTTCTAATATACAAAACATGCACAAAACCATAACTTAATATAAGTCTTACTGTTTACTTCAGCAAAAGCAGAGTTAGACTCAGTCCTCTGAAACACAGAGCACAAAACCATTTCAAGCTGATACTGAGAAAAGGAGCTAGGAAAGCTCTTTTCTTTCTTTCAAGCTGAATGCTTAAGACCTTTGGACCTCCTGAAAATTCTTGTGGCATTTTAAATAAAGTGATTCACTTGTGAATCACTTATAGTGATTTCACTATAAAGAGCCTATATTTGTTGGGAAGGTAGGACTTGATCCATGTGCTCAGTGTACGCAGAAGAGAGGCTTTCTCTAAAAGCAGGCAATCTATGCTTTTCACATGCTGCAGCCTTCCACATTTTGCCACCAGGTGGCAAGATGGCAGCAAAAGGGATAATGCTAAATCCGTGAAATTCACACATTAGTAGCCAGCTGCCGCCCTCTAATGTAGCGATGAAAAATGCAACAGCTCCTTAAATGCCGAGACTCCAGAATAACGACACACTGCATTTTCTGGATTTGCAGAATGTTGAGAAGCTGAAAGTAATTAGGGTTCCACATAGCTCTATAAAACAATTTATCAAATGACTGACAAAGCAGGCAAGGGTTTTGTATTGCAGTCTGTGTTGCAATTGAATTTATATGCTACTCCATCTTCCTGCACAGCCTGACAAGTACTCAGTGATACTTAGTTCTAGAAAAAAACACAACAAATGAGCAAAACGAAAAGGAGCAGACCATGATTTTCATGATCTTAGTGAAGTCTAACATACTTTAAAATAACCCAAAGTCTGAGCCAACATTCATTTGTACAGAGACAAATGAGGAGGCACTGAAGTCAATTCAATTACATGAAACACAAGGACAGGTAGGTGGAAACACAGATGACAAAACAGAAGCCAAAGTCCAAGGTAAAGAAAAAAAATACCAGTGAGTCCTTGATGAACTTCTCTAATTCTAAATGCTTACTCCTAGAATGTGGAATTTGACATGAAACTCACATCCGTGGGATGGGATAGGCTCCAGTTTTAAGTAAAACACAAGAAAATTTTCGTTGTAAATGTCAAGGAGAGTGTCTTTTTTAAAAGAAAAAAACCCTCTTGTTACTGGAAATTTTTAAGGTATTTTCCATTAAAAATAATTTGGGGGAATTATTTCAACAAAAAGTTCTGTAATACAAAGTTTCTGGTCTGGGGGGCTATCTCCCTACCTATTTCTCCACTTCCCAGAACCACACAATGTATTATATCGAAAGACTAACTGAAAGACCCCTCCTACCAGTATTGTTCTGTAAGATACTACTGAGGTCACAAAACCAAAAAAAGCCTTTACAAGAAGTAAATTCTGTTGTTTCTCAGATGCTCTTATCAAATCTTACCTGCAAACAGGATGGAAGAACAAGGAGAGGGTGAATAGATGCACCTTCCTCCAAATAGATGCTGGAGGGCTACTGGCAATATCTTACGCTTTACTGAAGTGACATAGCATACTGAGAAACAACACTTCAAGTAGTGACCCAGGCCTGGTCTCAATTTACAAACCTGTAAAGCAGAAGCCAGTTGAGTTGCATGCTGTAACATTGGAATCAGGCCTAAAGTGACAATTTCCATCACAATGCACGATGTGTGGATGAGATTTAAGTATCTACAAAAGAAAAAAAAGAGAATTCAGCAGAGAAAATCTGAAGAACCATTAAACTGAGTAACAATAAAAGGAGCGTCTAAACACAAGATTTATTATAACCAAGTCCTCTCACTACAATTCAGAGTTAAAATAAGATATTTAAGCTGGGTATATATATTTCTTCTTCCACTGCTGCCTCTTTGGAAAAACTTTTCATTTCTGTCATTCAGGCTAGATACACTACCCTCACAGGCCGTACTATTAAAAGTAACCAGCATGTAGGATATGAATGCAACTGGCATCCCACTTGCTCCTTAAAACCATGATTTCTTCCACAGTGCCAAAGCATTGTTTGCAGTGCAATATGGTAAACAATTTGCTGTGATAACAGCAAATAAAGGCCCACATTTAATTCAGACATTGTCACTACACTATTTCCTTTGACGTCTGTGAATCTGCTCCAACTCTTGGTCTAATCAGTATGAAATATTCTAATGATTCCAGAAAGTGCAGGACTGTGCCCAGTGTTTTTCAGCTGTTTCTTCCTCACTCCACAAACAAACCTCAAAATGAGCAATCATAGTAATAGGTAGGTTTGCAAAGCTGGGTGCATCTCATTCTGTCCTGATAAGATACAAAAGAGAAACAAATGAAACTTTCCTGAAGAAAAAGGAAAGATTCTGTATTGTGTGGAATAAGCAGTGAACCTTTCCACCACAAGGTTTTCTGCTTCAGGCCACGTGAATACTGTATATGCATTTTGGCACTTCCTCCTATATAGAAAATTATTAACATTAAAAGCTGTATGTAAACCAAGATTTTTCTTTAAAAGACAGTACGTTGTTATCATATACTTTACTGAAAATTTTTAGACTTCAAAGCCTATCAAGTCAGTGAAACAGTGATGACCTTCAACTAGCCATAGAATGAATAGTGATTTACATGGCACTGCTCATGCTGCAGTGCTCTGCAAAAGTATGAGTGCTCTTAGATCCAGCTGAAGTCAAGAGAAACTGAGGACATTCTTCACCTTTCATATCCGAGCTTGGTATTTTAGCAGACAGTTCTGCAGTGGCAGATGTAAAGATGAAGACAGCATGTATTTAACAGGCTGCATAATAGCAAAATTTGAACCACATGCCACAATAGCGACATTTTAATCTTAAATCAGAATTAAACTGAAAGATTCAGATGGAATTATTCCAGTCTACAGGTGTTCCATGGACAGGAAACAGTTTAGGATAGAAAGACAGATTGCTTGCGTAAAAATGCACTGCAGCTCTAAAGCACGTTCCGTAAGGAGAAAAAATTATGCTTTCCAATACCCTTCTCAAAACATTATCAATTATTTTGTTATAACCAGAGAGGATATTCTGGAATGGCACAAATAAGATGTCCTGCTCCAACTTCACTGACCTGCATGATCTTTCAAATTCAGATGGATGGAGACACAACTGAAAAACTGTTTCCTTTTTCCACTTTTTTTCCTTTTTCCAAATATTCACTCAAAATCAAAATCTCTCAGGTCATGGCCATTGTTTATAAATACTTATTTCTTTGTATGTTTGATTAAGCTAGGGAATAACAAGGTAAATGCTACGCTGTACTTCTCTTACTGAAGAGGTTGAAAAGCTCAAGTGTTCAGGAGACAACAGTAACAAAGTATATTCCTGGTCAGGTTAATTTTGTAAGAATGGGTTAACAGCAAATACAGATATCTATGCTGGAAGTACTAAACTGAAAGATTACTGAAACTAATATGACCAGCAAATAGGACAATTTTTATCCCTGAAATAAAGCTTCATAAAATCCAGCACTACCAGAAGGGACTAGCACTTAAATTTCTAATAATACAATTTGTTAAAAAGTCATACATCATAAATATAATACACAGAAAAACCTCCTCTGCTCTTCCTCCCCTCCTGCCTTAATTTCATTTCTTCTGAGAACTCAACTATCCTGAATGTTACTTATTCTAGAACAAGAAGGTCTCTTGAGATCAGCTGAGTGGTAACAGCTATGACAACATGCAGTCTCCCTGTAAGCTGTTCATATGAATTATGCTGCTTTTCACTCACTTCATCCAAAGCTGTCAAAAAGCACATATCAGCCTTTGTTCATCTGTGTTAGCTTGCCTGGCAGTTGAAAACTATTAAACACATGGAGATGAAAACTATGAAGTACATGAAGCTGTGTAACATTGTTAAAGGCAGTGCTTTTCTACGAAGCATGATTTCACTAAGAGGTTTATTTGTCCTGAGAAGATCGTATTTGCCTCAATGAATTTTGAATTCTGAAGTAAAACTTAGATTCCATAACTTAGATCCATTTTACAGCCATATCTTTCAAATGTTTCTGATGCTTTTTCATGGCTTAATTTTGGAGTAATCATATCATGTTATATGAAAAGTGTTTGAGTTACCAGACAATAGAATGATATTTGGAAATCAAGGTCCTCAACTAATGCTAATTAAGCACTCACAATCACTCCCGAGATCTAAAAATCTTGGTCTACAAATTTGTCATGAAAACCTCATTTTTTGTGCCTCAGAGTAATGACTACACTTAAACAGAATGGACTTCAGGAAAAATACTTAGATTGACAAAGCAGCAGCAAACAGGAAGCCAAAATCAGGTTAGAAAACATGTCTCTTATTTTGGCCTAATTATTTCCAACAATCTGACAGGCAGGAAAAAAAAAGGAGGGAGTTAACACCTGTGGTGCAGAAACAGTACTAAAGCAGGAAAGCCGGTAAGTTCAACCATTGTGAAACAGTAAGGAATTAGAGTGCACTGGACAAGGTACATCATCACACTGGATCAGCATGTGCAGGATTCTGACGGTTCTGCTGCAGGGTACATTAACTTTGCTGGATATCGAGATACATTGGAAAGTTTTGTTACATGGCTGTGACAAGGACCAGTTCCACTTGGTGTTTATTTGGTCTGCTGTATGTTTGCTAAGAAGCAGTTGAAAAGAAGAATGGATATGTTTAACATCAAAATAAACATAACAAGTAAACTAACAAATAAAATTAAAAATTCACAACCAAAGGAGGTTAAAGCCATCTACAGTATTAATGCTAAAAAGCATAAGGGAGTCAGGTATTCAAAGGGAAAAGTCAGCAGAAATACCCAGCAGTGCTGCATATTGTAGCTAAAATTTTAGTCCTACTGGAATCAGCAGCAAAATTACCTACAAATTCAATGAGTCTACAGTTTAACATACAGATGAAAACAAAGAAATCTTTAACAGTATTTCAGCAGAAAATGCAATTTAGGTCATCGTATCCTTGCTACTACTGCATCCAGTTTGTCTGCTACATTGAAATCCCTCTCTAGTTTAGAGGACTGCTAAACACAGGATTATTTATAATTAATTTTTTATTCATCAGTACATTCCATAACATCCCCTGCAACAGCTAAATGACAGCAACACGCACAGATTCTCCAAAATGAAGCTATATTCTTACATGTAATTCCAGGCAAATAAGATTTTTGAAAGAACTTCAGGTCATACAGCATCTGCTTCCACAGATACTCATACAGGATTCGAAGATCAATTTTTAGACAGCAACTTGAATTCACTGTGCAGCCATCAGCACTGCTACATAAACTGTAAATAAAGAAGGGTCAGAAACATCTCCAAAAAGCATGGATTTAATGCACTGACTGACAATCTTACATCCAACAAAGCAAACCACCAAATGAGCATATTTGAAGTAGGCGTAACACATGAACTCCTGCTTTAGATAGCCAGAAGAAATTATACATTTCTTACAAATCTGTTATAGGACTCTTCCTGGACACTGACCCCAATTCCAAGACATTAAACCAATTATTGTTAGTCAAGGCATTCTATTCATGGCAGGAATAACAAAAATCTCATTTTAATATACACACACTTCCATTTTGTTTACTTATGGTGATGTCCATTTCCTTCTGAAGCATAAGTAACAATAAGAAATGTGAAAATTTTCTTTCAGATTTATTTTGCCTCCCTATTTATCTCCTTCACTCCTTTTATCTTCATATCATCCAAAAAAAAAAAAACCCAAAACAGAAAATTCTAAAGAGGTAAGTTACTTACAAGAAGAAAGCTCACTGTAGGAAAAATATATACACAGTATTTCAGTTCTGTTGACTGCCTCAATCACTGGTGAGAGCACCATTCTGTAGACTGATCTGGAAACAATTAGGTAAAAAGAGGGACTGGGAATCAGGAAATTTAAATGGCTCTTGACTACTGACACATTTTGCTAATTTATCTTGAGCAGGTCTGTTAACTTCACTGTGTGTATTTCTAAAAGGATGTATTAATTTTATCCATCTTTGAATAATATTTTCATCTCATATCTTCAAAGCCATTCCAAAGAGGACTATGTTCTTATTTGTTACTAAAGCTAAAAGATCATCAGATAGGGGCAGATAAATCACAATATTCTATAGCAATACGTGACACCCTTCCCTAATTAAACCATTGGAACAAAGCACAGTCATTAATATGGAGTGATTTCAGATTCACACTGTTCATTTGTGCTTCCCCAAACGCAGCAAGTTAGGATTATTTAAGTTCATATACTTCACCAATTCAATACAGCAAAGTTTTTCAATGCTGAGATTTAAAATACATGTTTAAGAGATATGATTATACATACATACATCTTATAAAATAATATGAAAATTGCTTCCCCTCTTCCAAAATTATCCAGTGCCTTTCATCAATGCACAACGCTTACAGTCCTCTGGAGTGATTCCAAATAGTGCCATCCCAGCAGTCTTTTTTCCAGGGTCACAGACCAACTCTTTAAAGCACTTTTCTGCTGGTTGAGGACAGACACATAATAAGCATTCTCAAGAACATGGTATTAAATATATTCAGTCTTCATGCAAACTCAGCATATTGTCATCTTACCTTTAAAGCTTTCCACACCACAAGTTAGTTCAATTTTCACATTGTGAGGAAAAGCAATCATCCACAGATCCTTCAAACAACTTGTACTGCTACCTTGGATAGCACTTGCTGTTTCTCTTTGTGTAGCCAAGTCTTGAGTATCCATAGTCACGCTGCACCTCATTACATATGAGCTGGCTCCAATACCTATAATCATTAGAAAAACAGATTTGTCAGAACAAAAATCCTCACTTCTACATGTTCTTTCATATTTATAAAAAAATTAAGATCACGTTCTAGCTTTTCCAAACCTATCCTGTTGGCATCCTATCTGACTCGGGTAAGTGTTCCTGGACTGATAATGCCTCCACTTGTCCCATTAGTATTTATTTTAAGTTTCGTTAATCTTCGTTTCTCAAAGTTCATTGTCTCCAAGTGACTCCTTAATCACCAATATCCAATATGTACACACTCAATTTCCTTTTACTTTGTTTGGTATTTCTTCTGTTCCTTTATTTCAGTGTGCTAAAAATAAAACTCTTTTGCATGTACAGAGAAAGGCATTTATTGAAAACAGACAAGATATGTTTCATTCGTCCCCTTTTATCCACTCATACCAGCTTCATTGTTCATACTATAAAGTAACACTTAAATAATAATTCATTTTCCAAGATAGGCCTCTTGGTCTTCCTGTTGAGTGTTCTGCATGAAAAAGCAAGAAACAAATGAGCTGATTTAGTAAATACTAAACTTCCATCCACTAATCAAAAATGGAGCATAAGATACATCTACCCAAATTCTTTTTAGAGGTGAGTAATAATTGGTATATACGTTTCTCCAGATAAGATCAACAATAAATTGATGTATCATTGTGTTTTAGAATGAATCTTGAACATGGATTCTGTTTTGATCAATCTCCAAAACTTTAAAATACAATTGATGAGAACTTATCTCTCCAAGTCACCAATATTTGTTGCTCTAGAAAGATCTTAATGTTCAGTCTGCTGGACTTGACTTCACACTGCAGAAAAAAGCCCTATTTCTATGGCTTTGGCACAACAGCATGTTTAATGAAACTTTCCTAGTTGCAAACAAAATGAAAACATCTTGCTTGTAACACTCCTTTTAGCCAACACTTTAACAAGAGTCTCTAGATTATAATCAAACTTCTAACTGAAAGAATAAATGCTAAATTCCATTTATATTAAAAGGGGGACAAGTCAAACAAATCTAAATCTTCTGCTGCTCACTCCCAGCTATATCAGATTCATATTCTCAGTTAAATATATTACCAAAGAATTAAAAATCATTTAAACTCTTTACAATACCAATCTAAAACAAAATGCTGGTATGTTAAAATGAGAAGCAAGCATAAGCGGATTTATATAGACCCAAAAATAGCACGCTGAAGTTTTACTTAATTCAGTGGTACAATTTGCAAATACTTGGAGTCTCAGGTAACAACATTCCTGCTTTACTTGCCACAGTTGTATTGATTGAGCCTGGGGTTCTGCACAGCACACATCATGCAGATGTGCAGATAGGTTTAGCTGATACTTCTTTTATTCTGAGCAGTGATTTCATCAGAGTCCTTGCTGGATGCTCTCTGAGCACTCCCTGGCACTTAACTCATAATAGGTCCAATTCTATTTGTGTTTCTACAAATGAGATCTGACCAAGCTCCACAACAATTAATAGAATTTTCTTTGTGACCTTTCTAATCTTCTTTAACATTTGTTAAATTTTTGTTTTTAGTTCTTTGCAAAGAATAAATGTCTTTATATGAGTTTACTCGTGCTGAAGTTCAGCACCTCCCATACCTTACAAAATGGAAGAAAGAGTAATTATGATGCAATTCTAGTGCTCCATCAGAGAATGATGAATCACAATAGCTTTCAACAATTGATCAGCAATCCAAAGCCTGAATGACCTATACTTATTTTTCAAGTTTTAAAGCTTATTACTAAAAATGCCAGAAGGACAGTCCTACTGTGACAGGCAGAGTGAAACTCAATCCATGCTCCAAAGAGCTGGCAAACCACTCATCATTTTTCTGTTCAGGAACAGGAACACAAGAATAGGTTATAGTACAGGTCACAGTAATGAAGACAGGACTCCATAATTCTGACCTCTGCTCTAATGCTCAGCCTGCTCAATCATATTGAATCCCACACAGAAACAAAAAAATTGTTTGCAAACAGCCTGCAAATAAATAAACTAATTTTAGGGAAGCATTCAATACAAAAGTCTCTCCTAGTATTTTTCTTATGGATAAAGGAGTCACATAAAGCTTCAAGTTTCCCTGGCAATTCTGCCATTTAAAAACAACAAGCAAAAAATAGGACAAACCCCCCACCAACGCAAGTCACACAGCTGGTGATCCTGATAGTTAAAGACCTACAGTTAACTGATAGTGATGTAAACTCTTTATGCCAGATTGTTTAAACACAGAAGAAAGCACAAATGCACATAATTAAGATCTGATGTTTGCTTTTTTCCTCTGAACACAAATGCAGTATTTGTGTTTGAGGCCTGGCAGTAACAACTGTGAACTAGACTATTAATGTCTGATTTAAAAATGCTCATGGCAGGATCCTGTCTGGAGGAACAAAAATAAAAATGTATTCAGACAAAACAACAGTGAAAAGTGCATTAAGAAAATTGAAAACAGTGATTACAGAAGAAAACCATGTATTCTTCTCTTAGAAATTTATTCACATATAATTTTTCTTAAAATGGATCCAAACACTGCCACTCTCAATAAAATCTAAGTTTCTGAGAGGATATATTTTTAAAGTATATGCAAATCCCTGTTTCATTTAAAGGGAGAAAGATAGTTCGGTACCATTTTGGCTTATTTTCCCTGAACATTTTTCAGGTTAAATAAATTGGTACTAAATGGGCTGAGGAGTCTAGCTGCATTAATGGCTTCATTTATTAACTT
>VYZM01004631.1:266664-278769 GCA_013398915.1 Dromas ardeola | reverse complement strand
GCTTAGAGAAGCAGTTCACACCAAACTGACATGAGGTATCCATTTGCCAGACAGTCTTCTAAATTGATCTCTGGCTTTAAATCAACATCTGGAGGTGCATCCTTTCACTGACTATCCATGGAATTTAGCTGCCTATTATAAGTGGCTAAAGTAGGGCAATATGAATTTGTTTCCTTGCCTGTTCCTATTGAGACATTCTGTAGTGTTTGGTAATGCTATGTAAAACCGCTCCTACCAATTAGTTTTTTTTTTTTTTTTTGTGCAATATGCACATAGAAATATTCTGGTGATCATTGCTCTGAATTTTTAAGGACATACAAGACTGAATACAGCCAAGCCAGAGGCTTTGGGAAACCCATGATCCAGGTAGGCAGAAAATATCCATCCTGTCATCTTGTTGCTGTGTAAGGGTTTCTGGCAAAACATCCTGCCAAAATGTGTCTATTCATGTTGCTATAAGTCACATTGCTTCCACTGTTAGATTTAACAAAAACAAAACTTCACAAGATGGCACAGAATTCCTCTTGAAAAGCAACTACTCTGTTGGATCTGTAATGAATTAGATTTTGGGGGGTTTTGTTGTTGTTGGGGTTTTTTCCTCCCACACAGAAAAACACAAATGGGCAAGACTATACCAGCTGTTCTGATGATAGACTGTCATTCCAAATGCAGATGAGTGAAGTCTAGATATGGAACTCCTAACAGAACAAAACAGAATCCTAAGTGTCATTACAAGTCCCTCCATCAATGAGTAAAAGGATTAGGAAAGTTTTGTATCACACAGAGATTTAGCTTCAGGTCAACGTGGCCTGCAATGTGTTTCTTTGTCTCAGGTTTCACATGTGTTTCCTTGAGATAAATTAGAGAATCACAGCATGGCTAAGGTTGGAAGGGGCCTCTGGAGATGTCTAGACCAACCAACCTGCTCAAAGCAGGGTCACCTTGGGCAGGTTGCTCAGGACCATGCCTAGTTGTGTTTGTTATGGAAATGGAAGAAATTTATCTTCCTTCAGGATCCTTTGCAAGCACTAGCGCTGAAGCATTAAAACACATTGGTTTCATAGACATTCACTGAATACTTCAGATCTGGAAATGAGGAATTCTAACGATTTTACTTTTTTGTCCTTTATCTGAAGTTCTAATGACAGTTAATTAAATCTGTTCTGGACAAAAGTTTGCTTATGGTTACTTTTTAATATAAAAAAGAACCTTCCTTATGATTTCTAAGTGGTGTGCCTTGTAGCACAGACTTTCAGTCTATTTGGGAGAAAGCATATCTCTATGTTCCACAGAGTATTCAGGATGAAATTATGAATTAGTAGATTCACATAGAAATTTAAAATAAAACCACAACCAACAGTGACGGTTTAACCAAAATTCTCTGCATATTTGTACATGACTCTGAGGAAAATAATTTAAATGCTTAAAGAAGCGTCTCTCTTAATGTTTTCTTCTCAGGAGCTGCTGGCTGAGAAAATAATGATAAAAGCCAGTCTTGAACAAGAATTTTCAATTCTAAGCAGATTTACTTGTAAAGCAGGGAGTGATGCTTGCCTGCTCTCATATGAAACACATGGAAGATTCTGTTCCTTTTCCATAATGGCTCAACAGCTGTTAAATAAGCTATTTCTCACAACTCAGACCATGTACTCACCTCACCTTCCTCCTAGAAACTAAGACTTTTAAATTTGTTCTAGATTGAGTTTTTTGTAACATTAAGAAGCTCTCTCATGTACTTTTTAATGACTGTCATCATAACCTGTTTAGATTTTACTACAAAGTCAAACCCTAAATTGTTTTATTTAATTATGAAGACCAATGAACCCCATCACTTGCTCTCACTGTCTGAATAACAATCTTACAAAAGGAAGTAAATGTCTTCCAGCAAGCATGCTCAAAACCCTCGCTGAACTCAGTGGGAGTCAATCCATAGACTAATTGACTTCACATTAGGCCGAAAGCAAACATTGCTGACTACACTGAATTTGTACACTTTATTCACGGAACAAAGTGTTGCAGTTCCTACCTCTTGGACCTTATCATTGGGAAGACAGAACTGCTACATCAAGTTAAAATGCCAGTAAATGGAAATCGTTCCTTAAAAAACCACACTCCTTTCTTTGAATGAGACTCCATTTGCTAGCCTGCCCAAGAAATACACTAGTTCCTAGGACAAAGTCAGATGCTCAGCTACATTAGAAGAAAGAGGGGAAAAGGAAAAGCAAAGTAAAATGGGTCAAAGAAAGGCTAAGGAAGAAAAAGTAAAAAATACTTAATTAAATTTCTTTATTTTACAGAACACAACTATTAGATTTAACTGTATGAGCCTAATAAGGCAAAAATATAACAGACCAGTAAAATGTCAGAATTTCAATGCCAAAATGGTACATCATTCCACTGGTGCTTCAACACTGTTTCAGTAACGAAATCAAAGTTTTAGCAGACACCAGAGTGTGTTACCTCAGAGTTTTCTTGGCTGCGGACTAAAAATTCTCAACAGACAAAGATGCTAGAAATAATATCTGACTTTTGCTAACGTGATTTTAACTCATTTGGAACTACTGCTTTGCAAAATGGTGCTCTTAGCTTTGGACATTTGGGTAATGAGTTCAGTGACGTTTTGTTTGAAATAAAAGTCTAGTTGCTCCACAAAAGAGGAATTGTAATTCCAACATAAGAGTGAGATAATGCAGAGTTTGTGAATTACTAGGAAAGGGGAAAGACGCATTTGAAGTCAAGACAATGGATTCCATGTGAATCCACATTTGGAAAACTCATCAATAGCTTGATTTTTTTCCTCCAACATGATCTCAGATAAGAGGTTTTAAAGAGATTTACAAGGTCTTACAACTCTTAGAAATGTGCTCGTGTTAAGAAAGCCTGTTATATACTAAGAAATTTACTCAAAAACTTTTGGAGGGAAATAAAACCTTTTCAGAACACAATTAACATTTTGTGCTGATGGTTTTTGGTATTGTACAAAACTCAGTAACAGTTTATTTTATTTGGGCACTGAATATTAGAATGTTAGTATTTGATGATTCTTCACATTTGTATATTGCTTTATTATCTCTATCCCATGTTTGTGCATGTGAAATAGCAAAAGAATGCCTTTTAAAGGAAAAAGGCAAGTCATTTATCAAACAGAAGATTTTAAAAAGCAACTTTGAGTTGGTATGATAAAAACACACTTGCATGAGCTGCAGATCTCAAGTACTTCAATAAGGAGAAATTAACAGTAAGGGTAAAAGCTTTACATTGCCTCAATAATGAAAGCATTCTCTGGAAAGAGAAACCTTAATTCCACAGATTGGCTTTGTGCCATTTTAATATTTGAGCTAACTAAAAAAATCATATGTATCTGAGAACAGTTCCATCACTGTCCCACATGTGACTATTTTAATGTAAGAAAAAAGTTCTGGCTCTTTTTGAATAGAAGAGCTGTTTTGGTGTTGATACTGTAAGGACTGTGGTAAAATATCAGTCTATTGAATGTTTAAATAAATAATGCCTATATAACATTAAAACTATTTTTTTTAATTTCTAGCTTTATGAAATTATCACTCTCAGATAATCCTACTAGGAGGCAAGCATTCTTATACTTACAGTTATTTCCATTATCTAAGCAAAATTCTTGGCAGATTAATATCACCTGATATAGCAGTGTCTTTTTAGTAGATTACTGTCTTTTGACCTCACTGGCCAAAATGTGGGGTATTCAAACCCCATATGAACATACGAATTAGATAGCTACCTTCTGCTGGTCGATGTGCAAATCTCACCATTCATGCAAACATCTTCCATCAATTTTAATGTTATGATTAAGTAGTATCCACTTTGATTAAAACCCATGTGGTTTATATTTCTTACAAAATTATCATAGGGGGGACTCCCAAATCCTGATTTATTCAGAAAATCTCTAGTCTCGTCTGCAAATCTATAGGCAACGTCAAAGGCATTCAAGAAAGATAAGAAAAAAGTAAACCTATCATCTGTAAATCTGAATTCACTACTGGTACTTGCAATAGCAAAGCTCTGCAAATGGAAAATGCAGCAAACCAGTGGTAGATAGATCAGACAAATGGGAAATAAGCCCCATCTTTCTTCTAGTCAGACAGAAGTTTCTCTTGGGACAAGGGTTAAAAGGCGTTTAGGAACATAAAAAAAATAAGAGATCTTCTTACCTAACATATCAACAGAAGTTGCTTTGATTAAAACAGACTTGTTACAGGCATAATCATAGAATCATAGAATGTGTTGGATTGGAAGGGACCTTTAAAGGTCATCTAGTCCTAATCTGGAGATGTATTTAGCATTGCTATTTGACTACATTTCTGTCCTAGGGGAAGATAAAAATTCCAGATTTCAAGTATTCAGCAAACAGCAAAAACTTCAATTCTTCATATCACACAAGTGTATATATAACTTTCTGCATGCACTTATGTAAAGACGAGTCCTTTGATAAAGCTGAACAAAAGGATGTGCTTAAATACTTTGAATGATAATGACTTATTAGAGATACCTTTATTTACAGTACCTAGATTACACAAACTGAAATCTTCCAAGTCTATTCGCAAATAAAAGGGATATTCCTAATCAAAGTTATGCACTGCCCACAACAGGATTATTTGCATTATGTGGAATGAAGAGTTGTCTTTAGAGACCTGATACTGTAAATTCACAAGTGTTGCCTGTTGCATACTTTCCATTGTCATTAACTATTGCAGAATATTACTGGAAGCTGAAGAATCTGTATCCACTGGAAGTCACACAGATGAATCTGTCCCTCATCTCATGTAACTGTACTCCACTTGAATAATACCTTTTTAGATCAGCATCCCATAAACACATGAACTAGCAGAGAGTACCAAACTTTTGCTGTGCTCCATCTAAGCAAATACTGTCCTCTGACAAATAACTAATTTCAAGTTGAGGACCTATTTCCTTCCTATTTGTGCAATGTACCATGCAAGCAGCATCTCAAACCACTGCTGGAAAGAAAAACGAGTGCAGAGGATGTGGTATAAATTCCAGAAACCCATGGTGCAAAGATATTTTCTGAGGCGAAATTCTGATCTCATTTTTGTGCATGCAGCAATCAAAGTTAATAAATGGGATGGCTGAAGTTAGTCTCATGTTGAATACATTGCAGTACCCATCCACAAAGACAGAATAGTCTAAGGAAAAGTATAAGGGAGAAAGGAAACAGATACAAGCATGCACAAGCCAAAATTTCATAATTTCACTGCCAGACAAACCCCAGACTGCAGGAATGGTTCGAGGGCTGAGCTTTTCCATTTTTTTAAAGCAAGAAGATCTTCTATTCCACTTCCTGGGCCACTGTGTGTTCTTTTGAATCCCAATGAGATTTCTCAATTTATGCCAGGCAGCATGCGACTTCCTTAAGCCATAAATTTTTCTTGTATACTTAGATAAACTGCAAAGCACAGAAATTTTGCTTGTCATTTAGCTATGTGTTCCATGAACAGCAGAACTACCAAAGCTCTTTGATGGACTTGTGACCTTTGTCCTTAACTTTTCTATGAAAACAATTCCAGCCCTTCCTACCCACCATATCCTCTCTGTACTGGATGAGGACAGAGACAGCACATGCTGGCTCCAGAATACAGAGCCAACACTTACTGAATTTTCAGCCTATTGCTTTCAAATGCACTGTACAAAGGCCAAATTCTCCCCAACTTTCCTCAGTAGGGGCATTAGTTTGAGTCATCCTCATCTATTTGTTCAGCAGTTTTCCCCAATACTCCTAGATTATTTGCTCTACCACTCCTGCCCTTCATTTAAAGTGGTCAATAGGGCCATTGGGAAGAACTGGGAGGTAGACAGACTTAATGACTAAACAAAACCAATTTCCACAGGAGAAATAGCATAAAAGAAAAAGATGTTTTGAGTAGTAGCAGTAGCTCTTAATTCTTTATACACCCCAATTTTTTTCAGCAATGAAAAAAACAGAAATGAGATCACATATCCTGTTATTTTGGTAGCTTCTCCACAAAGATGACAGAAGAACATGGATTTATTTTTCATGCTGAAAAGCTTTTATTCTCACTTTCATACAACTCAGTAAATTGCCAAGAGAGTAATTTATTCTCCCCTATGCTCTCCTGGATATCCATACACACACAAAAGACGGATGCTGGCAGGCAGAGCTGTCAGTAGGAATTTCAGCAGAAGTAAATTGTTTAGTACTTCTAATGGAGCATAATAGCTGTAATTTCATTTGAACTGTTGCCACTAATAAGCTAATAAAACTACAAGTCAAGACCTAGCCATTCATCACTGTGTAGCCGCTGGGAATTTCTCTGTGCACACTTCACCACAGAGACAGGTAGCTCAGTCCTTTAAGTGTTACTATACCTGAAAGGATGATGAGCCAGGCCTGGCACATTCTCTTAATAGTGAAAGACACAGCTGCATATCAACTGCAAAGGAATTTCCTATCAGTATTTAACAGGTGTCTCCACAGCTATTCCAATACTCTGCCAAAATGCAAACTAGCAATTTGAATGCATATGCAGCTGAAAAATGTTTAAAAGGAAATTCAAATATAAAATACAATACACAGATATGCAAATATGTATATATGCAAATTGCACATTAGTTGGGCAGGAAGCATGTTTTTCTGAAGATCTCTGAAGTATCATGAAATATTACAGTTGCTACATATGAACAGACAGAAATTAATCTATTTTAGATACTTGGCTAAAGATATTGTCACATCACCAGACAGTTGTTCTTCGCCTAGAATTTTGGTAAAGCCTCTATCAAAATGCTTTAATGCTAATGGTATGATTAAAACAAACTACAACATATTTTCTTGGTCTGAGAAATTACATATAACCAGAATTATATTATATTCTGTGCTGTTTGCATATGCTCTGAATGAAAGCACAGGATTAGTATATGAGCTATAAAGGCAAAAAAACATAGCTGTTTCCAGAAAAAGTGCTTTGATTGTAATAGATTACTTTTGCAGTGGAACCCTTTCTACTTAGAAGCTGCACATATAGTTGCATCTGATAGACAAAACTAATTAACCACTCTGCAGGCAGCCACAAAGGCCTATATGGGAGCTCACAGAGACTGAAGCGGTGAATAAGCCATTAGTTCTCTCCAGAGGAATTAATTTTGATAGGCATGTCTTTCATCACTGCTAATCAACCATGATACACATTCTTTCTGCCAAACTCCCTGAGATCTATGGATAGGCTTCTGCAGAGTCACGAAAAAGCACTATGTGCTTTATGTCCCTGCCCAACCTATAGTAGGCAGCAAAAGTGAGCAGTGAACTGCACAGTGCAGGCATGCAGGACAGGCTGGCAACTCAGGGGTTGCCTCATGAGTGATTCAGTATATGAAAACAATGCGGGCTGCTGTAGGGAAAGAACAACAGATGCGGAAAGAAGAAAATGTGAAAATAAAAGGTCTTTCCTTTTACAATGATAGAGAGCATAGCAAATGATAGAAAGCATAGCAAACAAAAACTTGTAAAATAAGAAAATGAAAGAATGGAGGAATGAGACATCACAAAGAACAGGACAAATGTGAAGGCTGACAAAGGGCCCTCACAATGTAGTATTTCATGCCTACATCGGGTGATATTTGTAAGGACTGATTCACTCAGGTTTATTGTATCTGTTTACATATTGCAATAGCCACAAGGCAAAGAGTAGAAGCAAACTCAGAAGCAATCACTCTACCATTTCTTGTATCTTCTTGAAAGTAGGAATAGGCTTCTTTCTATTTTAAGTGGGAACATGTTATGCATACCATTATTTCCTATAACCAAAAGACAGCCCATTTCATTATTTTGGTAATTGCGCGTTTCTGAATTCTGGCTAAGATATGGACTAATTTTCATGCTCTCCCATAAGGCTCATGTAGTATTTGGGATGAAGATGAAAGCCTATATACCACCTTATATATTAGCTTTAATTACCTGTTAAAAGTTGCGTCATGAACACACTGCATAAGGACTTCTGGGCAGAAGTTACCTTTGGTTACCATAAATAACTGTCACTAGAACGTTAATAATATCTGTAAACCCTTCTGGACAAGAAAATTTCTCATCTGGAGAAACCAAAGGAGGACATGTAGGCAACAAGAGGAGCACAGATTTTTTTTTCACGCTACTGATAGTAATTATTCGCATTTCTCCAAAATAATTACTAAAATGGAAATTTTCATTCTCCTAGCCACTTCTTTTAGATGGATCCTTAGTACTTCATCAGATATCATTAATCATAACAGAGCTTTGCCTGTGTAAGCAAACCTTAGCAATGAAAGTCCAAGTAACTGGATTTTCAGAGCACAGGAATTATATTGTTTCTACACTTTTGTGGGCAATTTTTAAAAAATACCCATTCCATATGAGAAAAGCAGACCACTTGTGGTTTTTCTTATGCTTATACATTTAGCATGTCTTACCTAGTATTTCCTTAGCACAGTACCTAATAGGGAACAGAAGTGATAAGGTTTCATTAGCCCTTCTAATTAAAAGTTTTAGTGTCAGCATGGACCAGAACCGCTCAAAATTGCTGGAGAAAATCTGCGTGTGTAAACTGAGGCAGCTGTGAACTGTGAGGAAGCTAGAATTTTTTTCCTTAATAACTGTGCTTCATTAGCAGAGGCATTGGGAAAGTTTCCACTAAGATTTAACCTTAGGGCATACTCATAGAGAACAATGTAAAAAACATTCTACAACCATACCCCAAAAACCAAAACCAGAATGAGAATGAGGATTTGCTTGGGAAGATTCCAAAGTGAACATCTGAATATTTCTAGCTGGCCCCAGGCACAATAAGTTGCACTCCTAACAAAGGCAGGTGCCTCACAAGACTTTTAGGAACATTGACCCTAGTTTTTTTCCTTCCATACAGAACCCCACTAACTTCAGGGCAGCCCCACACCACAGACAGTACAGAAGCAAGGGTGAAATAGGGTTCCACACTTGCAAACATTTACTTGATATCTTTATTATCTAACTTTACTACAGCTCCTCCAGATGGTCAAGCTAAGTATATTTCTGTGTATGTGACAAACAGGTTTGGACCTTCATAGTTTGATTTCTAATACATACAAGTGGCACGTTGAACAGCTCAATTTTCAGAATTAAAACTTCTCAGAAATTCAAACTACTGGTTTATGTGCCTAACTTTAGGAGCTAATTCAGACATCCATTTTTACTTTTTTTCAAACATAGACTGAAATTTCATGAAAGTGTTGTAAGTTCTTACACCTGACTTACTCTGTGGCTCTTCAAAGTGGGTATTTGGAGTTTGTTATCCTGGTGGCTGTGTGAACAGATTAAACATTGAGACTTCCTAGATAATGTATGCTACTGGAAAATGATAAATATGCAATATAAGTGATAAATATACAGAACACAATATGCAATGTGCTCGTGGCAAAGAAAGCAAACAGCAACCTGGGCTGTGTAAGAAAAAGCTTCACGAGCATGTCAAGTGAGGTGGTGCTTCCCCCCTTCTCGGATTCGACAGCACCAGTGCTGAGGTGCTGTGTCCAGTTCTGCACTTTCCACTACAAGAGAGACATGGCCATACTGAAGCAAGTCCAATGAAAAGCTGGCAACATGATTAAGAGACAGGAGCATCTGTTATACAAGGAGAGGTTGAAAGCTGGGACTGTTTAGCCTAGAGAAGAGAAAGCTCAGGGGGATGTTATCAATGTATAAACACCTGATGAGGTGGGTAAAGTAGACAGAGCCAGGCTCAGCGGTGTCCAGTGACAGAATATGGAGCAATAGGCACAAGTTGAAATACAGGAAAGTGTTCAGCCATTGACAAAACACCTTTCTTCTTGTGAGGGTGATCAAACACTGGAACAGGATATTCAAAGGCCCAGCAAGACATGGTCCTGAGCAACCTGCTCTAGCTGACCCTGGTTTGAGCAGGTGGGTTGGTCTAGACCACCTCCAGAGGCATCTTCCAGCCTCAGCCACTCATGGCTCTAAATTGCTCAGAGTTTTAAACTCCTGGGAGCACAGGCAGAAATTCTCAGTGGAATTCCAATTCCAAACATAGACTTTGGAACTGACCACTAGCTCTACTGTAAAGGTATTAGAAATACTGCCTATATTAATCAGCCGCTAAACAAAAGAAAGCATTGCTGAAATGCACCTTTTAACATCAGGCTCCAAAGACATGAAAGTCATGATAGTCAGATAACTGTTCTGATACAGCTTTTTTCAAACCGCACTGCACAGCACCACCTTCTGGTGAGCAAAAAGTTGGATTTTTTTTTTCTGTCAGGCTTTGAGAAAAAAGCTCTAACAATATCAAACACGATTTTCATACAAGAAATAGTAATGTTAAATTTAAAAATAAGCAATTTAACATTAACAACATCTATAAAACACAAAAGTCACCAAAAATTTTTATTAACCCCTTTTAACCCTAGAAACACACAAAGTGAAAAAATATCCTTTAAAATGGCTTACCCTCTTCATCAGGAGGACCAGGCATCAACCTCATTCTGATTTCTGCAAGTAAAGAAAAATACATATTGCTCACATAATCAATAATGAAACCTCGAAGCATACATCACAACGCAATGTTTTTCTGAGCTTGTTTGTGGACTGCAATCACAAGGTCTGCTTTCTGGAAGAATCTTTGGATGAGCTTTAGAATATAAGAAGTAAAAACTGTTGACCTTGCTCTAGCATGAGCCCAAAGACATACCCATGAAAAATACAAGTGTGCCAAGTGGACCATGAACGCATCATTGCTCAACATGAATCACCACCAGTAGGCTGCACAAAAAAACGCAGGCCAGAATTTATACTTAGAAAACAAGCCACTTCAAAGTACTCTGCTTGTTACGAGCTTGCTACTCTGACAAATAACTTTAATATCACCATACTTCCTTTTCATTTGTTGAATTTTCCAACAAGAAGATAACCAGTCAATAGCTTGATTATGCAATCTGTTCAATTAACTCTGCTTTCTTGCACAACTGACTCAATTAATAAGAGTCAGACTTGGTATCTGGTACTTTCCCAGTTTTACATATAAGCATTTTTAACTAGACTGTGAAAACAGAAGAAAGGAATGAATACATGAAACAGGAAAATTCTAGACAAACCAACCAGGAATGCTTAGGAATAAAGGAAAGGCTGTTTCCTTGCTTTGCTTGCCATGTAAAATGCAGAGTTTCTCACAATGGTACACATGAAAGTTTTTCCTCCAACGTGGTAGCACTAGTATAACCAAAGTAAAATAAGCATATCCAAGCTCCTTTGTTTTTTAAATACAACCAACGCCTTTAGGAAATAACTGAATCCACACATTGTTTCGAAATTAGCTGTTCTATGTGGAGCATAAGATACCCCAGTGCTGTAACTGTGTTACAGTCACACACACTGGGGTTTTACTGCACTACAGGAGACCTTCTACGGCCACACTATCAAATTCAGAGGCACCTACGGGCCAGTCTTTCCTCAGGATTTATCAGCCCAGCACTATTTTCAAGCTAAAGATGATCAGAGGGCTGGAGCACCTCTCCTACAAGGACAGGCTGAGAGAGTTGGGGTTGTTCATCCCAAGAAGGCTGCGGGGAGAGCTTATAGCAGCCTTCCAGTACCTGAAGGGGGCCTGCAAGAAAGATGGAGAGGGACTTTTTGCAAGGGCATGTAGCAATAGGATGAGGGGTAATGGCTTCAAACTGGAAGAGGGTAGATCTAGATTAGATATTAGGAAGAAATTTTTTTACAATGAGGGTGGTGAGGCAGTGGAACAGGTTGCCCAGAGAAGCTGTGGCTGCCCCATCCCTGGAGGTGTTCAAGGCCACGTTGGACGGGGCTTTGAGCAGCCTGGTCTAGTGGGAGGTGTCCCTGCCCATGGCAGGGGGTTGGAACTGGATGATCTTTTAAGGTCCCTTCCAACCCAAACCGTTCTGTGGTTTTAAAGCAGCACAGACAGCACTCCAGCTGGGCACTGCCACCTCAACTGCGCTTCAGCCAGGGCAGGGTGAGGCTGAGGGGCGGGCAGCTGCGCAGGCTCACCTGTGGCACCACATGGCCCAAGGAACGGAGAGCCTGGTAGCACCCGGGGACAAGCCGGCGGC
>VYZM01004631.1:244978-265927 GCA_013398915.1 Dromas ardeola | reverse complement strand
GGCGGGGTGCGGGGATCCCGCCGCGGCCGGTCGGGAGCTCTGCCCCCGGGGGAAGAAGCATCTCTTGGGCGCTTTCTGCCCGCTGCCGCCGGGTAAACGTAGCTGAACGGGCCTCTCTTGAAAGCTAAAACGGGAGCAGCAGCGGCGGGGGAGCCTTCTTCCATAGCGCTGTCTGGGATTGACATTTCTGGCGGCGACGGCGATGTCTGACATCGTATCGAAGAGTCTCTGTGGAGAGAAAACGGGTGAAGGCTCCTTTATCAGGGAGTGTAGAGATAGGACGAGGACTAACAGTTTTTAAACTGAAAGAGGGTAGATTTAGATTAGATATTAGGAGAAATTCTTTACTGTGAGGGTGGTGAGACACTAGAACAGGCTGCCCAGAGAAGCTGTGGATGCCCCATCCCTGGAAGTGTTCAAGGCCAGGCTGGATGGGGCTTTGAGCAGCCTGGTCTAGTGGGAGGTGTCCCTGCCCAGGGCAGGGGGGTTGGAACTAGGTGATCTTTAAGGTCCCTTCCAACCCAGACCATTCTGTGATTCTCTGAAATCCTAAAATGGCAAGTTTTCCTCATCAGGCTTCGCACTGCATTTCTGTGCACGTGTACAAACAGCCCGGGCACCGTCCGGCGGGTATTTCGCAGGCGCTGGTGCTTTCTCAGCATTCACTGAAGAAGGCATGCATTGTCTCCAAATTGACAAGAAATAGAAAAGAGAGACTCTGAAGTGCTGTCCCTAAGTGAGTGGTCTGGTACTCTGGGCAGTCAGCTAATCTGAAAAGTCATTACTTCTCATAAGCAGGGATCGTGTCTTTTTGTTCTGGGAAAAATCTTTCCTTTTCTGTTAGATAAAGATAGAGAATTTTGTGGATTTTAATTTTAAGGATTGGAATGGACTAAGAAAACCTTTTTGATTACCATTCCTGGATATGGCTTTATTATTTCTTAATAAAATAAACTAATTAGTATTCTCTGCCATTATGAATTCAGAGGTGAGGATTGTTCATGACTTGGGAGTTAATTTTTTTCTATTTATGCCATATATGGATCTGAACAAGGGGAATAAAGACTCCCTACAGCTGAATGCGAGGGATATTTTTTGTGTGTATAAAAATTAGAAAACTTATTACAAAGTTTTAAGTGTATTGTTTGTCTGTAATAAGATAATCAGTATTTCTGCTGATGGAGATAATACAGTAAAATTATGTATTCTGTGTCATACTAAGTTGAATAATACCTTAATATTCTCTCAGAGTGAAGTCAATAAGAATTATGAATACTTCCATGTGCTCATTTTTATTGTATTAATTTTGGGGGTATTAAAAGTGTGTAGTAAAAATATTAAAGTAGAATAAGTAAGTCTAAATATGGCAGTTTCTTTAATGTGTTTCTTGTTCTGGAAGCTTAGCAAGTGAGTGCCTCTAATGCGTATTTCTCTGTTAGTTATGGTCCTTTCTTATGAATATAAGTATGCTAGGCAGAGCTGAAGTATTTTCACAGTGTAGTAATGTGGGTTTTTTCTTGTTTTTTTTTTTTTTAATTTTTCAGAACTATCATGACGTCATGTCTTGCCACCCAGAAAACTTTCAGTGGGAGAACTGGAGTTTTGAAAATGTTGCTACCATACTTGCTCACCGGTTCCCTAATAGCTTTATTTGGGTTGTAAAGTGTTCTCGAATGCACCTGCACAAATTCAGTTGTTATGACAACTTTGTGGCGAGCAACATGTTTGGAGCACCAGAGCACAGCACTGACTTAGGAGCTTTCAAGCATCTCCATGCATTGCTAGTTAATGCATTCAGACTCTCTCAGAATATTCTGCTGTCCCAGAAAAGCGTGCATGGTGTCAGGAAGGATGCAAAAATAGCTGCTTGTAAATCACAGCCGCAGTCTGTTCCTACAACGAATGGCTGCTCATCCACAGAAAGAGAGAGAGATGGTGAATGCTCTAATAATTCTGCGATGAACTTCATTATACCGTCTGCTGTAGGTGCAGCGTCGTTTACTTTGATTGGCTTCAGTAAAGGTTGTGTGGTTTTGAACCAGCTGCTTTATGAGCTGAAGGAAGCTAAAAAAGACAAGAATACAGATGCCTTCTTAAAAAACATAAAAGCAATTTACTGGTTGGATGGTGGGCACTCGGGAGGAAGCAATACTTGGATTACTTACCCTGAAGTGCTGAAAGAACTTGCAGAGACAGGAATTGAAGTTCATGCTCATGTTACACCATACCAAGTATTTGACACAATGAGGTCATGGATTGGGAGAGAGCATGAGAAATTTGTACAGATACTTGAAGAATTTGGTGTGGAAATAAATGATCAACTGCATTTTGCTGATGACGCTCCCTCCTTAGACAACCATTTTAGAGTTCATGAAGTATTTTGAGACTGTATGTATCTGAATAGTATATTCATTGTAAAAGCACTTTTGATACTGTAAATGTTGTCATTTAGATTTACAGCTTTGAGCAGATGCTTTCTGAAGAGAATACTAAAACAGTCCTGTGTTGCTAATAGATACTATGTGTAAATTTCACTAGCTTAAAAAGGAGTATTGGGACCCCATACCTACAACAGATGTCATTTGATTCCTGGAAAAAAAGTGTTATGAAGAACTATTCTATACATTAATTTTTTTTGTTAAATGTGAACATTTATTTTCAAACTGTCGGCAAAATTTTTAGTCCTGAGTGTCTAATGTCATATACTGCCTTTAGTGGGAGTTTAAAGTACTCAAGACTCTCAAATGTCTGGATACTTCCATTTAGTAGCTTCCAGGACTAAAAACTTTGGTCTTTGTCAACAACAGACATAACGTTAGGTTTTTGGCTTAAGTAAAACAATGATTAATAGAACAATCTTAGTTATATATTTTGATGAGAATTGTTTTAATTAGTTAATTAAATCTTCCAGTTTTGTAACACTTCTCCTATTGAAACAAAGTCACAAATATTTACCTTTGGTATAACAGTGCCAATCCATTTTTCTCCCTTATGTGCGCCTTGCCTTTTCTGTTGCTATACAGTTTCATTGTGTAGTATCTGCTAGCGAATAGCCGTTTCACCTGGGGCTTGAAAGTTTGACATGGCTAAGTTAAGTGACTAAGAGTGTTGATGAAAGTGTAGCTTATGGCTGTTTCAACATACCTTGCTATTGCTTTGACTAACTTCTATAAGGACCAGCAGTAATATCTGTATTTTCAAGTCAAGAGGTGTCTTTATCCCTGCCTTGGACTGGTGAGTATTTTTCTTGATAATTGCTGCATTGATGTTGATCTAAATCGAGCCATAAGTACATAACGTATTACAAGTTGCATAAAAATTTTAGACTGTGTTGACTGCAGCTGTTTCAAAATGCTTCAATTTTTAGAACTAATATCTCCTTTAAATGTACAGCAGTAATTGCTTCTACAGCCACCCAAAAGTCTATTTTCAGACCCTAATTTTTCTTACAGAAAAAATACCTCCTCTAATTAAATACAATGCTGGGCAAATCAGATACGAAAGATGGAATCTAGTTCAGGCCCCAAAACTGAATGTTCTTCAGAAAGAATTGCTGAAAAATGGACAAATGAGGGTATTAGTGGAACTTTTCTACTGTTGTAAGTAACTTTTTCCATTTATCTACAAATAAATCTTAGAACCATTCTTAAAGATAACTGCAGCTATTAACAATGAACCAGTAGCTTAAAATGGTTTTGGATTTCCTGGAAGTATAGGAATGCAAAAGCAAGTTAGCAAAACACAGTAAAGAATATGCAAAAAAATGCAGGTCACTGCTGAAAAAAGGCATTTTATTCAACTTTGTTCCTATGTTTGATGGCTTAGCAACATCTCCTCCCTCCTCCTTGCTTCTCATATCTCGTGACTCTTACACTGTGAAAGGAAGGTCCTGGTTCATCTTTCTTCTATTGGCATCATTAAAACTTACAAGGTTCACTGGAGACATTATTTTCACAACTCTGACAGTGGCTGTGCACGTTAGTGGTCACTGAAGAATAAGAAAAGTGTGTTGAACTCTTAAGAAAATGTAAGAAACTCAATAAGGGTGGTAGGATTATGCATAGACCGTGTACCTTACAGTGTGAATGTGAACTCTACTGCTAATAATAATTAGACTAATGTATGTAGTTGATCAAAAGGGGAAATAATTTATTTTAATTGATGGAGAAAAGTGGAACATGCAAACTAATTCTAACATTTTATGAAAGAATCTGAAATCTAGTTCCATCAGCTTTTTTCCTAAAACTCTTTCTTGGAGACTTTGTTAAATCCTATTTATCGATTACCTTCTTAATGGGCTTATAACAACTTGTTTATGTGTTCCAAGGAAGGCTGTTTCCCTTTTTTGGTCCATTTGGTAACACTTGCACCATACATGAGGACTTTTTTCTGTAAAGGAAATATGGGTCACGTTTCAAAGTGGTTTCAATAGAAAGCCTACAAATTGCTTGGAATATCTTTGATTATCCACTTATAAAATAAAATTTAAAAAAAATAAACAACAGAAAACCCCCAAACACCCCATTGATCTTATGCCCTCTCATTTCAGTTTCAGACTGACCAGGCTAACTTGAGTATGCTAACACTTGCCCTATCCAATAACAGTGCAGATCACAGACCAATTTCTAAACCATTCTGTGCCAGCCAAAACAGCAGGAGTAGCTTGTTGCAAGCTTTTGGAAACAGCTATTAAAATACTGACATTGTCTTCAGAAGTTTCTGGATGGCTGTCCTGTGAAAATAATGTTAGCCTGTTTGATGGAAGCTGCTTACAATAACTGTTAAATAGGCTCAAGTGTTAACTGTTAAATAGCCTAAAGTGTTGCTGTATTAATTTGAAGAATAAGCACTTTGTTGTAAAACTAATCTTGTTTTGAGACTTAATGTTGTGGAGAGAAAACTGACTGGTTGTTTTTAATTCTCTAAACAGTTGTAGTACTCTGTTGGAATGTGCCTCTGTCATTCACTACAATGCATGCTAAAAATAAATTTTGCAAACAATGTAGAAAATAAACTATTTCTAATGGGTGAAACCACTTTGATGTGAATGTAAAACCATTAAACAAGGAATGTGCAGTTAAGTTTTGTGGATTAAGCTTTATCAGATGTTTGTGGAGATCTAGTTTAAAAAAAAACTTATTTATTTGATAACTTTTCTTCAAGGCAGGCTTTGTATTTGTGTAGTCAGTATCTGTAATTCTAAAGCATCTCGCATACATGGGAAAGCTGTCACGAAGTACCCAAGGGTGTGAACATTTCTATGTTAGGATGAAACGGTCATAGTTTGTATAAGCCTGTCTTTCGAAGTTAACTGTAAAGGCAGTTTTTAATAAGCTTAGATGTAAAGTTAAGTGATTCTCATGCTTGCTTACAGTGGTTTAGTTCAAGACGTCTCTGGTTTTGAATGCAGTGAGCAACACTACATAGTCTTTAGTAGAACATAGTATGTAATAGCTGGTATTATTTATATTACATGTTTGTTTCTTAGACAATAGACAAGATATTCTTCAGATTTTGAGAAATGCTAAAATGTTTTAAGCTTTGCCTGTTAAATGCCTTTAACACAGGGCTTAATTCTGTGAAATTATCCAGATTCTGTATGACTTACATGATTTTATTTTGTGTGCATCTTAAATACTAGATACTTTGGTAACCTTCTTCCTATCTAGGACTAATTTAGTCACATCTCTGTAAATGCTATGGCATAAATCAGTATCAGCCCCTAATTTTGAAAGGTGATTAAGGGTCCAAGTCTTAACATACTGCTGAAAGGATCAATCTTTTCTGTCCTCCCATTGATAACATCCTGCTGCCTCCCTTATGGTAGCACAAGCACTTTATGGTGAGCTATTTTATCTTACTAAACATTATTGTTGATAGAGATAATTAATGGAGTGCTATCTATTTAAATAGTCATAGAAATTATTCTCAATTCGACTCCAAAGTCAATTCAGGAGTTAGGATGTTACAACTGTGGATATTCACAGGTAAAAGTGATTGTGCGTGATTATGTGCTCATTTTCCCAACAGATTCTTTTTGAGCTATTTGCAGAAAGAAAACATCACCTGTTTTTTTTCTTCCCTCTCATGGTGCTTTTTACAATGCTGTCTTTCCTAAGCTGGCAGTTAACCTCACCATCTCTGCAGATAAACAGTATTTGGTGTCTGAAAGTTGAAGCACTGAGGTTAAAGTATACCCATCCATTTACCTTGAATTCTTATTTTAAATTGTTATGAATTAATATAAGAGGGAAGTTAAAGAACAGTAAAAATTTTTGAATGTGTGTACTTTGTTGAGAGCCACATTTTTAGGTACATCACTGCCTAGCAGAATCCACAAACAGGAATTGTGTGTCTGGTGTCCCTGTGCAATACAAAAGCAAAGGCGTAAGTCTCGGACTGCAATCCACAAGAGACAACCTCTTCAAATCACCTTTGGAGTTATTTCTTCTCAATCTTTTTAATCTCCTTTTGAAATATCATTTCATTTTTTTTAAGGATGGTAGATTAAAGAAAAAAAAAGTTTACTTCTGATGCTCATAACCTGATGAAAACTTAAGACACATTGAATATTGCTGATGGAGACCCTAGACCAAGGCTGGCCTTCTGTTGGTCTTAAGGATCTCTTAACTCAGATGCAAGGTGAAATATTAACAGCATAATTCACTTCTGCTAATAAAAACCGCACAGGATTAGCTGTTCCACATCACTGTGGAAACCATGGAATACTGATTCAGGCAGTCATTTTGCATATAATGTAATGTGGGTTATAAAGTAGTGATGGCTTTGTAGTTGTTTCCTGTCATTAGGGCTTCATTGCATGTTTCCAAGTGACCTAAGAAGTGTGGAATTCTACTTAAGCAAATGACCAGAAAAGCATCTGGTAGAACAAAATGGAAAAATACATTCTTATCTGTTTTTAGTTCATGTGTGTAAACGTCTTACGTACTTGAAAAGGAGCAGAATGCCATTACTTCAAGGTTCAGAATAAATTTTCCTTCTTTTAGTAAGCTTTCAGAGAGCACTTTCAGTCACGATTGTTATTTTCCTTTGTTAAGCTTGGCACTTCAGAGCTGAGTTGTTTCTCAAGAAAGCACTGCTGCAAGACACAGAAAACAGTCAAGGACGTAGCCCTGCTGAAGTGCAAAATAAGGCTCCTCACATCTCCCACACCAGAGTTTACCCTCAGAGCAATACTCCTAAGCCTGGGCGTCAGATAAAGCTATTGCATCCCCCACAGGCTATCTGCATAGCTCTTCTTTCTCGTTCCCCATCATGAGAAATACATTGGGTTTGTGTGATGAAGTTTTAAGCAGTTCATGTACTGCTTGATGGCTGAAGTATAAACGTTTTCACAGCAGAAATTGTTCGTTACTGTGATCTGTGTTGTTATTCCATGCAATAGCTTCTGAGTATTTTTGTACAAACATAGCATCGCACGTGGAGCAGCACGTTTCACATGGTTGAGCAGTTCTTTTAATATTTTCAATCTGGTCTTAAAAATGTTGACTAGGAACAGATCTGAACAATTGGAAAGGAAGTAATCTGCTCTTGTTGCTCTTAGGAATTGCCACTTAAAAGAGATCATTGCTCTCAGGAATTACCGCATACAGAGATAAGAATCTACCCTCAGTCGCAAAGTCTGACCCAAACCAAAACAGGACATCTTAATGTGCAACTTTACCAAAAACTTAGATAACTGGAAAAAAAATAACTCATCTGTCCCTCTAGGAAAACTGGAATCTTTGGTTATTGAGTTTTACTGACTTAGAGAGAATCCCTTGTTAAAGTTACTGTCTCAGAATCTTCAACACCGGTGTTGTCTGCATGGAAACAACTAAAGGTCTCAGGTTTGGGAAGATACATTTTGGCCAGAGTTAAAAAGAATCAAGTCTGAACAAGAATTTTTTTGAAGCTGTGAAGTAATGCATACTGAGATCACACCATATCTAATATAACCTCTACTATGGTAAAATCATCCTCTTAGTCAAGTTAGTTGTCCTGTTGTGGGACTAACAGCATGGATGAGGCAAATAGTTTCATCTTGCACATTTAAAAAGGATTGGAAATACTGTTTTGATCCTTCAAGTCAAACCGTTTCACATTAGGCATTTAACTTGACACTTGTATAAGAACCTAGACCCTGTGTAGCTCCTGGAGAGAAACATGTTCTGAAGTTAGGTACAGCAGATTTTTAATGACCTGTTTAATAGTTTGACAGGAGAATATTTTGACTTTTTTTCTATTTGATTCTTTCCACAGCAACCACATCAAGAAAAAACGTATAAAATATTTATCTTCTGAAATTATTGTCATCCTTTGTATTGCATATGACCAAGAACAAACAATTCTTTCTGGGTGTTGATTTGCAATTAATTTACTTTTTAAAAGCCTCAGTCACCAAATTTTTAGAGTAATTCAAAGTTTGGGGTAGGCCAAGTTTAAACTGCTGATTTCAGCTACTGTCTATATTTAAGTATCTTATCTCAGCCCTGGGCAGCCTGCATCACCTGCCTCCCCTGTCGAATACCCAGTTTGAAGTGGCGAGTTTGAATGCTTAAGATGGTCAGTGTTTATTTTTCTAATATCCGTTACCACAACTTCCACTGTTCTATTGTGGCATGATCCCATTTTGCTTTAAGTTCTAAAGGACAAACTTCCACAAAATGTCAGTGGCTCTACTTCTTGTTATTTCAGTAACGGATTTTTAAGTGTAACTACATGTATTCTCTCACTATGTTCGCCAGAAGTTACTCCTTTAATGCTTTCACCAGTTGTTCATCACTTTATTGCCTGTTTCACACCACATAGCACAGTGGTTAGAAGGCACTAAGGTTTTTTTGTTTAACGCAGTAACCAAGATTTTTACCACTATTCACATTATGCTCAAATTAAGAAAATACATTTGTAAACTGCTTGGTTTCTTCTTTTATAGCATTTCAGAATCATTGTTTTATAGAAGTTATTAAATAAGAAATTGAAGTAACTGGTTCAAAGTGAAAAAAGGGTGGTGCTGACAGAATAATTACTGTGCTGGTCTTCCCACTGATCTACGTAGAATAGTTTTTGTTGATCTTTCTTGAATACGCGCTTGCCTCACGTCTGGTGGGGTCTGCTGACAGTCTTAGAGAAGTGAAAACCAAAGGAGTCATGGGGAGGGAAAAAAAACCCAACCCACTATCATTGCAGGGTTTTCCCATAGAACACTGGAAGAGAAGCATGAGCAGGGCTGGGTTATCCACCAAGGTGAAATAACCTCATTTGCTGACATACAAAAATAAAATAAAGGCTTCATTTTAAAGTTGGTAGTGTGAAGCGGAAATAGCTGCACTTGCTGTAGCACTTGGCTCACATTTAGTTCAGCGTGACTCTCTCTTCCCAGCCAGATACACACTTTCCAATCCAAACTTCACGCTAGCCTGAACAGTGAACTATTGCTGCTTTCCTGCTGGGCTACCTCAGCACTAATAACTGCAACTGAGGCATTCAAGGGTTTCATTTGGCCTAAGGTGTTTAGATTACTAGTTTAATAGCCACCCTTACAAAATAAAAAAAGGGATTGAAAAATATTCAAAGTGACAGTCTGATTACTTGTGGCTTGAGAGATCTAATTTATGCTTTTTAAATACATAGTATGAAACACGTATTACTGAAAACCTTAATGTCACCATTAAGCGGCACACCAGTGAATGCATTTGACTTACAAGATTTTCCTCCTTTTATTTCTCCTCTCCCCAAGAGCCCCAAATGGCTCCCACCCTCCCTCTGGAGCACAGAGGCACTTCTGACAAGCTGAGACATAAGCAGGTCGCTCATACACTGATTGCTGCTCCATCAAGCTTTCCTTGTTTATACTTGCGTGTTGAAGGGGGCTGTGAACACCAAGCTAGCACTTGGAGAATCAGGAAATGGCAGATGAGGGGTCAGCCCAGCACTTCTCTGTACTCGCATATTGAGAAAGTGCCGGTGGTTAGTTAACAGAGCTGGTAGCTGTGCAGGCACAATGCTGGAACGCAGCTTTGTGTAGCCCTGCAGGCTCGCTGAGCCTCTCCATTTAGTCCTAACGCACAAAGAATATGCCCTATACACCTCTGCAGAACAATTCAGATGGGGCCCTCGACATCACCAGCCCAACAAAGCCAAGAAGCTTCCCCAGCCGAACACAGCGTTTCTGTCTCAGCAGTATGCACAAGCAATCCTTGTTCATTTTCGAACAAAAATTTCAGAAGACCTATTTGTGATCCCAAATTTAAATTCTACTCTCAGAACATACAATGATGCCCATCAGAATCGCTTGGCTGGTTCCATTCACGCCTATTCATTAAGATGGCCGAGTGCCCATTCACATGGGAGCAGACTATTTTCATTGTGTTGAGCTGCCAAGAACAGGTTTAGAAGAATAATCTGCACAGTGTTGCGAGCCCCTGCTCCTCTGGAGAAAGTTTTGTCCAGCACGTTATTAAGACTACGTATCTATTGAGTCTAAGAGCTTTTGACAAGTTAACAGTTCTCAAAAAAACACTGCTAGAAGTAACAGACTGACCTAAATGTCAGATAAATGATGCGTTCCCCAAACACCACCGGTAATAACATCCGAGGGATTTCAGAGAGACAATGACAACCTGTCTTTTCTGTGAAACGCTTATCTTTATTTCACAAGGCCTTTATAAGCACCAAAATCTGCTGAAAGGTAACCATCTCCAACCCCTCTACAACAAGCTCCATTCCAAAAGGTGTGATGCAACCCCATTTCAGATGGTAACATAATGCATCTCAAACACCACTCCCTATAGATTCTACATCTACTTCAGAACCATAAACTTTATTTCAGATTCTAGGACTGTAGCTGGCTGGATTTGGGGGCGCATTGGTTGCACCGGTTTTACAGCTGCAGAAACAGCAATGCTGCCCAACTGCACTGGGGCGGTGACAAACAAGGTTTCCTGCGCAATACCTTATTCAGCTAAGAAAGGCATTTACCTTGCAGTCAAGCTGCTGCGTAATTCTAAGTTTAACCTTACGTGATGAGCTTTTGCTTTTTTCCCTGTGCCCACTCTCAGTTTCACCACAAGAGGGAGTAGGAACTCCCCACACTTACTACCAGGCTATTACTCAAAAAGAAACCATAGAATCATAGAATGGTTCAGGTTGGAATGGACCTTAAAGATCATCTAGTCGCAATCCCCCTGCCATGGGCAGGAATACCTCCACTAGACCAGGCTGCTCAAAGCCTCATCCAGCCTGGCCTTGATCACCTCCAGGGATGGGCCATCCATAACCATGACCGTTAGAACGACCACCAACGGCTTTCTGGGACCTCCTCAGAAACCACTATGGCTTTCCTGAACTTTAGTAAACGAGGTGGCATTCAGGAAGACATTCAGTTACTTCTAAGCATACATGCTGTCAGCCCAGCCCAGATACCTAACTCTTGTTCAGAAAAAATTAAGTAGAATGCTCCAAAAAAGTAAAGTAAGTGCAGGCACTGCAAACGTGTGCAAACATGAGGCTATGCACTCACTGCACATGAAGAAAAAAACAAGAAAAAAATCTACAAGATTCAACTGTAACAAAGTTTATCAACATAGTTTTTATTAGTCTTACAGAAAGTGTGTGTACGTACACATGGCCAGTTTCCATATTAACATACGATTCTCTACTTTCACAGGAGTTGCTGAATTACAATGATTTATTTTACCCATAATCATTCCTATAAGCTTTTTCTTGGATGCGTAACACCATTCTCCGCGCATAAAAATCCCTATATTCCTCAGGTAGTTCTTCAAGTGTTTTCAAGGCCCTGTCCAAGATCTGTATAGCTCTAGAGGCTGCCGTGGGATCTTTATTTCCGTAAGTGTCACTCTTATCATAGGACTCAGCAGGAAGATGCTTCCAAAAGACATTCAGTGCCACTCCAAATTCCTCAGAAATTACATTGTGGAACCACAAAGCTGTAGAAAGAAGAATGTCTAAAATGAAAACTATTATCTGAAACTTCCATGTGACTCATGACAAGTGTTAGAATCATCCAAACTAAATATAGTTGAGGAAAAGCCTTAACTACTGTATTTTTTGTTTATTTATAGATATTAATCCCTGAACATATTGCATTATACCAAATTTAAGAAATTCTTCAAGACATTCGCATTGATCCGTAACTTCACACAAAAGTAACAATTGCTGAAATATAGAGATAATCAAAGGTAAACAAGCAATAAGCACGTGTACAATGAAAATAAGACATTTTCACTGTTCACTTCACTCATCTCTACTCTGAATGCAGATTATCTATTTTCTATTTCAATTATCTATTATTCTATTTCTATTTAGTCCCTAACCCTGCACAGATTGTCCAAGCATTAGTGTAAACCACCAGTGTCAGCCGGGTCACACATGCAAGTTGTTTATCTTTTAATAGTAAAGTCATGAGGCTTTCCAACAGAATCATCATGGCTGTCATAAGGAAGCAAAGACATTTTTGCCTCATTGAGTACATTTTAAAAATAAGTTTAATATGGCATATTTACCCTATTTCAATTTTAAGCTAAAAGACTGAATGCTGTGCTTATTGCAGCTTAGTTGCTGAAGACATCAGAAAAGCTTTCTTTCAGGATAGGAAGAGGGGCTCCTTCTACCTTCTCCATGATAACCATACACATTTCTCAAAGAACAGCTCCTTTATCAGTGATTAGCATCCTAGAAGGCTGAAAAAGCTAGTACCGTTCTCTGGACTCAAAAATCCCTATACTCCCCAGTCATTCTGAGTGCTGAGTGTGTCTGACGTTTGGACCAGCACACCTACTGGCAAAGACAAACTAGAATCTGTACTGCATAGAACAAACCAGAAATTACGTATGCTGACATTAACACCAGTGTGACATACCTTTCACTAACTGTAACCAAAAGTGTCTTCAGAAAAAAACACAAATGGTAAGTTCAAAATTAAGTAATGGGTCCAAGGCTAAGAACCTATTTTAAATCTTCCCTAAAAAGCTACTGTCTTCTTTTTATGGGCCTGTTTATAGTGCCCAGACAATATGAAAAGCAACAGAATAAGTACCTGCCACAAGGTCACAATGAGCAAAAATAAAAAATTAATAAGTAGGAATAGTTCAATAGGAGTAATTCAAATGCCTTTCTCTGATCACCAGAATTGTCATCGCAGCCCAGAAAGCAGCTTTATATTTTCTGCTTGTGCAGAAAAATGAGTAGGATTCGTCATTCCATTCCCCAAAGGTGATGATAAATTTCTAGACGGCCCAATAGCTCTACCGTCCATAATTCTCTTAAAATCACATGCCTCGCAGTTCTTAAGTGCCAGAGCTACAGAAGAACAAAAATGGTACTTCACTCAAATTCTGTCATGAGAAAATGCAGGTGACTGAAGTAATTTCAGATTTCACAAGTTGATTTTATAGTGCTAATCTATTAAAAGACACAAATTCAGAAGCATACAGTGTAATCTTGAAGGAAGATAAGATTTGTAGGTAGATATGATAATACCTTTTATTAGGCTAATTAGTACAGATGAGAGAAGTAGACAAGTTTTGATAACGTCTTTGGGTGCTCCTACTTATTCCTACTTATAACAGAGAAATGCTTTAGTAAACTCTTAACATCCCTAGAAATGAAAAACTGCAAACAGAACTCCTTAAAAAACACAACATGGTCAGGAACTATTTGTTACTTACCTGGAATAAATAACACATCTCCCGCTTCCAGAAAACATTGATAGCGCTTGGCTTTTACAAAAAGGGGATATTTCTCTAAGTCTGGGTTATCCACATCCAGCACCTCTGATTTAGTACCTAGGGAAGTTTTTAGAAGTAATGAATAAACATTGCTACTCTTCCCACAGTAACAAAGCAATATCTCATTGCTGGAAATGGCAGTTCTTGAGTCAAATTTAATACTGGTTTATTGTTCTGTAACTCTTCTATAAACCAGGGAAACCTGATGGCAGTCCTTATTTACTGAAGAGACGTGTTCTCCTGCTGTCTGTCTCTCTTCTGTAACTGCAACCTTATTAACACTAAAAAACACTTCTCCTGACATTTAAAATCCCATTTTGAATCCAGACAGAGCACTGTGCTCCTCCACAGTTTGGTGCTGAAAACAGAACCTGGCAAAGCTGCTGTGCTCCTTTGCAAATTTCCTAACCTGCCCCACTAATTGGCTTTGACTAAAGCAAACAGCATCAGAATTACGGGATCAAATGACTTCTTTTATATCAAGCTGTCTGTTAGTGATTTTTTTTTTCTACAGTGCAAAACTTGTGAGCTGGAAAGGTAACAACAATCACCAAATTCTGAACTAGGTAAATGTGATATGCGTACCTGATAAATATAAATACGGTGCATCGCGAGGACTATACAAAGCAACTCGTTTTTTCCCTGTTACTTGGATTAAGAAGTTATCCATTACCTGGAATAAGCATAGTAAGAGAGATGTCAGCCCAGAGTTAAGAATGAATGCGCATAGCCTGCAACTAATCTAAAATATCATCAGCTTAATAGAGGGAATTATTAAAACCTTCATATATTAAGAATTCGTATGTTAAAAGACCTTCCACATATAGTTAATCTAAGAAAAAACATCAAGAATGTGAGTTACTTTATCCCCTAGCTGCAAATTCTTGACAAATAGTGTATTTGGAAACACAATACTGCTTTCCAACAACTTTATGTTTTTCCTAAAACAGGAGTTCAAATTCTTTCATCTTAAAACACAAAGACATACCATACTTTAGACATATAAACCAGCAAAATATAATATGAAGTATATTTGGTATTCCTTTTCTTTTTCAGCGCTACCTCTACTTCACTTTGCTGATTTTCTAGTGATAAAGGATTCTTTTTCCTAATTATAATGCAAAAAAACATTTTTCTTATAAATAAATTTATTCAGAATTACCAATAATCTGGCCATCGGAATAAAAAAAATGAAGGTAATCTTGAAGATGAAAATGTTGCAAGTTACTGTGTTTCAGATTTTTAACTGAAACTCGAAACAGTAAAAAAATATGTGAAGTTTGTCATTAACAGATCTTTGTCAGTGATTTGCACCTTAATATCTCAACTCTGTATTGCCATCTGCAACATTTTATGCTAAACACATGTATTACCTACATCATAATGTGTCCATAATTGTAATCCAGCTGAACTGATGCGGAAGACGCTAGAGAAAAACTGTTCCTTCTCAAAATACTCTGGAATCTGAACATCTTCTGCCAAAATAGGAAACTGCTTTCTGATATCCGCAATATCCTGAAACAAAAAGGACGTAACTCTTAGGGAACCATATATGTGCACTAAAATAAGGGAGCACTTCACTATCATTTCCCATCATATGAAGCATGGGGCTATAACTTCAGCATTGGCAAATAGCTGAAAATAGCAATGCTTTTTGGTGGTCACCCTTTCAGTGTTGACTTGGTCAACGATATTAGTAAGAACAGCTTGGGACCTGCTTTGAACTGTGGCTGTTGGAAATCACACTGAAGAAGTAAGGGATCATCAGAAATCCTTTTATGTTAGTTTACAAAAAAAGCTAAAGAATGGGAGGTGAGGAATGCACTCTTCAGTGATCAGCTAAGCTCTTGTATAACAGCAACTTAGACGTTTAGGTTTAAATATTCTGACCTAAATCCAGTTAGATTCAGAGGCCAAGTGGCCATAAACAAGTTGTATGCCTGTACTACACAGCCAGCAGATGACAACAGGCTTTAAAAAATACTCCTAAACTGCTACTTTACAATATTAGAACTGTAATCTCAAGTAACTCACCTTCCTAGCATCTTCACCCACTGATCGCAAATAGTACTTTTCATCCTGAAGAGAAAAACCAAAAAAGAGAGTTGTTTTGGTTTTTTAAGATAAATTACAAAGGCACCTATACACAGAGCCCAAATTTTCATCAGTCTAAGGCAGGGCTTCATTAAAACATGGTACGAATAAATGGCACTTACAAATTCAGCTACTTTGTTTTACTGCCTTTACTCTACTGCTCCCTGCTGTTCATCTCAAGAAATAGGAAAAGTATGTTAATTAACTGAGAGTAGAAGAGTGAAGTAGGGGGAGACCTGTCAACTGCTTCAGCATTGCTGTCACTGAACAGGTTCAAAGCCAATGCAGATTGTAATTAAGGTTCTTCAGCACACTGATGCAGGAAGCTATTTCAACTGGCTTCAAAACTTATTCTATGTAGCGTAAAAGGTGAAAAGCTTGTCTGCATTCAAAACTGTTTGCTTCCTCATTACAGTTATTTGAAAAATCCCTAGTTTGAAAACTGTTACATAAAGATAGCCACACATTTGCTACTCACAAATTATGTTACAATAAATATGTATTTGTATTTTGATAGCAGTGTAATCAAACTCTAAAATATCTTCATGACATTTGCTTGCAAAACACCTAAATGATAGCTATTATTCTAAAGCAAGGTTTGATTTCTCAGTTTTATCCTGGAATTTTTTGTCACATAAGCAGTTTTTGTTAACAGAAACAGGACCACTGAAGTTAACCACACTGTACACATAGAAGGCAATTTCCAAGAAAAATTATCTTCTCCCCACATTCTTTCCCGTGGCTCCAAGCCACGCAAAACAATTAAATCTAAGATCATGTGTTTTACTGGAGTAAGACTTAAATTACAAACCACTGTTTTCCCGTCCACATACTGACAAAATAACCGATACAAGACTGTCTCACGAAGGAAATTACCTCAGAAAGAAAGTACTCCTTGTGTTTGACTTCAGCTGCTCTTCGTACAAATACATCAAAAGGCAGAGTTCTGAAATATAAATATTTAAATTTATACAATGAACCAATGTAACAACATGTGGTCCAAATGCCAGGTTTAAAATCATGAGCTCTCTTACCATATCTAGTATTTTTAAACACGGTGACTAATCAGTGTTTGCAGTGGATGTTTGAAGAGTTCTGCTGAGATAGAAATCCTACACTTACAAACCTCTCTGGTCTAGTAAATTGCCCCAGTGTAGATCCAAACAGAATCATGTAATTGCTGAGGCTGGAAGATCCTCCAGTCCCTTCCCCTTGCCAAGAGGAGGGTCAACTACAGCAGATTGCCCAAGACAGTGTTCAGTTGGGTTTTGCGTATCTCCAAGGATGGAGACTCCATAACCTCTCTGGGCAACCTGTTCCATTGTTTGACCATTCTCACTGTAAAATAAGGTTTGGGTTTTTTTAAAAATAGCTTAACAGAATTTCCTGTATTTCAACTTGTGCCCATTGCTTCCCGTCCTGTCACCGTGAATCACTGAGAAGAATCCAGCTCCATTTTCTTTACTCCTTCCATCAGCTATTTATACACTTTGATAAGATCCCCCCTTAAGCTTAAGAGGCCTGAATGGTTTGAACCACAGTGCAAGAAATTTCTTCACAGTTAAATTAGACTCTAAGTGTGGCCAATGCCTGACAGTACTTGCTTAGACTACTTTTCTAACAGTGCATCATTTTTAGGCTTTTTATTGTACATTTTAATAAACGTGCAGAAAAGCTTAGCATCAAGAAAACTACTGCTTGTGATATACGTATGTTTGTATCTATGCATTTTCTGCTACGAATTTGTGCATGAACAAATTCATAGCAGAATTTGTTCATTTGTAAATCTTTAAGATTTGAGTTATCTGAATTTTTTTAAATATGTGCCATCTCAGCTAAGCAAAACACAGGAATCTTGGTATCATCCAGCGTTTCTTTACAGTTTTCCTTGAATTTATTAAATACAACTTCAGAAGATTCAGAAAGAATCGCTGGGCATTAGAGCCTGTCCCTCTGAAGTCAATAAAAGTGTTAGGTATTTATTTAAATAACAGGAGCTTTTCATAAGGATTACAGATTTTGGCATCAGTTCATAGCTGAATGGCAAACCAAGCACAAGTAGTAATACAACACGCATTCATTGTTATGAATATTATGTTATGAGTTCAATGTTATGTTCATTCAACTCACCATCTCACATTGTCACTGGATAATAAATACATTGCAAGTAAACATCACATTTCAGAGCTACCACCAAGTACACAAAGTTATACCTTCTACCAGAACGTGACCTGCATGTGACAGCACTTAGAGCACTTCTCTAAACATTTTAGGCTTGTCCGTAATAGTCAAATACAACAACCACTGAAGTAAATGGAAAAACAAACAAACAAACAAAACCCAACACTCTAACTTCAGCTGAACTGTTATATCATGTTCATTTACTGAAGAAAAGTGAGAGCACAGCTCCATGACAGCTTAAACTGATGCATGCTAGTGCTGCTACAGCTCTGCCCTTGCTGTCTACCCAAATCACCCCATCTCCTCCCTTACGCTAGCACTGGCACTCATCTGACCTCATGGTGAACCTGCTAGCAAAGCTAAACAGCAGAAAAACATTCAGATTTCTGCAGCACATCACAATGTGGCTGAATGAGCTCCAGAATCAACACAAAGACAGGGGTAGGAGCATGCAACTTACAACAGGACTGCAGTACTACTTACGTGCATCAGTTTAAAATCATGGAACTGCACACTAAATCCTCAGTGCTTCTATTCCTTTAGTTCTACTTATTCTCCCTTCACGTTAGAATGAGGGGCTTGCTGTGGAAAGGGTCAAAGCTTCCTGAATTTCAGGTAGGTGAAACTACTAACACCTGCTATAACGACGCATCATCAGAGCACCTCCATGTGACTGTCTACAAACCTGCTAAAACTAGCACGTCGGATCAACTGTATGTGAACTCACAGTAAGAGATATTATAATAAGAAACAAAATATAGCAGGGAAAATGAAATACGGAGATAAAGCAAAGTCATTGAAGTACAACCTAACTTCAAAGATTCAAAAGTTCATTATGCAATGAGCAGAGAATAGCATGATTATAGGGTATTTTTTCCTCTGAACAACAGGCTCCACTCATAAAGACTTGCAGCTTGTTTACACCTAAAGCAGACGCTTCAACCTTCTTAAAAGTTTAACAGACTGAACACATGTTGTTCCCACTTAGTGAAAACAAACAACAACTGAAATAAAGGCATTTACCCTTGAAGAGCAACACAATGACTGAGATTAGATGAACTCTGAAGAAATGTTTTGGCAGCTACATGAGAGGAACTTCAGAGGAGATCAGGAGTTTGTGTGACCCACATCAAGATTAAGGAGCTGGTGAAACGTGTGGTATCCAGTAGTTTGAACATTCTGAGAACTGCACATGCTAACTTTGAAAGGAGCTTAGTTTTAATTAGTAACATCCCTCTAGAGTGGAATAGCATGCCTGCCACATGCCAGCATTCAAAGAGGTTCAGACAAATGGTGAGTCAGAAACTAGCACTATTCAGTAACATTGAAAACACACCATCTAATTAGAACAAAATAGCATATCATCTGCTATCAAGGGGTTTTTGGTTGTTTTTTTTTTTTAAAAATGCCAGCAAATGCCAGGCTCAAATTTCCTACAGGAGTGCTCTGTCAAAATACTGCTTCATGCCATCACTTTTAAGGCCCTGTTTGTCTCCTCCTTTCACCCTGTAGTGAAACACCCATTCAGGGTGTTGAGATATTTATGGAATGAAAAGAAGGGGGGGAAATCAAGGACAGCACTTTGATAGGTAATTTAAAGTTTTCACAAAGTATCTTCGTATTTTCACCCTCGGCTTCAAACAGATGCACTGTTTGTTTGAAAGTTACAAGCACATGCCTTTAAAATACAAGAGGCCTTGGAATGAAGTACCTATACACAAAGTTCTTACTGAGGAAATCCATCTGTGGCACCGCAGAAACATGAATCTTTACTTCTTTAGATCCTTCAGCTTGGCTCAAGTAATCTACTGTCCATTTGGTTGTGCAAGTGCCCAGTTCCATTCCTTTCAGCACTACTGGCATCCTCTAGGGAACAAAAAAAAAAATCAACAGTGAAATGATCGTAGCATCCAGTGGAAAAAAATCAGAATTAGTTTTTCAAACGAAGTACATGCAAACAAGTCAGTTGAATATCAGGACTTGTTGCACAAAGTCACAACTGATCTGTTCGCAAATGAACAAAGTGAACCAGAATGCTGAATGTAGAAAGAAAATGCAGTAGATTGTGGGACTGTTTCTCTAGTTACTGCATCCTTTTTCCTAGCAAGGTACGGAAGGATATGAAGAGGCAAAGACAATTTTAACACTTAATTTTGTGATGGGGCCATTGAGTAATCTAGCCAGGCTAAGGAATCGTTTTAGTCATTCTAGCCAGAGCTCAGCAGAAAACAGACAAAAGACCATACAGTTAAGGTGCAGACTGTGAGCTATGGTGATGCTATACATTCTCATGAAAGCAGCTCTTTCCACCTATATTAAGGCCCCTTGATGCTGACAACCATGAAAAAGTTTCATACAATCACAGAATTGCCCAGGTTGGAAGGGACCTTTCAGATCATCTAGTCCAACCAACCATCAACCTAACTCTGGCAAAAACCACCACTAAACCATATCTCTAAGCACTATGTCTACCCGTCTTTTAAATGCCTCCAGGGATGGTGCCTCAACCACTTCCCTGGGCAGCCTGTTCCAGTGCTTAATAACTCTTACAGTGTAAAATTTTTTCATAATATATAGTCTAAACCTCCCTTGGCGCAACTTGAGGCTGTTTCCTCTTGCCCTATCGCCTGTTAACTCGGGAGTTTGATCCAGCACACACAAAAAAATCAGCAGAAAGACACTTTTGCTTTGTATCAGGGCCTCGGAAGAAAAAAGAAGCAGTGACGACAAAGCAACAAACCCAGCAATCACACCTTTTTTAACCACTGTCAAAGAAAATGAACTCGGAGAGAGATCAGCTGTCTGAGCTTGTCGGCAGCCCAGAAGAGGTTTGCCTGCAGAAGCCCCTTGCTCCTCAGCTCGCGTTCAATTTAATGGCTCACGACACCCCTCAGGAATCGCATCACACCCCGAACCTGCGGTC
>VYZM01004631.1:180194-244213 GCA_013398915.1 Dromas ardeola | reverse complement strand
ACCAGCCCCATCGCCTGGCTCCGCACCCGCTTCTATTATCTCCTCATCCGCCTCTACTTCGACCAGGAGTTCAGCGTGGAGGAGTTCACGCGTGGGGCCAAGCAGGTGAGCGCCGAAGGGGCGGCGGTGTGCTGCTTTTCCCCTCAGGGGGACGAGGAGGGCCGGCGGCCTGAGGGGAGAGGCGTCCGAGCCGCGCTGGCTGCGCCCCGGGCGCCTCAGGGCCGCCCTGCCGAGCCTCCCCGGGGCGGGCTACCGGTGCCCGGGTTTGATCGCCCATGCGGACATCTAGCGCCTGCCTTCCCTCGGTTCTCTGAAACTCCTGTGGGGAATAGGCGGAGTTTCCCCACTTCGGGCTCCCGAGTACCTCGCTTCTGGAGGAGGTGAGAACAACCGGAGGTGCGCTTTTTTTTTCAGGCTTTTCTTGTTTTATTTTCCCAGATTCTAAAATTAAAATGAGGTGGTTTAGCCATGCCCCAAAGTAGTATGAAGTAAAGCACTTCTGGATATTTTAGAGACTTGCCAGGGGAAATGCGCCTCATCTTACCTGGTTTTCCCTAAAATGACAAAGCTTAGGCAGGTATAGAGCTGGTACATATATTTGTTTCTCCACATTTTTGAACCCAATAAGCTTTGTCAACAGAATGTGTCAAAGAGGTAATGATCACAAAACTAATAATGTAAGAAATACAGAGTTACCCGCTGTGAAAGTGTATTTAATTAAAAAAACAAAACCACAAAACAATACGAAAACCTCAGAACAAATAAAAAAAACAACCCCAAAACCAAAACAACACACCAAGTGATAGGGGACCAAATGTTAAAATGCTTAAGATCAATTCAAGAGAGACAAAAAAACCTACACTGAATTCATTGCTGTGCTTGCAGGGCTACCTTTTTTACCTTGCCGTGGGTTTTTTGTTTGTTTGTTTGTTTGTACTTGCTGTAGAGCCTTAAACGCTCTTACCAGCATTTCACAAGTACTCAATCTCAGTATTTAGAGGCATTATTGCATATATGTAACTGTATCTGGAAAATTGAAGAGAGAAGGGGAGTTGAGTTTCCTGGAGTTTAGAGGCTAAGCCAGATTTATAAAGAAATTTGTTATAAACCAGAGCTTATGTTTTGACTGAAACCAGGAGATAGGCTGGGAGAAGGGCCAGGGGAACAAAAGAATTACATGGATAGACACAGACTGTTTGAGTAATCAAAAAGAGAGTAAACCCAACTCATATAGATTACTGTAATGCTTTTTAGTAAGCTATGCGTTCACTTGCCTGTTATCAAAAGGTTTGATGCTTTAAATGACAGACTGGAAAGAAACTTTGGTTTTATCTGTTCACGTAATCACTGTTTTAATGCTGGAGGGCATCCATTTCAATGGTAATATACTCTGCAAACATCAAAATATTAAATAATGAAATATTTGGGTAGCTTATTACATAATGATGGATTTGTCTGAAAAATAGACCAACCTAGTGTTATTTGTTTATGTATTTCTTTCTCTCTCTTTTTTTTTTCATGGTAGGCCTTTTCTGTTGTTTCAAAGCTGCTGTCTCAGCGTAAACTTGACCTGCTGGATGAACTTGTATCAGCAGAGGTAAATGCTTTCCATCTCTTATTCTAGCAATTGATTTTTCCCTTACAAAGTAACACGCGTTCAGCCTGTTATTATCTATAGATACTGACAATTTCATTTAATTTGGGGAAAAAAAACCGTAACACAGAACAGGGTAATTGTTTGTCCTGCAGCTTTTTTATCTGTAATGTCAAGGCACAAGAGTTAATTTGAAGTTACTGTATTGAAAAAATAAAAAAAAATTGCCGTTGAACATTAGGGCCAATTGCAAAGAAGATTGCTGGCGTACCAGAAAGGATTGAAAGGTAGTGGGTTCTGGATGGCAGGCGGAACTGCATACCTCTGTTGGTGTAGGCAGATAGCTGACGCTTTCGGTCTGTGCACCATAATTCAGATGAAGAAAGAAACTGCTGTGTGCTCATCCCTGCTGCGCTAATACATTCCCACCCCCAACCAGATCATACAGCCAGTTACTGGTCTCAGCTGGAAGGCCTCAGTCTTGTGTCATGGTCTCAGGGATATGGCTGGCCTGGCTAGTTAAACATAGGTGCTGCGTGTTCTTTGTTCTTATGAATTTTTAATCGCTGAAGTTGTCTTGGCCTTCCCAGGGGACGGAGGTAGCAGATGCATCAGAGTCAAGTGGAGGAGATACTTCAGGTCTATGTCTGCCTTGTTACTGGATGTCAGCTTGGCCTGCCCTATTGCCACCCATGACTTTGCAGCAAAAATTTTGGTGCTGTTGTAGTGCATCCCCACTGGACAATCTTGCCTCCTGTCTCTGAGCAGAGACAGGAGTAAAATGTGAGTTTGTTTCTTACAGTTGTTTTGAAAGAGCGTCTCCTCTTCCTCTACTCATTTTAAAATCTTCAGGTGATTGAATTAACATTGATCCAGAGACCTCGTGTAACGAGAGTGTGTAGTGGCTGAGGCTGTGATACCACACAACTTTGTTGCTTTGGCCAGTGAATTTTATACCGGCAAAATGTACTAGAAACCAATGTCTTCTAGTGAAGATCACCTCTTCCATGTGACCTCTGGATTTGTTTGTTATTTAAAAATGGCAATTCAAGTTAGGCTAAAAACTGAGTATGAGTTAAAAATAAGTGCTGCACAGCTTCATCCTTCCTTGTGATGTGTCTTTCTCGTGTGGTGTTTGAGGTGATGCTTCCATTCAGTTTGTGCACCACACCGTTTTTCTACTTAACACAGCTGTGCAGGTCTTAGGACACTCAATATGTCAATGTGATATGGAACTTAAGTCTCAGAGCAATGATTTTTCAGTCTTTTCTGATGGTGTATGAACTTTTTCTAATGGAAACGTGGATCGCAAAATGGCAAAGATAAACTTAGTGGTAATGGAACTGATTTTCAAAGAAATTTGTGAAAGATAACTAAGAAGTAATTGAATCAAAAGCTAATACATAGTGACAAATCAGCGGTGAGAAGGCAGAATGTAAGTATGATTGTGGAAGCAGGCTTAATTGGTATTTTCTGGGCTTACATGCCTTGCTTTGCAACTTCTGTTTTGACAGTACCCTTTCTAAGCATTTTTAAATACTTTGTTTTCATTGGTTTGAGCATTAACTGCATCTTCTTTACTATTGCTGAATTAGGGTTTGAGAGTGCCCAAACTTCCCAGTGCTTTTTCAGTTCAGCTATTGTATATGTTATACAAATGTTTTAGCAATGTAGCTCATTTTATTAACTGCAGTAGAAAAGATTGTTACTTCAATTTCCTAATGAAAAACTAACAGTTTTTCTGAATTTAGGTGCTTCAGGTGCTGAAGGAGAAGATTTCTTTGCTCCCTGACAGCCACAGGGATGCTTTAGCAGCTGACATTGATGCAATCATGTACACAACAGAAGGAGATGTTCGCATTTACTATGATGATGATGGTATGTTTAGAATTCTAAAACATTTCAGCAATGGGCAGTCTTACTTCCTGATTTTGCTACTAAGCAGACGTCCTCCCTACAGATGTGTTTTTGAGTGCTGTTTCTCATTTCTTGTTCTTCTGTTTATAGTTCATTTGTATGTAATTCCCCGATTGCCTTTTAAACCAGAACTTGAGAGGTTATTGTTAGTAAGTCGCGGTACTGTTTTGACTTCTGTTTTGGTCTTGCTCATTCCTCTTCTTTTGCAATTTCATATTTTTACATTATTAATCCTTAGCAATCTCAAACCACTCAAAAACAATTATTCTACTATATGCAGAAAGCTGTTGCTTCAGCAATGAAAATATATCTTCCAAGAAGGATAGTGAAGGCTGGATAATGAAATAAATTTTGCTATCTTCACTTTTATTCTGGTTTCATGGGATACGCTTTGTTCTAGGACTTCTTGCTTTCTTTATTTTTTTTTTAAGCTAGTGATGAGCTCAAACAAGTTTTTCTTTTGAATACCAGCATTATGTGCTCACTCCACTATCAGACACAGTTGAGATGGTTTAGATGATTACCCAGCCTGTCCCAAGCAGCGATCGTGGATTCCTGCCCCCAGGCCATGTCCCATTTATATATCAACCATGACTTCTGTGGTATGGAATATTCCTTTGGCCAGCTTGTCCTATCTATGCTCCCTCTCAGCTTGTATGGGAAGCTGAAAAAGTCCTTGACTAATATGAACATTACTTACCAACAACTAAAACAATATGTGTTATCAGCATTATTCTCATATTAAATCCAAAACACAGTAGCTACTAGAAAAAAAAATTAATCATAGCTGATATATCATATCAGCTGATATATCACAGCTGAAACCAGGACACTACTCTACATACTTTTGTAGTGTCAGTGGTTGTCTTTGGACCTTGTGGTAACCAACTTTTTTTCATATCGTTTGATTATGTACAATGTCACATAATGCTTATGGTAAAATACATACCTTTCTACAGAGTGTATTTTTATTGTTGCTAAACAGCATGAATATGGCTTTGAGTGGCTTTATTGTTCATTATTCTATCATGCATTCTTTATGGCTGAAGTCAGCTGCCCTCCAGGGTCTCACCAGAATATACGCTAGATAACAAATAGGAGTATTTGACCAATGAGAAAAATGAGATCTACCTTATGCTTTGATTTATTTCCAACAGGAAGAAAGTTTGTTAGTATCCTGATGCGTTTCTGGTATCTGAATGGTGCTAACCTACCTGATGAAGTACCAGGGGAAACCAAAGTTTTCCAGATTGTGTTTGGAGATGAAAGCACAAAAGAAAAAAGACATCTTTTAACAGCAAACTATGAGTAAGTTTACTTGTCCTTTTTTTTTCCTCTTTGTACATGGGCTAGCTGTGCGGAAAGCAGTTTGGGAACTGAAAGCATTCACACTGTGCCAGTGCAGAACTTTGTATGTTTTAATTTACTTTGATTCTAATCTAGCTCATCCAGCTTTCCAGTTTGTATACTAGGGCAAAATTTTTTAAATACCCCTTAAAATCATTGTTACTACCTTGCTTCTGAGTTGAGGTAACAGCAGTGCAGTTAAGCTAAGCAGTCAAGTGTGGTCCTGTTGAGTTGTCACTTCCCACAGTGAAGTTGGAACTGCAATTAACTGAAAAAGTAGCTCCTGAAAGAGGAAATTTTTTAGCCAAATGCTTTCTGCAGAAAGGCACAATAAAGCAAGCATCACCTGGTGTTCAGATAATTCATGCCACACTGATCCAAGCCCTCAAAGCACATGTTAGGCAGATGAATTTTCATAGAAATGCTTGTAAATAATGTCTGTAAATAAATGCTTGTAAATAATTCAGTACTACTGTTAGCTTGATCTTTGATGTATTTCTGAAAATGTATTACTTTTTAAGATATAGTTCAGTAAAAATGAAAATTTTTGGTTAGAATGTGTAGCATGCGATTTCTTTTTACAATGCAGTTACCATCCCATTAAATGAAAGCCTTTATTTAGAGAGAAAGATCTGCCACAAAGCTATATTCATAGTTCCTGCGATGAAAACTGGGTGCTGTCTTGATATCAGGGTCTATACTGTTGCTGCTTGATCCTGTCTCTGGGATCTGAACTGCTCTCAAGTCAGTGCACTTTGTTTCTTTCTATAGAATTAATTTTGATCTTCCAGTTTGGGGCATAAGCATCAGAGTCTAAGGAGCTTTTACAGGAATAACTTAGAAGTTAAATATTTCCTCACGATTTCTTGTTGGTGTTAGTAGCTCTTTAAGGATCAAGTAAATTTTAACAACTCTTCACTTACTGTTTTTTCTTTTCCAGGTTCCAAAGGGAATTTACAGAAGGAGCAAAACCAGACTGGACAATTACACGGATTGAACATCCAAGGCTATTAGAATGAATGCCTTATACAGTCTTTTTATGTACCATTGTAAATGTTCTGATGTAACAAATACCAGGATCTTTTTGGTCTTTTTTTTTTTTTTTTTTCCCTTCCTGCCTTCTCCTCCGAAAGAGGAATGAATTTTGTATGTTTGATTTCTCAAAATTGTTTCTGAAACTTACACTATGCTGCAGCATCACAATAAAGCCTTTTCCTGGAACAGGCTAGTACAAGTTTAATTGGTACTAATGCTCGTTCAAGGCATTTACACAGTGCAGTTTCACGCGAGCCAGTATTACGGGTATGTCGACTTCTTACATTCTAAGAAGAAATGGTACTACTTGAAGATAAACAACACTTCTGTGGCTGGTGGCCCTTCTGAGTTGTTTTCATATGTTTCTTTTTTCCCTAGGGACGGTACAATATGTAATTGAATAATATGCAAGATGAAATAGAGGTAGATGGACTTCTTAGATTGTCTAGCCTCAGCGGTTCATTTTGAGGTAATCTTGCTTTTGAATATATTTGAGATTAAGAAAGTTAGAGACAATATCAGTATTTGGTACAGGATTGGACTGAAAAAAATAACTTATTGCACTGGGAAAATGGATCAAAGATTTTTTTTTTTTTTTAATAAATAAAACCAACATTCCTTACAGGAATTCCATACAGGCAATTCTAATTTTAGAGGTTTATGAAAGAAAAATCAGTAGAAAACATTAATTTAATAGAGGACTTGACAGTGAAACTAAATGAAGTCTGAAATGCTTATTGGAAAAATGAGCAAATCATTAAAATTAGATGTTGCAATTTAACAATGTCCCAATTACCAGATTATCTCTGGTTCTGGAACTTGAGATCCCTGGTGTAAGTAGCTTGAGATTTTTATATGCAGATCAACTGGAGATCATCATAACTTTTTTTTTTTTTAACCCTGTATCTTAACCTTAAAGATAAAGCTAGCTTTCTACCCAGGCATGTTGTAGAGATTCGTGCAGTGTTTTGGAACTGTAAAATAAGTATAATTACTGTGATTCACAGTAATTGTGATTGAAAAGTATAAATTAAATTTTCTGTAGTTTAGCTCTTTTGATGCAGTGATTTAATGAGAAGAATGATTAAAGCTTGTCAACAAGTTTTTTATGTCAAGTCTTGGCAAAATAATTATGGTATTTTGCTCTGCCTTTGCAGCAGCAGCCTGGCCTTATAATGGAGAATTTGTGATTTGTCCTCTGAACAAATTTCAGTGACGACAGAGAGCCTTGTCCTCAGAGGAGAAACAAAATCATGTATTTAAAATTATATACAGCTATTTTGTATGCAGTCAGTCTGGAAAAGTTTGAGACAAAGTGAAAAATGTTTATTATTCTTTGGGCCTTTTGCTGGAGTGATACTAAGTGGTAGCATGTCCAGTTCGGCCACTGAATGATGTGCCCCAAGAAGCTGCAGTCAGTCGTATTTAACATAGGAACAGGAGAAGCAAGCAGAACACTAGTGAAATGTGCAAATGCACTTCTAAAAGAAGTCATTATTATGGAGTAAAAGACGACAAAAGCCAGTGAAGCCATGTTTGCATTCAGGAGTGTCTGTTTTTATACTAAAGTAGCAGAGATCTATCTAGAAATGCTAGTATGTCTTAATTTTTAATTTGGGTTACTTTATTAGTATCGTTTTTGTTTGATTTGATATATTAAAATGGGAGTCTGTCATGACTGATGAGGAATTGCCATTTACTAGTGAGTGTTCCATTTTTGGAAACAAAGGCAGGGTAGACCTTTTCTGTATGACTTATAATGAAAAAAAATATTTTTGTTTTGTTCACTATAAAATTGTGACTTGATATGAACATGCTCCAAATTGGTAACACCTTTTTGCTGAAAAAAAGAGATGTCATTGGAAACTTACATGCGCTGTTTTATTCTTTCGAAGTTGTGTTTGTCTTGTAGGTTGGGAGGGATGGCTGTTGGATGTTAGGGCTTTTTTCCCCTCTGATCTTCATTTTTAAAATTATCGTGGATACTACAAATCTCCATTGGATGCAAAACTACGCAGGGGCTTACTGCACCATAAATAGATTGGAAAGGCACATAAATACCTGAGCATAATGTACGGGAAAATGGTTCGTTTCCGCAGTGAATAAAACTGGTGTAATTAAGCTGGATTTACAGTCTAATATTGGCTTGAGAAAAAAACACCACCCACCCCACCAAAAAAACCCAAACCAACCCCAAGCCCAACTTGGAAGGAATGGATAAATGTACATCTTAAAGAAGAGGGCATTGAAGTTTACAGGAAGCGTTGACTCCTTTTTACCTGCCATCCTTAAATTGTCTGTCATAAATCTGGCTGTCATAGCTTAATCAGACTGAAGTGAATGTCAGTGAAGGGTGTCATCTTGTGGCATCCACATTTTCTCTTGTGGAAATATTTTTCTTACATGTTGCTTGTTCAGGCAAAACAGGAACCCCTGGTTTCTACGTTGCCAGCCAAAAACATCTACCCAAACCTCCTATTATCTAAGATAAGAAATGTATTTAGGATCTTCAAGCTAGCTCCTAGTGAATGCATTTCTGTATACTAGAAAAGTTGTCCCAAATTCTCATGGCAAAAAGGATGAGTAAAGGGTTAAGTTTGCTTCATCTTGATCTAAGACAAAGATGGGGGAGAATATTGTCTTGTAATTCGGGGATTGCCAGTGCTGCCTTTCAAACGCCTTACTCTAAAAACTGTAATACTAACTTAAGTGTTACAGAATTTTAAGAGAGGGCTAAAGGAGCTGTTTTGTTAGAAACATCTTCACGATTTAGGAATAATGATGGTGAACAGGGAATACTAGAACAATCTGGGGACCTCTGTGTCACAGCATGCTATTGCTCCCAAATTCTCTTGCTGATTTGTCTTGGACATCACCTTAGAAATCCCAGTGTGTAAGGATTTGGGTGTGCTTTATTTACTTTCCATCTCCTTGCCTGACTTCCATTTCTGTTGCTTTAAGTCAGGGGGACAAGTACAATTGTAATTATGATGTACAACCTGGAAATCCCCATACATACTCGTCTGAAATATTTGCAGTTTTAGCCTGCAAACTTCTTCATTCACACCACAGTAATTCTTGAAAACAGTATTACCAGGTCTGCTAGTGATTTTTAGGGTAAAATTCGTATCTCTATTAGCAACGCTGACATTCCTGATTCATGTTACACAAAACAGTAAGGTCACAAGGTGTCTGGACTACACATGAACTGGGGATAGAGATTCAAAGTACCACATTCTTCTCTGGGCGAAGTCATGTTTCTTTAGGTTCATGTGGAGTTTGGGAAGCCTTTATTTATTTATTTGTTTGTTTGGTTTTTTTTTTATCTGAAACTGTGGTCGTGTTTACTAATTACTGACACTGCTCAGCTGTAAAGAGCTGCTTGGCACAATTTCAGTGCACGTGTCTAAATCTTGACAAGCACTAATTAAATCTGGCCAACAAAACCCCCATTAATTTGCACACCCCACTCACCAGTAGGTGGCCTTGGTCACAAAGCTATTGTTTCTGGGAAGCGACCGGTATTAATGATAGTGTAAGGGGAATAAAGAATAAGATGGCAGAGGCATTGTTTAAGTGATATTTTAATCATTTAGATTGTTGTATTAACAAGTCTTGATATTCTTACTGGCTTTCAACCTGAGTCAACGATAGTGTCTTGTGTTCCCTCTGCAGTGCCTACCTGTTTTAAAGTGGCAATTTTAACAGCGTTCTTAATTATGGGAAAGATGAGTTGTAAATGTGCATTCACACAGGCACCTTAATGTCTGACAGTGCAAACCTTAGTTTTATATTCACATTTTAAAGTATGTTTATCATGTTGATGGTGGTTCCTTTCCCTCCCGTCCCAGCATTGCCTGATTAATTTGGGGGCCACATTCAACTTTGTCCAGTCTTTAAAGCATGTTCAAACTTGACCTTACTTTCAGGTTTTATTTACTTAATTATTTTCAGGTCTTATGGCTAGAAAGCTGTTTAGTAGTAAAAGTCATATTGTTTGTCACAATACTGATCACACTCCTTCAAAACTTTGCAAGTCCTGTGCTTCTCTTTTTGGTTGTGTGGTGTGGTTAAACTTGTTTTTTGCCCCATGTGCCTCATTGGCTGCAGGTGGGGGTCTTTGAGATTCCTCCTATGCTGTAGTCACAGGATGGTGCCTAGCTTATATGAGATGGGATACAAGTGCATGTAGCGGGAAGTGTTTCAGCTTCGTTCCTCCCTCTACACATGCATGTGGCAGTTGGGCTCTAAGCATTGGGCCATGTGTGGGCACAGAAGAGGTACTTGGCTGTTACAAAAGCGAGTAGTGTCTATGTAGCTGTGTTTTTGTTCTTCTAAGGGAAAGGCAGTTGGGCCAAATGGAGTTCACAGTGAGTACCTATGACAGTAAGTTATAGGGGTTTTCCTCTTTGTCTTTTACCTTTTTTTTTTTTCATTGCTGATGTGCTATTCTTTTGGGTTTCTACAGTCCTGCCAAATAGGATGGAGGTTGAGTAAGTCACTATCTATATCTACAACACTATTGAAAACATCTTCTTTATCACAGCTCTGTCTCTTACGTGTATTTTGTCTGAATTCAGTTATGTATGTTTTTCCTAATATAAGGCTCTCCTATTGAAGTTGATGGGGAAACTGTCATGGATTTTAATGGGAGCAGACTGAGTGCAACTTTTTTGCTGCCTTTGAAGTTATTCTGTCAGAAATAGAGGCAAGCTAAAATTAAACATGGTGCAGTTTCTCTTGTGTGCCATTTCTTCCCTCCTCTGCTGTCACAGAAAAGACTTCTGATAGCGAGCTTGGTATTGTCATGCTCAGGATCTGTGAGGGAAAGGAGCAGGACAAGCAAAGCAAAGTGCATGTGTAAGCAAGGTCAGATCACAGTAGTGTCAGGCTGTTAGGACAAGATTGTCCATGTAGACAAATCTGTCCTTTTTTTGGCACTGGAAGTTTTCTATCCCTAACTTGCTACTGTTGCACCTGGCAGAGGAGATGGCATTTCACCAAGGATGCAGCCTTTGGCTCAAGGACATGGGAGATTAGGCATGTACAGGGGAACAAGCAGTGGCTTGAATGTTTTCCTAAATTATATTTTGCAGTTGACAGTAACCTTTTCCATAACAAGCTATACTTATACTCTGATTTGTGTATGAGGGAAGGAGCTGAGTTTCCAAGATTAGAACTGAAGTCTGACCTTAAGTTTGCAGAGATTTCACAGTCTGCTTGGGGAGGCGTGGGAGAGGCTGCCCAGGTAAAACTGTGGTAAATCAGAGCCAGCTACAGGCTGTCTCTGCCTTACGCTAATTAGCAGCTGGCACATCCCTAGAAATCAGGAATGAAAAAGGGGAGGGAGGGAAATGCCTTGATAATCCCTCTCTTCTGAACTTTCTGGAACCACTTGGCAAGTGCAGTATCTGTAACTTAAGTACCAGCTGCCAAGTCTGCAGACTAAAGCTTCAGTGCAATCTGAGCATGTGGGTAGCCTTGTTAAAGCCCACGGGTCTGTCAGAATGTCAGTTTCTGTGCTTGCTGGTGGTGGTACGCTGTTTAAAGACCTTCAAGCTTTTTATCTGCAGTACAGCCAAACGAGGTCACTGCTTGTGATGTTATTGTTTTGTGATGTGTGTATTGTTTTGTGAACTGATTACTGAAAATATAAATAATGGCTTGGGGGATTTTTATATATACTTCCAGAGGGAACAAGGTTGAAAGACTGCAATATAAAATTAAGAGAAGCTAATGAAAATGAAATTGTGTAGTCTGTAACTCATGTTGTGCAACGCATTGAACATGTGACCACCTAATCACTGCTGACTTGATTGGGGAAGAAATTAAGTCATTAAGAGATCTGCCTTGGATTGGCAGCTGCCTGAAATCTCTTATTTTTCTCTATGTTCAAAGTACATATATTATTAAAATCTGTAATGATCTCAGTCAGGTACTGTGTGATTTTTAATCACCAGTGGGGTGACTGTCCCTTAGGCCTACCACAGGCTCAGGCCCCTATAGCAGAACCTTCTGAGCTGCAAGCCTCTTCCCTACGTTTTTGTCATTTGTGTCATTAAGTCACCTTTTTTTTCTTTGAGATAAGAGGTATTCTTCATAAGATAGAACAATAGAGAAATCACTGATCCTCTGGGTGCAGTGTGCACTGCTTGTTGGTATAGGTTAGGGTTTCCATTATTAATGCACAGAATTCTGTATGGACTTCTGAGAAGTGATTTCAGAAGCAATCATTCCTGCTGTTGCAGTTCAATCTCTGCCTATGAAAGCGTGATGTGGCCCACTGGTGAGAGAATTAAACTGTGTGATTTCACTCTTGCCATAAGGTTTCAACCCTCTGTCTAAAAGGATAGTAAAACATTTGTACAAATACTTGTAAAGATGGTAGACTCATTGTGGCTTGGATTATAAACTATTAGATTGTGTATCTACATAAAAGTTTTGGAAGCAGATTGACAGATCGTATTTTGAGTCTGAATTTATATCAGCATTCAGCTGCATTAAAACAGTAATTATAGTAAAATCTCAGGTAGTGTGATTTCTACTGTGAGTCAGGGAGGGCTTTTTCCATTATCATTCACATTATTCTTTGTTTCTTATTCTTTCCTAAACACCAGCAGTTAGTCAGGGCTGAAGAAAGTGTTCCATTGCTGAGGGAGGGACAGTATAGTTATCTAAGGGAAAGGTGGAATCTTTATCTGATCAGTCATTCTTAGATGTTTCATATTCTACTCTTGGATTCTGGATTGGAAAGGAGTTTTGGTTTTGTTTTGGGTTTTTGGGGTTTTTTTTTTTGAATGCTAGATTGGTACGGTTCACTATCTTTCTCTGCAGTGGAGGCTGTTGTTTTCTGATGGAATCATCTGCATGGATTTTGCCCAGTTTTCTGCCAGTACAATGTCCCTGGGTACAGCTCGTGCTGTAGTGTCTCCTGCAGCATACAACTTAATCTCTTGCTTTCATTTCACTGAAGTATATGGGTTTCGTCAGGGGTAGCTGGGTGAAAGTTAGTGCCTGCATTATACTGGAGATCTGCTTAAGTGGTCTAATGGCTCCTTCTGGCAAAATCTGTGAAATTATAATAGCAGAAGTAGAGAGAGGAAGGGGATCAAAGGTGGATGGTAATGCAAAATTCATATAAAGAGGGAGCTGTATGTATTCTGACTCTTCAGAGAAGAAGCTGTAGCAGCCCTGAAATGGAAGTAAGTTTAGAAAAACTGAGCAAAATAAACATTGTGAGAGGGTCAGTGTTCTGACTGGGTGTTGCTCTCTAGCTGCTCATCTCTGCTAAAAGGTATGTGAGTGTTAATTTTTCTTAGAAATTTCAGTGTTGTACTTGCTTTTGTCAGGACACCACCTCAGAATCCTACAAGAAATTCTCCTTTCCGCTAGCACATCATCAGCAGCCTAAATAGGCAATAGAATTTGTCTTGATTGTATGATAAAAGTAGGATAATCTCTGTTATCGGGAAGAAACTAGTTCTAGAGGATTTACAGTGACATGCCTCAGTTGTGAGAAGTCTTCAGAAAACTTTAAAATGTGAAGACACATCTGCTGAAGCTCTCATTTGCAAGACCCCAGGTTACTTCTCTTTGGCAGCAGTCAGTGCCTGCTCATGAGACTGATATACTCGGTCTGCAGTCAGATGGCCTTTTTGCTTTTCCACTTACTTTCACATGACCCTCTTCTTTCCTAACCTTCTTGAAGATCTAGTATTTGTACAGCAGCTAATTCAGGAGACTAGCTGGTGATACTCATTCGCAGATGCATTAATCTCATTAGAGTCTCAGAATCATTTGATTGTCTTTTCTCAAACATCTCAGTGTCTCTTATAGTCTAACCAGAGCTGAGGACACCGCTGCAGATGAGCCTGCTGTATTTATCTGGTGTTGGAATAATTTCCTCTAATTTCATACTTGTATTTATGTATTCTCAAGCTTGGTTTGCAGGATCTCATTTCTCCTGTTAAGCACAGTAGCAAAGTGTACTTGAGATTTCTCCCTAGCACTGTTTCTGACCCTGTGTGTGACCAGTAAGGATTTCTTTACTTGTTTCATTGGGTCTTTTTTGTCCAACGACACATTATCACCATACTCTCTTTTCACTTTATATCTTCCTAGTCTTTCTACTATTTTCAATACTTATTTCTTGTTCCTTTTGCTTTCTTTATGGTGCATTAAATGTTGATTTCTTTCATCCCATGCCCAGAAGAAATAAATAAATAAATAAATCAGTGTTTCAAAGATTATGTCCAAAGCTGCTGCTTCAAAAAAAAAAAAAAAGTGTGCTGATTCAGATATTCAAAAAAATGCCAGAGGAAGGCCAGCATTAGTTTCCTGTTCTCAGATTTTCATGAGCTCTTACCTTGCTGTTTGTCTGCATGCCTCCGCTGGGACAGGCATAGCTGTGTCACTTGAAGTCAAGGCCTGTCTGGATGCCAGTGGTTCTGAAAATCGACCCGAGTACTGTGTCACAGTGCATGCCCCCTCTTGCACAGGTCTCTAGTCATATTCTTCTTATGAAAATCGATATCCTAACTCTCAATACTTTTTTTATATATAAAATTTCTGTGTCCATTCAAGCACTAATCCAGCCAATTGTTTGAGCACAAAGGACCTGATTGATTGCTTTAGATTCTGTGCTGCTTTACTAAGACAATGCCCCTGTAACTTACATTTACATGATCTTTCCTTATTGCTAAAATTTTTCTTGAACTTTCACTAGACACCAGCTTAAAGAACCCCACCCTGTTAAAGAACCCTCATCCACTTGAATGTAGAATGAGCGACAAAGCAAAGAGGATTTTAAAAGGAAACAATTAGCTATATAGTGTTGCTTTCATGCTTCTTAGCTGGTTTGCTGGACTGTGTGGTTTGTAAGAGCTGTTATGGGGGAGTTTTGAATCGCTTTCTCATCTCTTTTAATTTCTTGTTTGCATTCACAACAGGCTGCCTGTTTTACTGGTCTTCTATATTTCTCCCTAGTGGACTATGTTTCCTGTTTTCTTTGTGAACAGCACCATATGTAATTGTTTTACCATTCTTGCTTTCTTCCTGAATGATTTGGGAACTATTTTGGAGCTTTTATCCAGATATACATCCCTCTCCTAAGCGTGTCAGCTCTCCATGTTCCTAAGTTAGTCCTGAACAAGACTGGTTTGAAATCAGTATATGCACTTTCCCATATTTCCATTTTCCTTGCCCACGTTTCTGTTGCATTGCTTTGTGAAGTCTTGACTGCACTATTGCAGTGTGCCTTTACTGACTCCACAGGAATTTGGAGCATACAGGTGTCTGAGGGAAGTGGCTTGACACTGTCACTTCAGGTGTTCTTAAAGTGGTAGTCCTGATTATTGTGGGTTTTGTTTGGGTTATTGTTTTTTTTGTTTTGGTTTTGTGGGGGCTTTTTCTTGGTGGTGGTGTGGTTTTTTTTTTCTTTCCCCAAATGCTGCATCCAACATAAAGTAAATCACTGAATAAGTTTGTAACTTCTGTCATCAGGGCCCTAAATGCCTGAGGTGCTTCCTGCTTCATATTCACAGGGCTGAAGTTGCACATAATTAAAATCCTGTCATTTCAGTATGAATTATTTTATTGAGTCCTGTTTTATTCACATGCCTTTTCTCATTCAAGGTTCCCTGGTACGCGTCAAATACTTGTGCATTAGTCCTACAGTCTGCTGTTGCAGCTTAATTTAGATTAATTTCTCGTGCTTCTTAATTTGTGAAACAGCTCTGGGTTTGTATATTAGCTTCTGTGTTTTCCACACTTTCTCCTCTTCTGCTTTTCTCTTCCTCCTGGAAATTGTCCAGGAAGATTATATTTTCAGTGGATATTTGAATGTCTGGTCCTGAACGCAGAAAAAAGATCCTAAATAGGAAACACTGTATGTGTTCGGGGGATTTAAATATAGCATGGATATTATCACTTGTTTAAATAGCTTTTTATAGTTTCCATCCCATTATTCTCAATGCCTTATTCCATCCTAGTATTCTTAATGGTGATTTTCACCAGTGCAGACAAGAGCAGCAACAAGTAAATGTGGAAGACACTTTAGGAATACAGTGTTGTCCCTGGGAAGAGAGTACTGAGAAGTATGGATTTGTAATTATTCTCATTTTGTTTTGTCTTCCCAGGCAAGAGTGGACCGTGCTGCATGGAATTTCTTCAGACAGCATGCAAGCTACTGCATGATTAATGTTACACTGGGATGGGTCTGCCAAAATTCTTAAACCATGCACTGTAGAGCTGTATGTAGGCATCCTTAGGAAGTTTTTTTTTAATAAAAGGCACTGAAGGAAGTCCCCATGTGGCATAAGGCATAAACACTTCAGAGAGGTCAGAAGGCCCGTGTAAATATATGACATGCTGGTGAAATAATCCTGGTGTTTAAAGTATTGCTTCCGTTTTGCTCACCTTCCTTATGCTTAGTTCTCAGATGTAATGAAATTCCTAAAGAACTGTCCTTTATGCTTGCTACACTGCTTTATATTTTCCTGTGTATATGGCTATTTAACCAGCTCACACCAGTGGTTTAACAGTGCATATTATGCACTAACCCCTCAGGGTATTTGTAATAAGGATAAGGTACAGAAACCTAAGGTATATATCACTCCTAAAAAAGGTGTTGTATACATAAAGAAATGTTAATGTATGTGTGCCCTATAAGCCAACCATTGTAACCTGGCTTTCTAAATCACAGAGAAATGAAAAACCTGTTCTGCATGCAGCTTTCAGAGCATTTTAATACGTTCATTTACAGATGGAAATGGGGGGGTGGTGGAGGATGTCTCGAATATCCAAGTGCACTTGCTGAGCTGACAAGAGAACGCAGTTCTCCAGGCTCAGCCTGGTCCAGTTTCTGTCAGGCCACAGTCCACCTCCAGTATTTGTGCTTCATTAGCATGTTCTTTTAATGCATGCATTTTGCTTGTTTGAGGCCTGATGACTCTATTTTTCCAAAGGCCTGAGTACCTAGCATTTTTCAATGACTTAGTGAATGGTATTAGGCAGTTGCACTGCTGAAGTCAGCTCACATAAGATATGACTCAAAACCTATTCAGTCTTATAAATGACTCCCTTTGATTTCAGCGTGCTTCAGAATAGGCTGCAATTCACTGAGGAGCCTGGGCACTCAACAGTATAAGGTGCTGTTGTGTGTACTAGCCCCAGTCCTACTAAATATTCTGTAGAAGTACTGCAGATTGTATAGTTTTACTCTTGCTTTTTAAGTTTTGTCGATTTCTAGGAATTTTGGTTTGTTGTTGCTCGTGGTTTTTTGAGTTCTGTTCTCTGTTTGTTTGGTTTGGTGGGTTCCCNTTTGTTTGTTTGGTTTGTGGGGTTCCCCCCCCCCCCGCCAAGAATTATGACCAGAGTGCCTGTCATACTGCAGACTCAGTTCCAGGTTTAGATTCCTTTTACAAATCTGAGCCTCAATTTCCCAGTTTGATAAGTTTTCTTTAGAACTACTCAGAACTTGTTCTTGAGTCTTACTGTGCATGTTGCTTTGTCACAGAGCAGGAGCAATGGCTTTCCTCTCTTCACGGCGTGCAGTCCAAAGCCCAGCTTTGCATGAAAACAGACCTGTTCTACCCTGGTATGGTCTTGCAGCAGTAAAATAGCCTCTATGGTGTTACGTGGAAGGCAGCCTGGCTGCCCAGAGCAGCTGTGTGCTGCTTTCCTCAGAGCAGCAGGGCTCTCTGAGCCAGCCCTCTCCATGAATCAAATTGCACAGTGTTTGTGCTTCAAATACTTCCCTGACCTATATACCAGACTAAAGCTTCCTGTTCTAGTATTGATTTAAGACTTAAGTTTATCAGTGGCTTATTTTTCTATCTTATAATTCTCTTTCCTATTTAACGGTCCTCTGGGATAGGCAGAGAGACAGAGTCAGACCTTCCTAGCAGTCAAGATGAGAGGGTAGAAAAAAAGGCATGTGCAGGACACTGGTGAAAAGAGGCAGAGCTTGAATTACAGTGCAACACATGAAGTATTTTGGTTCAGCAATCAAATTGTGTGCTGCACTACTTGCTGAAATAGAAGAAACACAGCTCTCATTCTTTTGCAAGCTCTCTCCTGTATTTGTTAGCTTACCTTGAAGCTTCGTCTTATTTATAAGGTCTGACCCAGACTTCTCATTAACTGTTGACAAAACACTAGAAAAGGAAAATTCTAGTTCCTGTTTCATGTAGCTCTCTGGTTAACAGCTGTGCCTCTTGGAAAAAAGAGAAAATAGGCAGTGGTGATAAAAACTCACCATGCTCACGCTCATGAGTAAGGGTACTGCTGCAGCATGTGCTGCTTCTCCCCAGGATCCATGTGACAGCAGTCAGCACAATGCTCCTCAGTGCTCCACGCCACTAACAATTTAATTGTGGGCAAAGAAAGGTTTACTCCCCACCTTCCCCCCCTTGGCTACCTGTTCTCTCTGTTACTTCTTTGCTGTTTTTAATTAAAAAAAAAACAACAAACAAAAACACCTGTCCTAGACTGGGCTCCCAAAGGAGTACAGACTGCTCAGAAGTCATTGGGTTCTTTGCTTGTGTATCAGCCTGGTCTGGCAGTCATGAGCTTTGTGGAAATGTGAGAAATCATTTATATCCCACCTCTGTATGGGATCAGCCCTGCAATACTGGATTGCAGGATTGTGCCTTCATTCAGCAGCAGTTCCCCTTGTGGAGCCTCGTCTTTGCAGTTGAACCAGTGCTTGGGCAGCCCACTGTCCCCAAGTGAATCTTGTTACATCAGACGATCATTTGCATAGTTGTTGGCATCCTGGTATTACATACTCATCTTCCCCCTTCCCCCTTAGCTTTTTGTCATTGTTGTTCTGATCCAATATTGTTGACCACAAGCAGTCAAAAATGACGGTTGTGGTTTAATATTTGTAAAACTTATTTGTAAACCAAATTAAACACTGAGATCTGTCTGCTTTTTCAATGATTCTATGATTCTATTTGACTGCTTTTGATTTGTTTTATTCTGGCTTTCTGAGCTTGTATGCTCATTAAAGGCTTTTTTTTTTTTTTTTGGAAGCTTTTCTCAGTGACGTTGAAGACTAGGAGTGTGTATCTTGCAGTGGCGCCAAGACTGTCCCCAGTTCACATGCTTGTTGGAAATGGGGGTTTAGGGCCTATGTGAGGCATGATAACAATCACAGGAGTCAATAACAGTGCTTACTCCCGTTTACAGGTGGAGATATGCAAGCATGAGCTAGTTGACTAGCCCTGCCCATGAAAACAAAAAAAGGGCCTTGGATCTTTTCATCTGTGTGTTGGCATTTGAGATTCTCTTTTCTTAAGTGGCACATACCTTACTTTAAGGAGGTGGTGTCATTCTTGTCCAAACTGTACTTTGCAAGTCAAAGCTATCTAAATGCAGTTCTACTAGCTGCTGTCTCCTGAGGCTTAAACTTTTCTAGCTAAGGGAGATTTTAAAGTACTGCAGGGAGTTTACCCTGTGTACTTTCTTCAGTCCTATTTGGGAAGGGAAAGCATTTTTAATCCTCCCAACCCAGGAGAATTTGAATGCACTGGGAACACTGACAGTCTCTCAGTATTCCCCTTCAATATATATATTCAATATATATAACTACATCTTCCATAAGGCCAGAATTCATACTAGTCCCTTGTGTATAAGCAAGATCAGCATCTGCCCGTTACTTTTCCTGGTAGGAAGTTCAGAGTGCTAGAGGATGTTCTTGTAGGAACAACTGTTCCTCAAAATATTTGATGTATGTGCAAATGAAAAAAAGGATGCCTTTGTATTTAAGTTACCCAGTTTGTATTCCCCTATCTAGAATATTACATACAATTTTTGTAATCATTAGAGAATTTACTTCTCACTAGATAAAAAAAGTAGGCTATGCAATGGAAGTGGATCACTTTTTTTCTGGTTTTTTTTTTTTTTCAATGAACAGAAAATCCTCTTGACCGGTTTAGTTCCTGCCCTAGGATGAAGTCTGTGTGGTTCATCTCTACTCGTGTGTATATACACTTACGCATACCTGTGGAAGGTTGGAGGAATTAACAAGGATTCTGAAGTAATACGGGGAATTCTTAAATTCCTAATCCTCAGCCTGCCTGTTACCTGGAATTTGTTACTGCTTCTAGAGATTTGACTGAAAGAGGCAGGCTCCAAATTGAAAAAAGGTTTATTTGGGATAGCTTAAGGTAACAGATCAAATCGTTGAGAATGTTATTATTGGTTAATGTGACTCTTAGAAGATCTGGAAGGGGTTATCTTGATGACTGTAAGGCTGTGCTCCTGGCTGCCTGAGTAAACATCCCTATGTGGAGGTCCATGTGTCACTGTTTTAGTTATAGTTGAACTTCCAGTTAGTAAATCTGTTTGATGTCTCTCTTCAGAAGCCATCTTACTGTCTTATCTCTATTCCTTTAAAAAAAAAAAAAACTCCTCCTTTTTTTTTTTTTTTTCCTACAAGACAGCCACAGTTTTTTCTGGACACTAATTTTAGTGTTATCCATTTAGGGTGCTTATGGGAAGGATGTTGCAGAGAAATAGTGGACAGAAGCGTTGGTTGCAGTCCTAGGTTTTGAGATGCAAAATTTCAAGCTATACAATACTCACTCTCTTCTGACTTCTACCATCCAGGCCAGCAGTTTGTCTAGTTCGTAATAAAGGAGGTCAGAGCAGACACGGCGTAACTCTGCTCCCTGAAGTGATTGTTTTTCATATGGTGAGGCAGCAGAGGCAAGGAATGGCGCAACAATGTTTCGGACAAACTAGTCTGGGTTAGGGAACCTTTCCTGGAAAAAGAAATGAAGGCTGCGATGAGCCTAGCCCATTGAAAAGGAAACTGCTTCAAAACGCTGCAAGGAACAATGCAGCACCAGTCAAGGCAGACATTTTTGCATGATTCTCCCAAATGACTCCCTGTAATTAGACTGCATTGGCTCAGGCTGAAGAAGAAAGAGAATCTTGAAAGACAGTTTTGGAAAGTTTTTATTGTTTCTGTATGGAAAGCATATGTTTTTCCTTAGCATCACATTTACATTCTGTGAGTCTGCATGCACTAACTTGAGTTGACGGTTTATGAAGTATACGAAATGCTCCCTGGTGGCAGCATTTATCCACTCCCTGTTTTCTTTCAGGGAAATGAATTACCTTTCTAGTAAACGTTGTTCCTGGAGCTGAAAGTATCGGGGAAAAGGAGCTTGAGGGTGGGCTCTTTGATATTCCTTAAATCTGCAAAATACCTTTGTGGACATGTCTAAAAGATTCTACTTGTGTTCTGGCTCAGAAGGGAGAAGGGAAGTTTTACTGACGGACAGGGAAACACTCTCACAAGGGTGAGGAAAATATCACAATGTAAAATACCTCTAAAATGACTAGACCTGGCAGTGAGACACTGAGGTATTTGCCCTTCGTAACGTCATGATTAATTGCACAGGATTAGGATGTAAAGATGAATTCTATCCTTCTGCCAAGGTTTTTGCCTAAACCAATGCTTTTGATGTTCCCAGTACAAGCTGTTGCTATGAATGCTGTACAAACAGCCACCCATCACTTAAAGACTGAGAAGCACGATTGTCTCTTGTTACAGATGTGAACAATGATGCTAACATTATGAGCTGTCCAATGCTAAGTTATTTTGTTCATTTGCTTGCTTACTTGCATCACAAGCTCAGTGAAGTTAACTTCCGTAATAAAACATTTCTTTGAATCAGGCAGAAGGCACCAATACTGTCTTTGACTTGAAATTTCAAAAATAGCGAACTCTGGACGAATGGATGTGCACGTGACTTTTTCATTGTTCTGCATTAAAATTCAGGTGGTTTTAATTTAGACTAAAATAATCTTTTCTGTGCGTTAGAGATAACTTTGGCCTTGTATATTTATGGAATTAGCCTGTAGTTAATTCCTGCTGATGCTAGGAAAAAGTATGCAAGCACTGAAGTAATTAATGAAAGACAGGTAACAGTTTGCTGTTTTGATAACAACCATCTTCTTCCGTCACAGTGAAGAATTGTCTTATGAACCTCAGATGTTGTTTGATCTCAATGTAAAAAGCCTTGTGGGGTTAGTAAAGCAGATGACTTAACTTTTTTGTAGTATTTTCTCACTTATCAGCATACACTTGTATAGAGGAAAAATGTAACTTGGATAATATTTAATGTTTAGCACTTTGTACGCGTATCTCTGCCAATCAGTATGTGAAAATTAAGAACGTGGTTTATGGTTAAAGGAAGGTAAGTTGTTTCATTGTTCCCTTCCCACACCAGCCACTTTGGAGTCCTTTCTGTTGCTTCCATTACGCAAAGTTGTAGATACCCAGAAAACAAACACTGTCACCTGCTTTATCAAGTGATCTGTCACTGATGACAGGTAATTGTTAGTGATCTTGTTACCATGCACAGACCGTTTTGTACATGAACAATGTTGATAATATATTTAGAGAAAACATATTTAATTCAGAGAGAATTTATAGGTGAAAAAAGCTCCCATTTTCTGCATGGTTTTTTTGTTTTATTCCAAGTGACTTGTCATAGCTGTAGATATTTAGAAAAGTGTTCAGAAATGGCTACAAACTAATGCTTCTTTTCTTACAAAATTTGATAAGGATAATCTTATTTTAATCTTAGAAATTTTTGTAATCACTAAAGTTGATAGGGATTATTTCACCTTTCTGTGTGAATAATATTAGAAACAGTTTGATAAAGCAAAGCAACTGTTTAGAAAAGGAAATGCTGCGTAATCGTAGGCAAAATTTAAGTTGGCAGACAGCTCTCAATGCAGGTTGGAATGTGACAAGGTCACTATGTCCTTCCTGCCTATTATTTGCTGAAAGAGTAATTCCTGGAATCCTTGATTATGGTCAGAAACTTGAACTTCTTATCTGAAAGTCAACATGTGTCAGTGTGATGTCTTTAACGTGGTGTTTTGGGATTACATCTTGATGAGAAATGAGAAAGACCTGAACACTCATCTTTATAAAAAGGTTTCATGCACTTTCTTTTCCCTGATATTTGGTCAAATACATTTCAAAACTTTCTCTTTAACTAAAATTCGTATTTCCTTGTAATTACATATTAAATAAATGTATTAAATAAGTTTTAAAAACTCAAACATTTGGGAGAAGAGTAGCTTTGAACGTTGACCGAGTGTTTTTCCCTTTCTTTGGGTTTATGTGGAAGAAATGTATGTATTGCTCTGTATCCATATACCTGACAACAGTGTATAAATGTTTTCTAAGAATCCTCTTCAGAATGGCGTGTTACACACCAGTCCTGCCATATTCTCAAAACCTCACAAGCACAGGAAATAAAATGTACTTCCAGCGCTCTCTGAATGTTAGTAAGGGTTATGGTGGATTCGTATGTTTCCATCACAAGCCGGGGAGCAGTTCTAGAGGCAGGCTCTGAGAGGAGGCTCAACGTGTTGCCAGCGAGTTTGGAGCACATGGTGCCTTTTTATAATCCCTTCTCGGAGAAGAATGATACTTAAAATAGACTCCTTTTCTGTGATGCCATATGTGAGCTATTACCAATCAAAACTTTTCCAAACTCATTGTTCAGCATTCTATAAAGGGAATCTTCTCAAGCAGCAGGGAGCCCCCACCTCATGAAACGCAGAGGAAATGTGCTCAAAACAAGGAAGGAGTCCTCCATTTTAAAACCCAGAGAAGGGTTTAGAGGTACAAGCAGAGAAGTTTCTTATGATTGTGTTTAAGTATTTTATATCTCTATCAATGTGCCTCTTTAAAAATATAAAATAATGTGATGTTATTCTGAAGAGGAGGGTTTTCTTGTTCTGTTTGGGGTTTTTTTTCTGTGTTTTAGAAGCTAGACAGTGGCTTATTATTGAAGACCTAGTTAACCCTAGTAACCTAATAACATCAACATTTTCCTGTTTCTTTAGGCGCAAAACAAATTCAGTTCTTCCTTTTCCTGTTCAGTATGAAAGCATACAGTTTATGAAGTTCCGATTCCCTTGTCTTACAGTGCTTGTCTGCATAGCGTAAGCAGCACAGAGAAGCTAGGCTGGCTGTTGGCAGTACCTCACGGCCACCACCATTCAAAGTCTGAAGAGCATTTCTGGCTTAGCAATCAGTTCTGGGCATGGGGCAGAGCTGGTAATGGCAGGTGTGCTGCCAGCTTCATCATGAGGAGTTTAGGACCTTCAAAGGGATCTTCAACCTTCTACAACTANTCATGATTGTGGTAACAGTGCTTACTTCTATCTTGGGGGTTGGCTGGGGAGGAAGTAACTTTAAAGGCATCAGGTAGATTAGAAGAATCTCTCATGCTGTATTGCATAACCATCACTTATCTCTTCTTGACAAAACTTGCAATGCAAACATAATATTAGCCTCCTCAGTGAAATGGTAGATGAGTTGCAGGTCTAGACTCTAGGAAAAAGCACATGTTTCAAACCAGCATTCCTTCTTTCTGCTTTCAATTCTGTCTTTTTTGGACGTAGAGAAATCCTTGATACATTAAATTAGTGTCCTTTAAAGCTGCGTTGCTACAAACATGTGGCACGTCCTTATGTGATCTGCTGTCCCATAAGTGGGCAGAGCTTGCACAAGATAAGCCTTTTGAAGTTACCAGGAGCAGTCTATTTGGCAAGATCATTTCCTGAAAGGGTGCTCTGATCACATCTTCGAGGTTTCTAGGACTCTGGGTAAATACCAGGATTTGTATGCATATTGCATTTAATTTCGTGGATGAATGACTTTTTTTTTTTGTTACTAGGGCTTTTAGGAAGCTTCTTTCAGTGTGGGTTGCCTGGCATGTATGTATGTGTTCAGTATGATGTCTGTACATGTTGCATATCATGAAAATCAATTAAGAACAGTAGACAGGGTTTCTCCGCACCAGATAGTATGTGCTCAGACTCTACAGGGCTGGGCCATGCTGGAAAATACAGTGTGGCTGTCTGCCACCTTCTTGGGCCAGGAACGTGTATGAATACTCAGTTCAATTTTTAGCCGGGAGACCTGAAATGGGACCTTACACAGTACTTGGTCACTGAATTAAGCTCAAATTTAGTTAGCAAATTTTTCAGATGTGCTCGAACAGGGTAGGTACCGAAAATCCAATTTTTTTCACCTAACTTTAAGTACTAAACCTGGCTAGGTGCTCTTGGAAATCTCAGCAGATATCGAAACAGCTTTGTATGTCCAAGCCTCTGATCTCTGGATAGAAGCAGCAGGGACTTGTGCTTCTGTATTCAAGGATCCTGGGCTTGGCCTTGAAAGGATGTCAGCTGGGATTTCATTGTGTACCTCCTGTGAAGTGGCTAATGGCTTGAGACCTCTTTTCTTTTTTTGTAAAAAGTTGATGTATTGAGGATTGATACTTAATTTTTCAGCACTTGGATACTGTGTGTGGTTGATACACTGAGTGAAGGTGTTAGTTTCCTTAGTTCAGTTTTGTAAATAACTGTTAAGGCCAAAATGCCACATGTAACTCTTCAGGATATATTTTCTGTAACTGTTCAGCAGGCAATGCCTTTGAGACTGGTCTGATTCAGGAAGTGATCTATGCATATCAACTACCTTAATTATTTTAGTTCTTGATAGCTGGTGACTGAGCTTAGTTATATATGCCTAATGATCATCCAGGAAATACGACTAATCCAAGAAGCGGAGAAGAGAGGCGTGAGAGGCTCTGTCTGAAATAGCATACTAAAAAGCTTCTGGCCGAATTCTGCCATATTGCCAATGCAGTGTCCTCTAACACGCTAAAAACTGAAACCACTGTGGCTGGGAACAGCATTTTAACAATAAAATTCTAAGGTTTTCAGCCTCACATCAATGACTGATTGATTTAATCAAGACTGCATAGTAGTGAACTGAGAACTGAACAAAGTTTCACACTCTGCTCACAGAACTTGATCAGTTGCAAATGAAAAAGTAAATTCATTGTTACGAAGAATCATGCTTTAAAGCTACCACTCTACCCCTTAAATGAGTAACATTTCATTACTTCTGGAAATGGTGAATAACCAAAATAACAAATTTGGTTAGTGGAGAGAGTGTACTTCCATAAAGCTAAAATGGGAAAATAATTTGAATCAAGAAAGTTCTTTAATACGTTACTTTGGACAGCAGCCCTTCTAAAAAAAAATTGGATCAGATTCCCAAATTGGAATGTTGCGTTTTTCCACAGGGCTGAGTCCCTGCAAAGAAGAGCGGTGACGACTTGGAAGTACCTGTTTTCTTTCAAACCCTGCTAGTCTTTTGAAAACTCCAGGACATGCTTTATTTTATCACAGCTTTTATTGAGTCCTTGCAGAATTTCACTAAATTAGTAGTCCTCCCTATAGGGAATTTTTCTTTTCTGATCTCTGTTATAAGCAGTTAAACAAAACAGGAATTAGTAATGGGAGCTCAAGACTGATGGTGGAGCACATTATGGAGGTGGGCTAGAAAGGGGGAAGTACAGGTGTTCTGGATAAGGTTTTGACTATCCTGTTTGTAGTGCCTGGACTCTAAAAATCAGTGCAAGTTAGCCTGGCTGGCTGGCATGGTTGTGGCAGCTGCAGGAAGCCTGGCTGGCTTCAGTCATGCTGTAGAGCACCGGGCAGTGCTGTGTAGGCACATGCCAGTGTCGGTGACGAAACTTTGTGCAAAGAGCAGCTATGGCACAACCTGTGGTAAGTTATTTGGCAAATGTGCTCCCAGAACTAATCATCTTGGTCCCAGAGACATTCAGGACACTGAGGGGATGGCTTAGAATATTGAGCAGGAAATTTTTTGTCTCAATGATCATATGTAGTCCCTGGCACTGCCTAAGGCTCCAGACCTTATGGGAGTCTCTTAGTAAACTAATTGTGGCGTTGGGTTGGTTTTTTTTTTTTTTTCAATAACACTAACAGGAGATTGTTTCAGATCTTTAGTAGGTTCCTAACTTGAGCACAAATGTTGCTTGGCTGATTCTTCCCTGACATCACCTTCTTTTCACTACTTGCTGCACCTTGTCAGTAGTACCAGAGTGAGTCTGTCTTCTTGAGAAATATTTGTGTACCTTCATGGAAGCACGGATGTTTGCGGGTCATGATGCGAATAGGCTGGGTATAATTGGGACACTTGTTTGATGTGCGCCAAAGAGTAGTTCAAAAAATCAAGCTCCTGTCTTGGTTTTTTTTTTTTAGGTCTTCCAATGCTGACCCCATTGGAGTTGCTGGACAAAAGTATGTATTTAGCTGAATCTCAATAGACTGCACAGCACATTAAAATAGACAAAGATGGGTAGCTATAGCAGTAGAGGTGCTAGGTTCTGACTAACTAGCCAGTTTAGGACAAAGCCAATATCCTGACTCTGGAATGGCAACATGGGTGACTCCCTTCCCTGCCCACAAAGGGGCCACATAGTTTTCTATACTGGACAAAAAAATAATTTTGTCTATGGCTTATATATATCTTTCTGGAAGCTTTTTGAATGCTCATCATTAGTCTGTGTACTTTGGAGCCCAGAAATACGCTTTTACAAGCAGGAAATAACTTGCTGGTTGAGCTTTTTTTTCTACTGAAGCCTCTATTTTGCTGCAATACTCTCTATACCAGGCATAGCTGATAATGGTGATCAGTTTTTGCTATTTCAGCCTCTGTGCATTTTTCTCAGACAAGGCATTTGGGATTCCTACCAAACCTGCAATTACAGGGAAGAGGAGCGAACAGGATATGAAGTATTTCTATAGAGGCACTGGATTTCATCAGAAGTCCTATAAAGATAAAATGGTTATAAGATGATTTTTGGATGTGTTTATCAGTGTTCATTAACACCTAAACCTTTTGGTGGTTTGGTTCATCGGGCATCTCTAGGTTTATGATTGACTCATCCCTGTATTCAGTCACATGGCCACACGCCCAAAACTTTGTTATTTTGCCGAATGAGTGGTTTGACAGTACCGCTCAAACATTGTGTGGGCTTGTCTGCCCGCGTGTGCCTACAAGTGTGTAAAAAGCCAGCTGTTTGCAAACTTCTTTGTGTCACATGTCATGTTTTAAGGACAGTGTCCCATTGACATGCCACTTCCACTCATGACCACCTCACTCCAGATGGATCATAGCTCCTCCCATTGGTGATGTCAACTGGTATTTGTGAAGAATAATAATTAAAAGTGTTTGATGTGGCTTTGACTGTCTGTAGTACAGCAAGCAGTTTGTCCAATTTGAAGAAATTCCACATTTCCTTTTTTTTTTCCACTCCTCTCAAGACTCTTTCCAGGCAATTTGCACCTTTTTCTACTCCTGCTTATACCTGCCAAAAATCAGAAGTAGCACCATGGGAAGCAATGAACTCATATAAGAAAAAGCAGGGAAGAATGAGAGTAAGGTCCGTACAGTCATATGTCCTCTTCTTGCCAAAGCAACCTGTAGGGGCATTGATTTCTCCCTGCGCCTCTCACTCTGATCCTATGAAGTGCTTTTGCTGCACTGATATTAAGTAAAATTCTTTGAATATGAATTTAGGTTGCACAAGGCTCCCTCCTGCATATCAGAAATACAAACTGAGCCAGTGTGTGCCTAGTCAGTCACAAATGTGAAGTAAAATGGCTTAGGTGAATCTGCCATGAAGGCACTTGAGCAGAAAGTGATAGTACCCAATTTATAGGCTGTAGTTCTTTTACTGTCATGGAAGCGTACTTTTAGTAAATACTTCAGTCTTCAAAATATAAACCATGGAAATGCCAGCTACATAGTTGATGTTTGCTCTTTGTTATTGATCGGTTTTCTAATACGCAGAACAATGAGGAAGACATTAGCTCAGATAAAGTATTCTTGCTCATCTCTGCAGGTTCAACCTTCTTTGTTGCTGTTGACTTTGCTCTTTTCTTCTTTCAGGCATTCTTTTTCCCAGCAGCATTTCAGCAAACTGTGTCCGTATAGATTTAGATCTCCCCTAAGGAGTGAGAAAAATGTCCAAAGCTGGGTGTACATTCACACTCACTGTGGCATTCAATTTATAGTAAAATATGGCCATTAATGAGATGAGAGGGCAGACAAAACAAAAAGAGTGCCTTCTCTTTTCTAGTCCCTTGATAAAAGCATGAAGGCAGTACAACCCATCCATGCCATCCTGGAACTTTTATAGCCAGGCCTCCAGGCTGTAATTGCCAAAGATTTTGTGGCAAGAAGTCACAGCTATTTTTTCCCCTCACATAATCCTCAAGCCACTCAGGGTTTTTAACTAGCTTTCCCTTCATCCCTACTTCTTCCACTGTAAAGTAGAGCAGGTCTGAGGCTGGGTTGAAGGTGCAGTTGCTGCCCACCTATGGGCTGCATGTCTGCCTATGGTTTATTGGAACCTTTCACCTCTGGACTTGATGGGAAATGCTTTGAGCTGAAGAGAGTAGGCTATGTAACCCCAGATCTAAAAATATGTTAATAACTTTTGACTAAGTAGAAACTGTACAGAGATTACGTGACTCTCCTGACAAGAGGTGTCACCAACAAGGAGTCAGCTTATGGTCCTTATTAATGTGAAAGTTAGAAATACCAATATAACTTGTAGCCTGCCAAATTAAAATTTTCCTTCCAAAGGAAGCTGTTACTGGCTTTTTATATGCACTGAATATTTAAAGCAATTTTTCTGCTCATTAAAAAAAATATTTTTTTATATATACAATTTTTTATATATATATATATTAAAAAAGTGGCTGACAGCAATACCCAAGAAGCGCATAATGCAGACTGCTTGTCCGAACATACTCCTAACTTGCACCATGTTCTTCTAGTCCCTTCCTAGAGCTTGTATGAATGGATAAAGCAGGTTAGAGGTCACCGGCACCCTAAGCTTTTTCCAAAAGACCTTAAACTGCAATTCTGCCCTCAGGACTATTCATTGGAGTGGGCCATAGTGAGAGTGTGAATGCGGATCCAGCTTTGGACCTTTTTCTTACTCCTTAAAGGAGATCCAAAGTTAAGAGTGAGAGATTCTTAACTTCAAAATAAAACAGACAAAAAGGACTCCCTTGGGTAAATCTAAATAATACCTACTCTGACGTGATTGATTGGGATTGCTAGTAAGGCTAAATCGTGTGATTAAAAATCAACACCTGAGAAGAGGAGTGCTGTCCAGTGTGTCAAAGGGAATAAGCCCTTAGCTCAGGCTGGAGTCAGAAGTTTGGTCATGGGTAGACAAGACCTGTGCTGGGCTGAATCTCTGCCCAAAATGAGCTTTTCCTTGGGGAGTTATGATGAAGACAGTGATGGCAGCTGTGTGATCCACAAACTCATTTCCACTTCCCATCTGTCTGAATGTATGTAGGGCAGGCAGCTATGCCTGTGCAATATAAATGAAATGTATCACCAGTAAGCACGTGGCAGGAGTAATTTTTTTTAGGATACAGAGAGCAAAAAATAAGTTCTGCTCAAGTCCTTAAGAGTAAGGTTTAGACTTCTTTCTCTTCTCTCCATTCCCACCCTTCCCCAAATTCAGCCTAAACAATTCCATGATGGTTTCCTTCATAAATAGTCTTACTCCTTTTTGAATGCTTTCTCTTCATTCATTTTCAGAGATAACCCTCAGATTGTCACAGGGCTGTATGTATTTATCATTGTGGTATCTGAAAGTGTGTAAATGGCTTGCAGATGCTCTACCGGACTGTAACCAAACTTGGCTGTGTCAGTTTTAACATACACATGACAAAACCACATTGGCTCTGAACAGGACTCAGCATAATAAGCTCTCTAGGTTCTCCTTCTACATAAACAATTTTATGTCTTTGCTAATTAGAAACAGCCTCCTGTTTCTTTTAAAGTTCATGTGACGGCAATCAGGCCAAAGAATGAGGCACATGCAATATCTGAATGGTTTTATGATAATATTGCTGGGGATGTGAAGTTTATTTTTTGGGAAGTGTGTGTGTATATGTATATGTGTGTGCATGTATCTCTATATACACACACATATATAAAAAAGTCAAACAAGCATAACCAGTAAAGCTTCCTGGAATATTTAATGTGGTACATTTAGAGTTCATGCATTTCAGTATATATTTCACATGGCATATCGTTGACCTTAAGTGAATATTTTCTTGCCCTTATGTTTTAATGTCTTTCAGCATGAACAGATCTTGAAGCTGCTTTATGAATTGGCAACAGCACTGTGGTTTACTGAAATAAAAATACGAGAACAATCTGTTATTAATTATATAAATCTCCACACAAAAAGTCCTTCAGGCTGGCCGTACGTTAGGAGTATATATCAGTAACTTTTATCTTATAGCACTACTTCATGATATGGCAATATTTGAACTTGAAGTGCTTAAAATAGCTGTGGCCAATTTAACTGTGGACAATTCATTATTGATCATTTATTGACAGATAAACTGGCACAAGTAAGTGAGGACATGGTTTGACTACAACAGTCCAATTACTTAAGAATTTCTTGACAAAAATTACTCATCCACTGTGCCAATCAACAAAGAAATAATTTTCAAATTTTCCTTTGATTATAAATCACCACAAACTGTAACTTGCTTTTCACTGGTATCATCAGATGAGTTGCAGACCAGTAGGTGGTACAGAAGCCAGGAAAGAGGATGGAGAGAAGGCAGATGGTAATGAAAGCCCTCTCTTGTATGAAAGGGTGTGTTTACAAATTGCAGTGACGATGGGGGTAATGAATAAGCAGAGATTTCATCTCCTTAGTAGACCCATCTCTTGGGGCTGTAATGTTACTGGAGAATAGTGGGAAATTCAGAGAAATGTTAATAAAAATTCCCTAAGCCAACTGAAGAAGCCAGAAATGTTGTTGAATTGTGCACTAGTTGATGTGGACTGCTTCATGAAGATAAAAATGCGGCCTGGCTTAGTACATGTAGTTGGATCTGGTTCCCTTCAATAACTCATCAGCATCTGTTTCAGTCCTGATAGCTTTCCATTTCCAGTTTATACCACTTTAAATTCCCCCAAAAGATCAGATTAATATTTTCTTGTTTAAGTTTCCATTCCCACCAGAATCCCACTCCAATGGAAACAAATCCTGCAGCTTTTGTCCTGCTTTGTGTGAATGGCACAGTAACACTTACCCCAGGTGAACTTTTCTATTTAATTTTTTGAATGACTTTGTACCTGAAAGGATTATGCAATTTTTCTCAAAGTCCTTAAAATTCAAGCTCTCTTGTTTTTCAGGAATATTATTCCTTGTAATTTGTAATTCACCTCTGTGCTTCAGGAAGATGCAAAAATAGCTGTTTCAAGTAGTTGCTTCAGTACATGCATGGGAGCTTCTTTCAGAATCTTCGTTTGCTGCCCTGTGCCCACCACTGATGTGAAAAGGATGATTCTGTCAGTTACCTGCCTTTGTCTTGGCTATAATCATACACGTGAAAAAGCTATGTATAAAGGCAGTGGGTTCTTACCATGTTGTTGTTGTTTGCAGGTTGTCTGTCTTCCCTATCTTTCCATCTCTCTTTAGAGAGAAAGTATTTCAAGTGTATTCAGGAAACTAGGACTGTATTCTTCTATCCCATTTTTTGACTGTGAAATTAAGAAATGCTAGCTGTGTTATCACAATTTAATTTAAAGTCGTCTTAGTCTGGATTGTGGCATGTATGTAATATAAAGGCTTGAAAGTGAGCTAGTTCTTAAGTTGCAGCCCTGGATCAGAAAGTTCTGAGTTCAGTTTCTGCTCCTTCTCCTGAAACTTTACACGATCTCGGATAAAATGGTTTCATTTTTATGCCCCTTCTCACTCCAGAAAATAAAGACTAACTGTTCTGCTTCTCATCCAATACTTGGTGTGTATGTGTGAGCACATGTGCTTAGTTCCAAGCAACAGAGCACTTAAATGCGGACATGGCTTTATTGATACTGAAGTGCTAAGATGACTATGTGTTTGTACACCACCTAGCAGTTGAAGAGCAGAGCATCATTTGGGACATCTAAACACTGTGATAATACAAATAATGATGGTATGGTTTACTATATAACAGAGGGAGCATGTGTACTTTAGCGGTGAAGTCTGTTTTAGATCATTATCTGCATAGCAGATTGGGAAGAATTTCAATTAGCTACAACACATGAATGGAAAAGCATGACACTGAGAAGGAAACATCAATTTAGGAGATTAATCTGCAGGATGGATGTTGATTGTAATTTCTGAAGGAAGCAAAAAGGTCAATACTTATTCTAGAGTTTGTACAGCGTTAAAGTAATTAACTTGAAGCATCTTTTTATTTTAAAGTCTTTTAATAGCAAGATAATGTTAGTTCTACGAAAACTGTCTTACACTGAGGCTAAAGTATCATAATTAGAGATGTCAGTTAAAGAACTCATGCAGGATAGAAATAATTTGACAGGAAGCTTTATATATTGTACTGCTGTTGAGACATCAAACTATAACTGCTGTAGAACTTGTAATCTTTTCCATCTTTGAAAATATCCAGCCTTCTTTCCCAATCTTCTAACTTAACTCCTCTGTTTTTTAAATAAACATCTATTCTCTGCAAACTACAAGAAGATTAAGCGTTTCTTGGAAGTCTATGGTTAAAGCAGAATAATGGCTGCATTTAATTTATTTTTTTTTTTCCTTGGATTGATTCTGTTTGCCATTTGTCCCTGACTCTAATGGAGAACTGGAGAGAGAAGCTCATGTGTCTAGTGCTAGTCAGCAAAATAAAGCCTGTGTGTCATGAGGGATTTTTTTTGATTCTACCTTCATAGATGGAGCCAAAGAAATTGTATTGTGCAAATAGGACCTGGAATAGCATGTATCCTTTTCTGTCTGTACTGTTTTTCTAAATTAAAATATTCTTTTTTTTATTAGTGTCTGTCACTTGCACAATGGAAAATGAACCTAGATTTTCTGATATCAAACAAAGTGTTGTTTACCACGTCCTTGGCGTTTACAGTGGAAGTAGTATCATCACTGCCTCCGGGTTCAAACTGAAATACAGTTAAGGCTCAGACACAAAACTGAGTCACTCTGTACCAGTTTAGCCACAGCAAAAGAAACTGGGCACAGACACCAGGTAAAAAGCATGGGCCTAAAAATCAGTAAAGGCAGTTTTAAATGTCTGGGGTTTTTTGTTGTGGCTTTTGTTTGTTTTTTTTTTCCTTTGTGTTTGATCTGCTCATGACTCCTACTGCCCTTTGGCTTGTGTCTGGTTGTATCATCTGTGGCAGTGCCAGGGTTGCACTTAGTTGCTTCCCCAGCACGACTGTTCCCTGTGCTGGACTCTTGTTGTCCAGGACGGGTGTTTCTCTGCAATGCTGACACTTGGTATGCCAGAATAAAGCTCTACTAGAGTGCCCTAGTGCAGCATTGATAGGTTGCTTGCTCTTGACTTAGGGGTGCGCTTTGCTAGTGTTAGATGCTCATGATACATTGTCCCTCTTTTGAACTCTCTCTCATCTCATGTGTGGGCTTTAATTGTGGATTGATTGCTACTTGCTGTAAGGCTTTCAAGGATCCATTCACCTTTCTCTCCTTCACTTCTTATTGTCTAGTGGGACTGAAAGTCCTCATTTGTACAGGTACCAGTTGGGCTAACAATGCAACTGCATGGTACCATGGTGACATTGCTGTTTCAGGTCTGATTGGTGTATTCAGAAGCATCAGCATTTTTGGACAGACTAACCAAATGGTACACGTGGACATTCACCTATCCTTGTGAACTCTTCTCCCCAGGTGACTGTAGTTTGGATTCTGTGGAGGAGGTTTCTGCTCTGACTTGGCCCTCAAACATGCCTCTTTTCCCTGATGCTAGACACCAGTCAGGTAAGGTCATATAAATGACTTTCACTGCGGAGTGGTCTTTTATGTCACTTGGCAGTAATTTTGTTACCTACAGCAAAAATCCCTGTAGCCTGATTCACTTTGCAGTTCTGTATCCTTTTCATCCCAATAACCAAGTGCTTTGAGTATGTTTTTGTTAGTGCAAAATACAATAATTTATCTGAAAGCCAGCATCGGTTCAGTTCTCTGTTAAGGTGCTAGTAATGGAAGGAGTTCCCAGAAGCATGGATGTGGTGAGGTTTTCTATTCAAGTTTGATCAGACCAGTTTTGCTTATATGGCTACATTTATAACATAGCATGGTCTAGCCATAGGTCAGGTAGTAGAGAAGGTTATCATACTATCATTTATTTTTATAAGGATGAGTAATTTCAAAGGAAAACAGAGCTGATTCCCTATGCTTCCCTCTACAGGTTACAAAAATACTTACGTAATAATTAAATACCTCATCTCAGTTTTCAGATAAGCGATAAAAATGACAAAAAATCCTACTGTTTTTTGAAATTTACTTTCCATATTAACAGTGCAGATAAGCAAAAGGAAATTAACAATTTTGTAAATAACAAAGGACACTAAATAATTCTAAAGTCTCAGCTGAGCCAGTGCATGAACAGCTGCCTATCTGTGCTCAGTGCACTCTCCATCCGCATCAAAGCGTGCTCTTTTTCCACAGAGCGTCTGATTCATGAGACAACCTTACAGGAATTTAATTAGCAAAGGAGTGTGCAATATGTGGCCATGTTAGATTCCTCAAGAGTTTGGAAAAGGAAAGCTTACAGATGTTTGAGTCAAATGTGTCCAGTAGAAACACATCACAGCTCACATCCTTTCGCAGGCTGGGATAAACCTGAGTGGAAAAAAAGCCTTTTTGTTTTCTTTAGTGACCTGCATTACTGTGTGTCCAGTTTCATCTCATTAAGCACAGAACACAGATTCTGCAAAGGCAGTGTCTTTGCACACAGTCAGAACCCACCTAGGCAGACACCCTTTCCTCACAGGAAATTCTCCAGGGTGACTTTGCAGGCCTGGGACTGTGACTGGCATCTTCTGACTTAGAGGAGAATGGAGATGCATGAATATTAGGAGAAAGCATGATATTTTTGCTTTTCAGTATCATCTGTAAGCTTTACCCCTGACACTAGAAGAATGACAGGAAAGAGTGCATTAGATCCATAAACTCTAGTTTGAGACCTGAAAGCCTTTCCCTAATATATTTTTATAACCTTGAAATTAAATGAAAAATATTATATAAATAAGACGATAGAATGGCAACCTCCCTCTTGTGTTTAAAGGTACAGATTGCTTGTTCCACCACGACAGCCTGAGCACCTCAGTCAGGCAGAAGGCTAACAGGGCTCTGACGTTTTCAGCCATGTTTGAGGTGCCTAATTCCAGTCTGAAGGGTAGGTGACACTTTCAGCACTGAAAATGCACAGTATCAGGTGAGAATCAGCAACATAACTTTTACCTAGCCCTTTATGAAATGCTTCTGTTTTCCTCTTGTTTGTAGAACTTTATTATTTCTATAAAATATACAGTGCTCTGTTATAATTAGATGCCTTTATATGATTCCGGGGTCACACATTTATGGAACATGATTCTAGTTATACCAGCAGTGATATCAACTGTCATGCTGGCAGCAAGCTCTTCTGTTACCAACACACCTACTTCTCACAGCAAGCAAAGCAAATTACCACAGACAGCAAAGAAAACACTTTCTCTTTTATTAATTCAATGAAATTCCATAAAGGTAAAGGGCAAGGTTAAAATGAAAACTGAGTTAAAACAAGAATTCAAGGGAGAAAGGAAGCTGGTGCCAAGAATGCTTAAATAACCTTTATCTGCTCCAGTGTTTGTACCAAAGTAACCTCTTAGCTGCTTAAGCAAAGGGCTGTATTTGTTGCTTACCATTCAGTCACTTAGTCAGGGAAGCATTTAGTCCCACACTTAGCACATGCTGTGATAGTAATAGGATTTGTGTACCACTGATAAATCTATGTGGGAATAATATCCCATCAAGAAAGGCTCTGAACTTCTCTTTTCCTTTTGGACAAAATGAGCAACTGAAGTAACAAGTCTGGCTTCTATAGATTTCTGCTTCATGATTTATGCAAACTTTGACTTTTTTACAGTTGCAAAATTTATAACAGTAGTATTCCAACTATATTATCTGAGGTCTAACAAAAGCTGTTCCCTTAGCCAGTTGCAGGAGAGGGTGTCCTCTGTCTGGCTACCTGTTTGCTCTTAATTATTTCTGAGTTGCCCATTCCTCTGACAACTTTGTTTGAAATCTGCTAATAAATTTATAAGTTACACAGAACACGAGCCTACGTGCACAAAAAATTACTCCTACATTCTGACTGTTACAGTCCCATTTCCTTTGGGAACCAGCTGATTAACCCAAAACAGAGAGAGCTCCTTGACCTGTCAGGAGATGCTCTGTAGCCGAGGGCTTAACTTTGTCACGCGGCTTGGCAAATTAGTTCTCTCTCATACCAATTCACTGACTGAGTCACGTCAGTCTTTTTGTTTGTCTGAAGGCTGGGTTGTGAGAGATGTGTGGTGGTGCACAGAAAAGGTGTGTTTGCTGTGGAAATAGGTCTGTCTCCTGTAACACAGACTTATTGGAAAACAGGGCTCCAAGAGAACTCTGGAGTCTGACAGGCCATCCTTCCCGCCACATGGTGGGCTGATACATGCTTATATCATGGTTTGTAGTTGTTTGCCTTTCTTATTCTGAAATAACTCCATTATGTCCCCAGGCAAGATATTTTCAGAACTTCCCTACTGTTACCAGAAGACTTTGCTAATAATTAACAGTCTTTTGAAAGTTGCAAGCTTTACTATCAATTATCCAAGTAAGAGTCTGTTGGTCTCAGCGTCATAGAGGAAGATGTAAAGTATTAACTTATCAACTGTGTTTAATCCACTAACATACACCATCCTAGCAGGGCACGTATAGATTTCTTCCCTATATGAGGCCTGTAAAGTGTCATACAATTTCTGTTCTGCACTCCTGGTTCTGTGCCTCTGGAGGGGAACAGACTCTGATGGACCCAGAATTTTCTGCCCACTTCTCCATTAGGGTCAATCCTCTTTTCCCTCTTGTCTGTCCCTCTATGTACTCATCCCCTTCTCTTTCTCTTGGCCACACCAATGCTTTCATTCCTAGAGCTCTGTTGCTGTACCAAAACAAGTGGGCTAATGATTGAGGTATAACTGTGCACTATTTTAAAGATACCTACAGTGAGCACAGACAATCACTTGTGAAAATGGCGCAATAAAGATCTTGCTGGTTTTTTTCTCATAGATGAGGTTATTCTACTTGCTCTACAAAACCACCTCCGCTATGACCTCAGACAGGAAAGCTGAAAGCGTAACGAAGTCTGTTATAAACATCACTACAAACTCCACACAAATGTCTAAACCTTCTGGGCTGTTGCCCATGGTAGAGATGCAAGTTCATAGGGGTACCAGCTCTCTGAATTTCCAGACCTGTTTCATATGAGAATAACCTGATTCACAAGGGCAGGAACATGTGAGAAAAATCTCCCTGCTGGCCCTGACAGCAACGTCCATCCTGCTGGTGGAGGAGCATTGTTTTCAGTGGTCAGTGATAACCTCTCACCAGAGTTGGTGGCTCATAATCTTCCCTAAAGCTCAGATCAGGCTACTCTGTGGAGCCAAGGAGTTGTTTGGTGCCTGCTGATGCATCTCGCAGTGCCCAGTAACTAGCTGATCTGCAGGAACTCGTACAATTGAAGACCTTTCCAAGTTGCCTGCCTGCATCATTCTCTGGGAGTCCATCTGGATGTTACTCGATAACCTTTTCCACATCTCTTTATGTATGGGGGTTATCAGGGTTCTTACACTTGAGGTGTATAACTGCTGCTCTTGTGATCTGCTGCGTCTCTGCTCTGCTGGCCACCCCATATGCAGATACGGAGCCTCCTTTGTTGAGAGCTTCTTGTTAAGAAAGGGACTGTTGCATAAGAAAGAGTTGCTAATATTTCCTGTCTTGTGTTATCAATCATAGTAACTTAGTTATTGCTATCTCATGTATGACTTAAATGTTACCTGGGAATGACTTTTTTTTTAACACTGAACAAGTGCCTCTGGAAAATCTTAACACCGGTACCTGTCTGTAGTGTAAAACTTACAGTTCTGGAGAAAAGCATGAACTCAAAGGGTAGAACAGGAACTGAAAGCCAAAATACCTAGGTGCTGTTACAAACTCTGCAGTGGACTTATCATAGATAGATCATTTTGCTCTGTTTCCCTTTACCTTTTCTCTGTTTAGATCATCATTTCTATGAGGAGTGTGGTCCCATATTGTATATGCTTTCTGACTTACGCTTCTGCCATAATGCAATTAAATAATACTTTTTAGTGTCTGCAAATAAGCTGAAGTCTGTAAGTGTTTAACAGCACTCCAGTGACAAATCTATAGTGGTCACAGAAAAGCAAAGTTAACTTCAGTTAACAGCCTAGCCAGAAGTATTACTGCCTGCTTGTCAGTCCATGATTCTTGCCTATGTAGCTGCAAATGATACGAAGCGTTCTTGCCACAGCTGCATCTTTCAGGGTGAGTAAACATATGCCTTGGAAGACTAGTTTTGGCTACTTGTTGTAATTGGAGGCCAGCTCACTGTAAGGTCATTTATTAAAAAGGGAGGGTTCTGGTACAGGTCTGTCCTACCTTGGCACCCCAGAAAATGGGGCAAATGAGTTCGGTGGCTTCTGGGCCAAGTCTAGGACTGCTAGAAATGAGTGCAATTCTATTGAGACAAGTGGAGTCATAGTTACTTGTTACCATTTTTAATTAAACAGGCAGAGTTCATTATTACACTGTAGTAGGGGGAAGATTGGAAATTAAATAGGCTCGTAGTTATTAACAGGTTAATGGCTTTTTAAAATAAAATTTCCATGTCTTTAATTCATATATTTCCTCAAGGTTATCGTGTCTTGATGCAGGTGTACTTTAGAACAACGGTTTTGTCCTGTGCAATAACCTAGTTATGTCACTTAGCACTGAAAAATAAGACGCCAGTGGTATCTGATGTATGAACAATATGCTAGAGAACAAGTGTGTAGAAAGCTGATACAAAGTGTGAAAATGTAAATCAGGTGCCTGCCAAGCCAGGACATGTGTGAAACAACTGTTATCGCAGTGGTGCTGACAGGTGTTAGCAGCAGCCAGCATGTGGGTTTTCTGCTAGTGGTTTTTATTTACTCTTTCTATTAAGTGAATCCCAGCTCTCATTTTTCCATGTGGAAAGCTTCTGAATTTTTTTTTTGGAGTGTGTAACAACAGATAGGTGATGTGGGGGTGTGACTGGTTCTGGACTAGTCCTGACCCTGTAGCCCCTGAGAAGGGGTGGAGGGTCCTTTCCTGCCTGCCTCCAGTGCCCTGTGTAAGCCTTGAGAGTTCACCCATCCTCACTAGCACAGATAGAAAGGGGTGAAGGTGACTGAATGCTAAAATGAAGTACGAGTTGTGCTAGATCTGCAGATCTTGTGTTGACCCTCTTGAGATGCACAGCTTCTGTATCAAGAAGCAAAATGCTATGTGGTGAGTTAAGCAGGCAAGAGTTCTCTGAAATTTTGGGGAAGGAATGGGAAAAGAAAAGACATGGAGACACTTAAAACCTCAGCCCAGCACATATGTTTACAGCAATGCGGAAGGAACCCTGGAAGCTAGACTGGGAGCAGGACATAGGGACAAATTGATGGAGGGATTTGAAGGTAGCCTGCTGGTTCCCATGGAGGTGAAGCGCCAGGTTTCTGCTTTTTGCACATGAGCAGGAATGCATCCCCAAAGGACACCTCTGTGTACAAACATGAGACTTAATACTTGCTGTCTCTGAGACCATTGCTGTGTCATCTGACTCATTATGAAATAACTGAATTGTTTCTGGAAGGCAGGAGGCACTTTGGTATTGTCCATATACATGGTCCAGTGAAATCTCAGGTAAAGGCAGTTAGATACAGTGGTACCAGACAGTCTTGGGCCCTCCATATTTTAACTTGAGGAAAAAAACCACCTGTGGCTGTTTAAAATGAGAAATGAAAGCCATTTGTATGCTCTGTGGTCAGTCTTTTACTTAGCACTCCCAGAGGGCTGGCTCTGGAGAGCCCTTCAGGAAGAGCTGGGGCTGAAATGCTTTTTTCCAGTGCTGAGGTGGAACATCTGTGTTGTCCATGTTTTTTCTAACAGCATTAGCAAAATCATTCCAACAACAAGTTGTCTGGGTCTTCGGTGTCCATGCATTCAAAACTCTGTTGTATACTTGGAATACATGTTGAAAGAAAAAATTATTTGAGAGCTAGGAAGGACTTTTGGGTGAGGGATTTAAGACTTACTTTATTTCAGTCTTGGATTAGAGAGAATTTGCTTTCTACTAACAAATATATAATTGGGGAAAATACTTCTGGTAGCTCTCAGTTTAGCAGAGAATGATACGTAGATTCAAATATTTGGAAGCTAAAGCTAGACAATTTCAGATGAGGACTATGTGACAGGATTTTAGCTGTGAAAGACCAATTTACTTTGCCATGTGATGGTCTTCAGGTGAGAAATATCTGGAATCCCAAACTAGCTTTCTCAAATACCTACTCTAGCTCACATGAAAGTTATGTATATAGATGGAGAAAAGAAATAGAAAGTAGAGCAAAAAAGATGAAAAACAAGCAGGAGATTCTAGCGGAGACTTTCTCAGTATGAGAGGAACAGAGTATTTATCCCATGTGTCATGTAGGCTGTTCTCTGTGTGTCCTCAATGGGTGCATCTCATAGTTTGATCCATGCAGGCCTGAGGTACCGAACCCAGCTTCTGGCTGAGGAGAAATAATCCTTTAGGGCCTTTCTCAGGAGTATTTGCTGATGGCTTAACTCCCTGTCTTTCCAACAGAACCTTTCAGTAGGCTCAGTGTGATTTTCATCTCTAGGATCCTGCCCTGTGAAATGCAGGTTGTACAGCTGTGTAACTCACAGTCAGTGCCGGAGTTACTCTCTTTTGGTGTTTGTTGGGTTGTTATTAGGCTGTTAGCTGCCTTTCTGCTTGTTGCCTTCCGGTTCCCCTATTCAACTGAGCAAAAGCATTCCCTCATTTCAGTAGGTGAATATAGCTCTAATAGATGTATTCATGTATTCATAACCACAGTGCTGCCCCTTTACAGAATCACAGAATCATAGGGTTGGAAGGGACCTCTGGAGATCATCTAGTCCAACCCCCCTGCCAGAGCAGGGTCACCTTAGAGCAGGTTGCACAGGAACGCGTCCAGGCGGGTTTTGAATGTCTCCAGAGACGGAGACTCCACCACCTCTCTGGGCAGCCTGTTCCAGTGCTCTGCCACCCTCAAAGTAAAGAAGTTCCTCCTCGTGTGGAGATGAAACTTCCTATACTCAAGTCTGTGCCCATTACCTCTTGTCCTGTCACTGGGCACCACTGAAAAGAGCCTGGCCCCATCCTCCTGACACCCACCCTTTAAGTATTTATAAGCATTAATAAGGTCACCCCTCAGCCGTCTTTTTTCCGGACTAAATAGACCAAATTCCCTCAGTCTTTCCTCATAAGAGAGGTAACACATTTTAAGTATTTAACATTTACACATTTACATTTACAAATTAAACATTTACACATTTTAATTATTTACTGTATCTTGCCATATTCCCCTAAATTGTCAAAAAAATAAAATCAAAGCTGATTGACTCTTTTGGTATCCTTGGAACTCATCTTAAATGGCAGTAATGTTACCTAGAGAGAGAGCTGACGGCACAAATGAACATCTTACGAGCTCTTTTGTTAAAGAGCTGCTCCAGTTTTTGCCATGTGAGAATCTAACCTGTTGCATGGGAAACTTTTATATTTTTCTAGATGTACCATAAGGCCTGGGTCCTGTGAACACGTACACATGCATAATTTTACTTTCTGGTTGGTGCCATTGCTCTATTCTTGTCTGTCCCTTTATTCAAACAGAAGAACATTACAAAAACTATTGCTGAATAAAGAGCTGTAAAAAAATCCGTGTTGGAAGGGGTGTCCAAGCTCTATTGCCCCAAAATTATAGGACCCATTCAAATCATCTAGAAATGGCCATGGTCATTGTTGTGTGATCTGATGGATAAATGTTCACACAGAGCTGTGTATTCCATGCTTTTAAATATTTTCAGTTTACCATCACTTTTTGTCCATGGGCACCAAACATCATTGTCTCAAGAGACAGTTTACATTGGAAGTAATTAAAAACGGTTACTGTTAGTGTTGAAATAGAGTTGATTATGTTGTAGTATGAACCAGATTTTTCTTCTTGTGGCAAGACCCTTCCAGCTTCAGATTTAAAAACCTTAGGCCCTGATCCAGTTTTTCCAATGCTTTTGCTGACAGCTGAAATAGGCCTTCAGTGCTCACATATTGGCCCACTACCTGCTAAGTCCTTGGCTCCTCCATTTTCTGGCATCTTCTGCAATAGATTAGATGATACAAAAAAATACCTTGGCTTCTAGTTGCAATTTCACATATGGTAAAGTGAGCTCAGCACTTAGTTATGGGTTGTTCCCCCCCCAGCCCTTGATCCTCCCTCTTGGTGACAATTCCAAGAGCATATTTGGAAAATGGAAGTGGAAAATAGGAAAAATTGAAGGAAGTAGTGGAGATCTGAAAGTATGGGGGTCTTGATACATATGTCAGACAGAAAAACCTCTTCAAACCATTTCTGCAAACTCACAGAAGAAAATATGATGCATGGGGTTTGTGCAAAAGATGAAGACTCTAGAATGTTGATGCACTGAGCGAATTTGGAGGTGCCTGTGCTGGCCTGATACACAGAGACAGTAGCACAAATGAGAAGGATTGAAACCTATTAGTTAGCCAACACTTGCTGGAGACATAGAAATTGAGTGAAGCACTAACAGAGCCAATAGGAGAGGAAACATCTGTCATACTGGCACAGTCCGCACTGCAACGGAAAGGGACCTTACCTTGCAGTCTCTGCTAGGGCAGGCTGAAGAATTTTAAGTTGAAATGTATAGCTGACATTTTAGAGAGCACATTCCAACTTTTTGCATCAATGATAACTATGTGTTATTTTAAGCTGATTTTTTTTTTTTTTAATGAACTAGGACTTACTTGATCTTGAGTATTTGGTGGGATTTGTTAAGCTATGCTCTTGATAGACCACTACTAAATGTCTTCCTCACTCAAACACACATTTGCAGTTCAGCCACTGAATTAAAACAAAAAAAAATATCATCTGTAGTCATGACCATTATGTCTAAACTTTTATCTCTTTTTTTAAATGCAGTATTGCTAAAGTCATTAAGTGTGGGTCTTTTTAAGTGACAGGAAAAGCAGCACTGCTGCTGAAAGTCAGGCACTGAATTTATAGAGATACGTCGAAGTACAGTAACCACAATGAGTCCAAGCCCACCATCAGTTCCACTCTGCAGGGTAGGAATAGAAAGGAACTTGCTTGTTAAGACCATGTGCAGGTGGGATCACCTGATCGCTTTACACAGGCTTACTGAGTGATTATCTCCGCTCGATATGCAATTACCACTCAACTTACAGTATCTGTCAGGACATGCATGTTTTTGACAGAGCTTACAACGGACACATATCTGCCTTTGAGCCCGCTCTTAATTTCCTTTTCTTGCATAAGCGCTGCTGCTGCCTTATACTACAAGATCATATTGCTGGAGCTGAATGTAACAAAATTAGCATCAAAATACGATTTGGAAGAACAAAAGAACTTTTCGGATGACAAACATCAAGGAGCTGATAAATGCTCCCTAACAAACATCTCTGCTATGAAGCTTTGTTTTCATGTTTCATTTAATGAGCAAATGATTAACCAGTGGTCTGTATCAAAAACCTCTTCTAGTTTGGCTTGCTGCTCCTGGTTTTCTAGAAATTTAGGAAAGTGCTCCTAGCCATTCTGCAAAGCTGGCAGAAGAACGGACCCATGAGATTTCAGAGATGCAAACAAGATCCTGGTAGCTGTAAATAAGAAACGTATTATAATGCCTTCACATTAGGTTGTATTTAGAGTTCCAAATATATCCCACTGTGGGCTCCGTGGGAGATGTGCTCCTGCTGTGGATCTCCCCAGGGATGCCAGGCTCTTCCAAGGTCACGCAGTGCTTTCAGTCTTGCTCTGCAGTGTGTTTTCCGCACTGATGTGCAGTGTCAGCACTCTACCCGCAGCAGGGCTCTGCATGCACCTAGGGGAGAGGCTTTGCTTTTGCACTGTGCTGCATGGAGTTGGATGCTTTAATGCATCCTGGCATGTTGGCATACTTCAGACTATTCTCTGAGATCATTAGGGTTGATGCTTCACTCTTGAATGCAAAGATCAAACAGCCATGAATACCAGCTGGGCAACTATTTTGAAGAGGAGAGTGCTCAGCTCCTGATGAGACTCCAGACAGGTGAATCTGTTGATTGTGGACACACAAAAACACTCTTTTCGGGAAGGAAAGGAACTGGATATCTGTGTAGCTGTGGCAGGGTCACTACTACAGGGTCCATCCAGCAGACAGCTTCCCCAGTATAGCCACACTGGTTGATGTGGCCACGATGTGGATGCAGGCACAAAAGAGCTGTGTATTGTCAGTGCAGCATGTCCACCAAATGTCCTAGGAGTATGTGCCCCATGTGACAGGAGCTGAGAGGGAAGGGACAACCTTCTCAGATCTTCTCTAGTAAGTCTGCCCCTGGCATGGGACTCTGGCTAGATACTGTGGTTGTGGTGGATTTGTGCTTCGGTTGAAATCAAAGTTTAACCTTTACAAAAGAACGGGGTAAAAGAAACAAAAGCTTTTTGACTGATAAACTCACTTATTCTGAAATCAATACTTACATTTCCTGGAACTCCTTGGCAACGATGGCTGGGGATTTCTTGAAATTGAATCTCATCAGCCTCAATATTTGCTTTTGCTGGAATAGCATTACATAGGTGCAACCTGGGACCATGACATCTTACTTATTAATGCAAAAATTAAATCAGACTGATGCTGTTTGAACCAACATTTTTATCTGCATGTTCCCAGTTCTTAGTATAATATTGGTGTATGCAGGGTGAATTGTTTTTTTTATTAATTCACATTAGAAGGATGGGCAGAAGTGATCTGTGAGACTTTAGCATGGCTTTTGCATACGAATGTCTTAAAATACAGGAATTGTTGTTCTTGAAGCTTATGTTAGCTGGAACTGCCTGAAATTGCTTTAATATTAAGTTTGTGTCCCACTTCTGCAGCAGCAATGACCTCTGTTGTTTCTGTTACTTAGCAAATGTTTGTTGTTTTAAAAAAGTGACTTTAACGTCTAAGAATTATTAAAGTTTTATTAATTATTGTAGAATCAGATGGAAAAGCAAAATTTTGCCCTTGCAAATTGTTCTTTGAAATGAGTGATATAATGGTGAACAGCTGGGACTGAATCAAATAGTTAAAAGAAGTGCTGGTATTGATAACACTGGAGTTGAATGATTTTTATTATGGCCAAAGTGATTCAGTTTTAAGCACTGTATGTTTTCCTCATGTGAGAACTGTTGGTATGTTTGATGCATCTGACACTGTATTGAAACCAGTAGGGAATTGTTAGGGTACAGGACGTGTTTAACAGGTCGCCTAATAAGTTGCTGTTTCCTACAAAGACTTGATGACAGCAGAAAATTTTTTGTTGCATGGGCTTACACAAGGTATCTGAATTTTTGCAGTGTACTGTGGTACAACTTTGTGAAATGAGTTCTGAGAATCTATATAATTAAACTGCCGAGAGCTGTGAAACCACTATGTTAAAGTCCGACACGCGCTTATTGTAACGGAGAATCTGTAAAGTTTCTGGAATAGAATCTAGCTACAAGTTGCCAGTAGCTTTTTAAACTCTTATGCGAAGTGGTTTCATATTTGGAAGTTTTCATAGTTTGGGGTTGATAGTAGCTTCCTTTAAAAAAAAATCAGTCTGGCCTCTCTTGATACAGCTTCTTCATTCACATTTATCCAGTGGAAGTTAAAACTATTAAGCAAGATAGGGATCTGAGATTGCTCTTCTTGCTTCTAATGTACAATAAGTTTTTGGTACAACTAAAGTGTTAGTTTATAATGTGGTACATCACAAAGTATTTAAAACTTTGTCAGTAATTGCTTTATATATGGACTGTGACTGACCTTCCATGGTGCAGGTCTCTGACATGGAAAGAGGTGTGGGGGAATGAGGTTGATCTTTCCAGGCCTACGAGTGTGAATCTGTAGGCGAAGGCTGTGGAGATTGCTGGAATCATGAGTACTCACCTTCTCAGCAAGTAGGGGAGAGGAGAATTCCTCATTCCAACACCTTCATATAAATTCATACAAAGCTTATTCAAATTTTTACACAGGGATAAGAAACTGAATCATCAGTACCCATACAGAAACATTTTAGTGCCTTTGGGAACTGGATTTTGCCACCTTTACCTGCCACCAAACAGAGTAATAAATTCCCAGGTTTCCAGGAAGTTAGCTTACACACTTGGACACAATCTAAGATGTGTGCGTTATTCTGAATCTGGCCACTACATGTTTAACAGAGGTTTTAAATAAAAGGTAACATATATGTAGTGAGGCTGCCTTGTTTTTCTTGAGTCACAGAACTGGAATAACAGGACATTTTTGTCACCATTCACTGAGCTGCTCATTTGCATGTGGAATTCATTTGCATGCCATTGACATTTGGGGGAGAGCGCTGGGAAGCGTCTGGGAGGATCTGCACTCAATGCAGAACAGATCTCTGGCTGCAGTTGGATGGGAACAAAATTAGCTTGGCCTGTGGGAAAAACTGACAAATTAAACTTGGCTTCATGAAAACGTCTCTCAATTGTACGTTTTTCCTTGGAAAGATGCAGCAGTGCTATGTAGGCAAGGCGTAGATGTTAGGTATTGGTAGGAAGAAGTTCATTGCAAATCACGTTCTGGGCTGCATAGCTGCCTTCCATCTTTGGGAAGTTCTTGGGTGTTCACTTTTTCCATCTTTAAAACACTTTTCTGGTTTATTGAAAGGCTCTGTAGAGTCCAAACTTCTATTTCTTACTGTGCCGACCTGATTTGTGATCTTGTATGAAAGAGACTTTCAAAGATAGCCTGTGAATGCTTTCTGGGGTTCTGAAAGAGACCAGTTACACACTTGTTGGCAAAATGTTCCTTTGGTTTAATAAGTACAGGAGCCAGGAAAACTTGTCCGGTGTTTACCAGGACCAAACAGTCTGGTGGAATGAGTGTTCAAGGTAGTGAACTGTGGCTGGAGTGAAGCAAATGTGTGTGGACACTGTCAAAGCTGCTCTTTTGCTTGGGGTGAGTGTTAACGACACTTCTGTGTTTCCGTGATAGATTCATTCAGACATTAAGTCACTGGAAAAAAAAATACTCTCTGAAAAATATGTATATGTTCCTGCCGACTCAAAATCTTGTAATAGCAGCGTGCTTACAAAAAAAAAAAAAAAAAAGCTGTAGTTATTTTGTGATCTTAAAAATCAAATGTTGCCAGAAAATATTCTGGACTCTGACTGAATGTGTGGTTATTTCAGCTTGTCCAGGATACTTAGCTTCCCTGTGGCTCAGTTAAAGACTAGGAGCTGAGATGTCTGTGTGTGAAGCAGGCGGCCCCTGTCGGGTATAACCAAAGAAGGCTTGGAGCAATTGGTGATGTTGGACTGGAGAGAGGATATTTGTGTTAAATTACTGTGTTTGGTAAATTAATCTTTGAGAAAAAAAAAAAAAAAATTTTTCAAAGATGATAACAGGGTGATGATGGTGCTTCCATTTATTGGCTTATTTCTATAATCGCTTTAATTTCTAGATTGGCACTGAAACTTAATCAGTGAAAGACTACTGTCTGAGCAAAAAGAGCAGCACCTCTTGGGACTGCACCTGAGGTGAATATATTTAGGATATTTTCAACACGGTCAAGCAGTAAAAGTAATCGCTCAGCGTGTGCAGTTGTGATGTGAGCATTCTTGGCAAGGAATAGCCAGTTCTGGGTTTGAGCCTTCCTGTGTGATTTTGGTCAGCTTTTACTTCATCTTTCTGTGCCTCAGGTACTTCTGTTCAAGAGGCTGAACATTTTCCTAGCATACATTCTTCCAGGCAAAGCTGTCTCCTTCCTACTCGTTATGTGTGTAGCAACTGGCACAGTATGTCCTCATAGGTCCTATTGTAATACAGAGCTCCCTCCTATTAATAGTTGTAAAGAATTCCCATTCACACGAGCAGGAACTGAGCCTCAGTAAAACCAGGGAAAAGGCTTGATTGTGTGAGGTGGAGGGTGCTTTGGCCTTGTGCTAGTGTCACCCAGAGAAACATTGTCTGCAGCATGAAGCAGGGCTGGGCATTGTGTAAGCCTCCAGCGTTTTTTTTTTTCATGTGAGAAATTTTCAGATTCAGGATGAGCTTTAAATTCTCCATTTAGTTCAGGCACCTGGAATGTTTTATTTATGTTGCATGTAGTCATTGTACAATGAAGGTTGTTTGGAGTGGGAGAGGAAGAAAGACATCTATTGAAAAATTCCTCTCCATTTCTACAAAGATGTTGGCCACGTGACCAGTGGCTGACATCTCCTGTTTAGGGAATACTGGCATATATACTTATATATGAGCAACACCCTGTACTAAGATGCTCTCTGCGAAGAAATGCATAGCAATATGCTTAAGCAAGGAACTGATAAATCCATCACAAAATAGCGGCTTGCCATTGTCTCCATGCAATGTTTTTTTAACATGTATGCGTGTTCTTTATATGCAGGAATACATAAGCTCACATGCGATTTTAAGCCTGTGGATAATACACACCAGCTTACAAATCAATTCAAACCTAAGTGCTTAAGGAATATCAAGCTTGAAGGCTAATTTGCAGCAGAAGCTGCTGCTAGCTGAACACTGAAAGCAACGTTAGTTACCACTTTCTCCTTCAACTTCATATTTTATGCCTCTTGGGTTCTGTTCTGTTAGGTTTAAGCATATAAAGCCAGACCTTGGAAAGATCTAATTGGTACTGATTTACATCAGTTCAGGGGACACATCAGCATCCTAACTTGTACAAATTCTGGTATGAAGCAGTTATCATCAGTTCCTGTATTGCTGTGATGACTAACAGTGGATTGTAACTGAAATGTAGCTCACAGTTAACCCAAAGTCACTTCTGAAAAACTGTTTTCACAAGGGAGTTTGTTTAAGTTTGAAAAATATACAGGCACTTAGAAATGGCAGGTAAATCCCTCATCGCATTTGAAAATCCCATTTGGTTCTTACTCCCTGTTGACTTCCATGGGGACTGAGCTTGTTTGTGTTTTTGAAAAATCTCACGTGTACTTATATGCATCTTTATGTGCTTAAAATTCTGGCTGTTGACAGTTTTGAAAGTATCATCTCATGGCTGGCAAACTGGAGAGTTGATTTGTCTTCCTGTCCTGGATTTCAGTGATTGCTAGCGTGATCCTGTCTACAGGATGTAACTTACTCTTTTGTTTAGCATGAGGAATACCTTTTGGCAAATGCCAATTGATTGATTTGTTATTTATTTTGCATTTATGATATTTCTTCCACTATGTTTTAAGGTGTGTCAGCTGCATGGGACAGAAAGAATTTCTGCACCTGGAAGTTAAAGGCATACAACAGAAAACAGTGTTTACATGTGCGGTTCCTATTGCATTGAGTAAATTGTCACAAAAACAGAGTCTGACCTTTAGAGTTGACAGCACTGTTTTTAATGAGCTTGTAAGTTATTTGAAGGCTTCACTGATTTTTATTTTAGCTTTTAATATTTGACACATTCCCATTACTGAGTGATTCTGCCAAAAGCAATCCAAATCACAATTGAAAAGGAAAAGGTGCAGAGAGTCAAATGCCTCGCCCCCCATTCACTGTTCATAGAAAATCTGTATGAATGGAGATACCGGGTATCTCCCTAGGCTGAGAGGTTAGTGATTTTTAGAAAGAGTATCAGCCAGCTTGCACACGTGAAGTGTGTCTCTTCTAAAGGTCAAGTAAATAACTAGAAATGCAGAGTGAATTTTACCTTATGAAGTGTTGGTAGTGAAGAAACTGACTGATCATGAAAGTCATTCAGCAAAACTAAGTTGGATTTGAGTAATTTATGAAAGCTAGAGTAATTTGTTCACTGAGTGCTGGCAAGAAGCAGTAGGCATGACTGTTTGTCTTGCTCCAATGATATTGTGCAAGAATAGGCAGCCAAGACAGGACGGACAACTGCAGCTGACACTGGCTGCTCAGTGGCAGAGCTGAGAGATTTTTTTTTTTTTTATTTTTTTTTTTGGCCCTATGGATAAAGTTTACTTGCTGTGCAAATAGAGAGGAAGACATCACCTGATCTCCTGCTAGCCTTTCTAACAGGGAAGGTCCAGAGGCCTTGGAGCAAAACAGAAGAGTTTTTGTGTCTTTGCTGGGTCTTACCAAATGTCCACCCAACCTATTATTCTTCTTGGTCTGTTGGCTAAGATTGTCATGTCTGTTCTTGTGTGCTTAATATCTGATAGGTCTTTGCTGTGAGGGCTTGCTATTAAATAGCTCTGTGGAGCTGGGCTGTGGCCTGTGGGCTTGCTTTGTCTTCTCACTGCACCAAAACCCATCAGGGACCCATTGCAGTAGAGTACAGTAAGAGAATAAGGCAGGCAAAACACTGCTTCCCTGGCTATTCTCCCATCCTCCAGCAGTTTGCAGCTCAGGGATTTCCTAAGCCAAAGTTGGTTGTCTCTTGATGGAGTCTAAATCATCTTAACAGATTCTTCATCTCTTTGAGAAGCTAGGGATACATGTGGTAATTAGGAACAGTATCTTCTGCTGGCTTTCTCTCTGGACCTCAGTGGATTGATGAGTGTTGCGGTTTGAGCCAGGTTGGCCAATGACAGTCGACAGATGCTCTCCCCCACCTCTTGCTCTAAGGAAAGGAGGAGGAGAGATAAAGAGATTTATGAGTTTAGAAGGAACTAAACTACTTTAATGAAATATTAATAAAATAATAAAAAGGAAATAATGAAATAGATACAACATATACAAAACCGTATCAAGCTCCCAGGATGATGATCACGTCCCTGGCAGGCACTGGGGAAGTCCCAGGCTGGACTCAACGATGGATGGGAACTGGATTCCGGATCTGGAGTCAGGAATGCATGGATCAGGATCAAAGGCAGACAAAGAGGTAGAGTCCTCCTCAGACACCGGCCGTTGAAGAAAGAGAGCTGACCCTCTGACCCCTCAGGTTTTATACTGAGCATGGGGCAGATGGGATGGAATATCTTGCTGGTCAGTTTTGGGCCACCTGTCCTGTCTCCTCCTCCCCGCAGGTGCGACCCCTCTACGCTTTTCTGTGTATTTGCCAACGGGGCAAATAATGAAGTTAGCTGACCTTGGTTATTATAGCAATAAGTATAAGCAGGAGCCTCTCTGCATACCATTCCTTGGCATAAACTATAAACACAGGTCTTATCACTCTGAGAACGAACAGTTTCTGCACAATATGCTGTTAATTTCAGAGACTTAGAAGAGGCTTAGCTAAAAAGTAAAATTACTGAACAGAAACTTGTTTCTGTTTTACCACAAACCCGGACGCTGAGCCGCAGCCCTCAGGTAGGGCTGGGTTGCAGAGGCTGACAGGAGCAAGCTTGAAGGTGAACTGTACTAAGCGTCTGCTAGAAACTGCCAAGGACCAGAGCCGTCTGTGAGAGCTGCCTCTAAAACAAAGGCTGACCTGCCAGGCGGTGCTGTGAAGACTGCGGTCACAAGGAGCATTTGCAGCAGAGCTGCTGGTTTGTAAACCTACACGTGGCACTGGGCAAGAAGTGAGACAGTGGTACGTACGTGAGACGGCTGTGAGTAAAGTGGGAGCATCTGGGGACTTAAATTTTGGGCAGAAGGCAGAAGCTGGAGCGCCTGTTACCTGGACAAAAGACTTAAAAAATGTGTCAGCGCCAATGGGCCCCACATCCTGCAGTATTGCTGACTGAAATGAGAGAGTTATTTGGCTTCAGAGATGAGTAAGACTGTACTAATACAGAAAAATAGTGCTGGAAATGGAATTTCTGCCAAATTCAAAATTAGCATCTGTGAGTGACAATTGTTAGCAGATGTCAGGTTTCTATTTATTTACTAGTTTTCTGGAATGTTTATAGATTTCATTTTCATCTTTTTTTGTATGTTAGTCTTACAAATTTTCTCATGCGAGGTGCAGAGAATTTGTATACCAGTTCTTTAAAATGGCAACATTGAGGCATCTAGGTGAGACTGTATATGACAAGGAAAATTCTATGTATGTTTACTGCTGCTAGATCTTGTTTGTTTATGGAGTGAAATATTATTAAATAACTCGGGTGATAGGCTGAATAACCAGTCTACACTCTTTTGGCTAGTGTTGACTGTTATCACCCACCTAGCTTCTTTGCAGAGCCTGCTGATAAAATTAACGTCCCTCTAAAAACTAAGTAGCTGTCAGACAAAAAGTCTGGGCCCTAGCAAGGTGATGGCAAAACTGTTCCCCTCCCCTGGAAGAGAAGAGCAAGGACTTGCAACTTAAGCGTGCCACTGAGCCGCGGTGGCTCAGTGCTCTGGAGCCGTCTGGCGAGCTGGTGTCCACCATGCAATTGCCAGAACTGCGGGTCTCCGCTGATTCTCCACATTTGCAAGGAAAGCATGAAGGGAAAAGGAAGAGCTGTATAATTTTGCTTCCAAGATAGTTCTTTTCACTCATGGCTGTTGACACTGTTCTTGGTCCAATGAACACTGCAGAAATCCATGTTAGCAGCTGTTTTCCCTATCAAAGCATTTTCCTTGGATGAGAGTGTCAGCTGGCGGAAGATGGTCTCCAACCATTTGACTTTCCATGGTGGGAGTGTTACTTTTATCACCAATAAAATATGAGAACCTTTGGATGTGGTATTACCTGGCTTGCTTACACATCCTGGTAAAATTTCCAACAGCTTTTTTTTTGACTGTAAGCTTAATTTAAATCTCCTAATTTTTCTGTGCAGGAAAATCAGCAGTACAAGCTGAAGAGTGGATTTTCAATGTGCTTCTTCCCCAAAGGGGCATATACTTTGTGTGCTGAGTGGGGGAAAGATGGAATGGGACAGGACAGGATGGGACACAAGCTTACTTATCTGTATTTTCAAAGGAAATTTGAAAACTTGTTCTCAATTTATGTTCAACTTCCTTGTGTGGGCAGCTGGACCCCTGGCAAGGAGGACTTAGTGTCCTCCTTCACTTCAGGATTCTTGAGGATTTTACTTGCTGACTCTCTGGTTTGGTTCTATTTTAGAAATATACGGAAGGGGGGAAAAAATTAATTCCACAGCCTACTTCAAGAAAACATAAAGGCGGACTGGAGAGGACAGTATTGTGGGAGGCCAGAGACATAGGTCCTATCCCCTTATCTGTCATTTGATGCTTGACTGAAGGCAGCAAATCACTTTAGGTCTCTCTTAGGTGTTCTTCTCATGCGTTTTTCTCCTTGCCTATTGAGCCTTTGAAAGCACAGCACCTCACACAATAGAAACAAGAGCTCTGGGGGTGCCATTATTGCTAGTCATGGTGACAGTGTCTGCAGAGTTTCAGCTGTGTACCATCTGCTCTTTCTTACCCATTCCTATTTGGCAGTGGCACCTTGATTTTCTTACACGTATTGTCTGATCAAAAAAGTAAATTTCAGTGATCTGGAAAGTTCTATAATAGCGAATGACCAGCATCCTGGATTCAGATAACTCTGTTTAGCCTTCCCATTCTTGTTAAACTGTCCTCAGGCATAACCTGTCATTCATGTGCTTTTTGACATCTTAGTTCTCTCCTGGATAAAAGGTGTTACAAAGATCTCCTAGATACAAAGGTGTTACTGAATGTATGCCCAGATAACCTCTCTATTACAAGTACTACCATGTGTTTGCCATTGCTGTGGAGTACACAGAGAACAACACCTGGAGTACTGTGTCCAGTTCTGGGCTCCCCAGCTCAAGAAGGACAGGGAACTGCTGGAGAGGGTACAGCATAGGGCTACTAAGATGATTAGGGGACTGGAACACCACTCTTATGAGGAAAGACTGAGGGAATTGGGGCTGTTTAGTCTGGAAAAGAGACGGCTGAGGGGTGACCTTATTAATGCTTATAAATACTTAAAGGGTGGGTGTCAGGAGGATGGGGCCAGGCTCTTTTCAATGGTGCCCGGCAACAGGACAAGAGGTAATGGGTACAAACTTGAGTGTAGGAAGTTCCATCTCAACATGAGGAGGAACTTCTTTACTTTGAGGGTGGCAGAGCACTGGAACAGGCTGCCCAGAGAGGTGGTGGAGTCTCCATCCCTGGAGACATTCAAAACCCGCCTGGACGCGTTCCTGTGCAACCTGCTCTAAGGTGGCCCTGCTCGGGCAGGGGGGTTGGACTAGATGATCTCCAGAGGTCCCTTCCAACCCTACCATTCTGTGATTCTATGATTCTATGAACAAGTGGTATGCTATAAGATACGTAGTCTTCCTGAAGCCTCTTTATGAAAAAATAATGAAGTACTTCATAATGCTTTCTTTTGATGAGCACTGAGACAAAATGGTAGCATTTACATTTGATAAATATCTTGATGCGTGAAATTGTAACTCCAGGCAAGACAGCAGAAGGATCTGTCAAAGACTTAACTGAGAAAAGAGCTCACCTTCTGATTTAAATCTTGTTGCCAAAAAGAAATTTGGGTTTGAGGCTGCAAGCCACTGTCTGCAGCTATTGCTCATTGTGTGCTCTAATACCTTGCAGAGACTGGAAGATAGTTACATATTTTTCAGCATACAGGTACTCAAGAGCCTGTCTTCATTTCTGTGCTGGCGTTCTCTCAGCCACAGGCAGGGGTGCCACTGCCCAGCGCTGTCTGCACCTGCCCGCGGAACGGCATCTTCCGTCTGTGCTGTCAGACTGCTCCGCTTAGTTGGCTCTGACGGTTTTGGGGGCCTCCAGTGAGTTACGTCAGAGGTGGACTTTGTCCAGGGATTCAGCCTTAACTTGAATTTACCACCTCTGCTCCCAGAAGCTAGGCTCTCAGATTGTTTTAGGAGTGTATATGTATGTGTGATAATTCTCATGTGTTTGCCTCAGCAGGTTCTGATAGACTGCTCTGCTCTTTTCTTTATTTTCCTTTCTTGACATAATGAATTGTAGCCACAATTGCATGAAGCCATCTACTAACTAATTTTTTCCAATGGTGACTTTTTCCTTTTTTCCAAAAGGTCACAGACTACACTGCTGCTCACTGTTTACTTAAAGAGGAAGAATGTAGTCACATATGTGCACATATATAAACCATAACTGGTCTGTTACTGTGTTTTCTAAAATAACTGAAAACAGACCAGCACACGTAGCTTCAAAAGTTGAGCGCACAAGGAAAAAAGAGGAAAAAAACCCTGAGATTTTAAAGAAATCTTTTACCATGTATCATGGGTACTGTAAAGCAAATAAATGGCTAATCTGTTTGAAGTTTCTGCCCAGTCAGGGCATGGCAAACTGATAAAACTAAAACTCTGTTGTAAATGTTTGGAAAGACAGTTATACTGACACGAGATCCCCAGGAACAGTGTAACTGAAGCATATCTAGCACCAGTGTTTCTGAACAGGGCAAGAGTGGCTTTGTAAAATCCTGCTTAGTTGGCGATTTTTGAAGAAAATAGGTCAGAGACTCTTGATGGTCTTCTTGTTAAGAAGTCTTTAGTGCCTTATGGTAACTTCAATACTTGGTTGAATGGGCTTTGTGTCTTTCTGCCAGAGGAGGCATGGCTTTCAAATTAGAGTGAATCACACCGGTAAGTGATTTCTGAGGTCCGGTTGTGACAGCTCTGTTCCAAAGGCTGAGGAGCACATAACTTTTCCAGTTCTCACTCCAGGAGTGTCAAATAACTCGACTAGTGTGGTTCCAGGGACCTGGCAGAAGCTTCTTTTCTGTAAAAATTTGCTAGAGTGATTGCTGAAGCTTTTAGTTTAAATTGCAGGACATGAGAGGAACTGTGCAGAAAAACATCAGGTTATGGATAAGACACTGCGCAGAGATGGGGAGGGAAATAAGCGGCAAAATGTTGTAAAGAAGTAACATGGACTAAACATGGGATGAAAATAGCCTGTCATGATCTTTGCCTACATTCAACAAAAATTTGGTGTTGATTTATCAGAGCCTGACCTGCATACCAGCCATGGTTTACTCCATGTATTATTTAACCCTCAGGGGGCATAAACCATGCGACTTCAGGATCCACATGGTTCGTGTGAAAGTTTCTGCGGTGTCTGGTTCCTCTCCCGGTAATTCACAGCTGGTCTGCGCATGCAGACCTTGCTGCGTACGTCATAGTATTGCCAGGTGAACTCTTCTTGTTTTGCTATGAAAAGTACATTATTTCATCTTTAAGAATACAGAATGAGGGTTACAGGAGCAAATAGGAGACCTAGTACAGGTCAGTAATTAATTTTCTGTTTCTGTTTTTCCAAGGCTTATAAAAGATATATGTGTGTTGAGATATGCTAAGTATATGGATGGTGTTGCAAGTGTATATACAGCATATCAATGACCATAGAAGTATGTAAAAAATTATACATACACAGTTGAGAATGCACTTCATTAGGACCATGTACCCTGGCAGTAATGTACATTTCCTGGTAAATATTTATTTTATCGTATCTGTATTTACTTAGATACTTTAATGTGTCTTTTGAAGCTATGGGGCTGCATTTGTGATTGTTTCCCTGACCAAGTATTACGTGGTAGACAGGCAAACTAGCTCATTCATGAAATGCACTAAAGAGAAACTAACACATTGATGTCCTCTGAGTACTCATCTTCCTCTGGATGGAAGGGTTGTGCTGTTGATAGTGAAATGACGCATAAGGACAGAGAATGATCAGTTAAAATCCAGTTGGAGTATCTCATAAGGCTTAAGAATGCTGTCTTTGATTGACAATGTCATTTAATGATAAGCACAGAGGAGTCCATTGTTGCACTGGAAACTATGCAAAGAAGTTTGCTAGGTGATGTGCACTGTCTTTTCTCTGTGGGGTAGCCATGAACAGACTGAACTATGAGTATCTGTGCTTCTTCTGAAGACCTGAGAACAGGATGTGTAACTAACGTAGGATTCTTAACAATGGCAGAGAAGAATGTGTCCTTCAGATAACTCTCAAAACTTGCTGAAGGACAAAGGGCCTTTTTACATACCGAGGCCCAAAGTATTGAATTCCAAGGAGAATAGTCTCTACTATAGCTGCTGCTGCAGGTCTGTGCTGTAGAGCTCTGTAAGATACTTGGTTATTTTGTCCTCCTTCTGATTTATGCGCTGTGCTTTCCTCTGGTGTGTTTATTTTAAGTTGTCCGTCACACAGAATCCCTTGTGACTAGGTAAAAGAGGTTGAGGCTCCTTCAGAGCTCTTGGCTGTCTCTCTGGCCATAAGAGAATTCATTGAAAAATTAGGCCCATCAAGCCTGAACCATTCTTTCTCTGATCCCAAGACATTTCTTCTCCTCTGGATGCTGTGCTTAGAGAAGTGTTCCTTTGCTGTTTTTTAAGGGATTTCAAGGAGGATTTCAAACAACAACAACAACAACAACAAAAATTAAAAAAACACGTATGCAAAACACTTTCCTCACTCTGCTGTGAATATTATGACAGTGAGTGTAGCAAGAAAAATGTGTCCATTTAGGGAAGTAAAAAAAAGAGGAAGGTATTTAGCAGGAATCCAAGTGAGCTTATAAGAATACAGAAGGAATTTCTGCTTTGAAACAGGCGTAATTGTGCTGACAGAGGGAGGCTGGCTTATTATACCCAACTGGTTGTCATGCGATTGCATTAGTCTCTAAAATCTCCTTCAGAACTGTATGCAATATGATGCATACAAAAAATCAATCCTTTAGTTTCTGTATGCAACGTACTTAATGGCATGAAAAAATGCGAAAGATTTTGCGTGAAATAGAGAATAACTTTATGTCAGTAGAAAACTAAACGAAGCTTGCAGTGTCATCCAAAGCCCAATGAATTCAATAGCATGATTTGTATCAGGCCCAAAGTAACTAACTTACATTTATAGATGATGAACATATTAATATTCTTACTGACTTCCTAATGGAATAGTAGATTTTTCCAATAAAGCTGAAAACTGACTTCATTGTTTTACTCATGAGGGGGAAAGCGCCTCAGATTACACGCTGATTTCTTTATGCATAATGCTACATAGTCATTTGAAGTTACTAAACATTTTTCATAGGAAAAGTGCCATTCACATGCTGAGAAAGTAAGGCAATTTTAAAGATAATTTATCTGCTGTCAAATTTAAAGAAGAAATCTACGAATGTTGTTAGTGAAAAAGAGTAAGTAGTGGATGAAGAACACTTCAGAAGTGTAACATTCCTGTTCCACATCGTGAGCTACAGTTGGAAAAGGCTGTTAAAACAAATCTGATTTCTGTAAATGTAAACCAGCCATCTCATGAGACATTTTTCAACTGCAGTTTGTAATCTAATCCTAGGCGCAGTTGAAAGACTGATTTAGTAGTAATGTAATCAAGGTTACACCATAAGTTTGTACATAGTCACTGGATTCCTAGTAATCTGTGCTACTTAATACGATGTGGATTACTGTGAGGTTAGCAACTATGAGGAATCTAGCTTAAAATAGAAGTGCAAGCACTGTTTGTTGCTGTTTTGGATGTGGATATCTGTGACCTTTGCAACAGTTTTGCTGGAGGACAGTCAATTGTTCAGCTGCTGCAAATCTACCACATTCCAAAACCGTCAGTGCATCTGCATTCTTTTGCACAAGCTGACACTCTCTCTCAGAGGATATTGTATTCTCTTACCCTAATACTAATAGCAAAAGCATGTAGATCAATTTATTAAGGGGAGTAGACTCATAAAAAAAATGTTGGATCACATCCTGTAAAATTGACTTCAGCTTAACTGGGAAAAACAATAGATCATTGTTTTCTAAAATGGATACTTACAAATAGATTATGATATTCATGTTTGGGCAACTCAGTGAAGGAAGGTGCTGAGAATTGAATTCTCCTACTCGTATTAGTGGGATTTCTACATACTCAGCGTACTAATCTGCCAGTCCATGGAGAAAAATGAGTGCTTAACTTTCAAGAAAACAAGAGCTGGGCCCTTTTACTCAGTGTAACTCCTTAAGTTCAGTTTAGTTCACTCTCCTCGCGTCATGGGACAACTGTTTAACATTTCCACTTGCTCAGACTTGAGGCTTGTAGAAAAGAGGTGACAGGAATAAAGAATCTGCATAGGATTCTGTCCATGGAAACAGAGATGGATTGTCCGGAACGTACACGATGCTGGGAGTGATGGTGTTTATCAGGAGCCCATCCCTGCACTGGCCTCCATTTGTAAGCTGCAGGTCGGTGCTACACTTCCTGGCATCTCCCTTGACTGGGTAGGGATTCTGTACTACTCGTGCGTTTACGCTATAGAGAGGTCATCTGCTTTCCTACGTGCTTTTCCAGACTAATGAAATCCATCGATGCAGTGTAGGATCTGGCCAGTAGCATCAGAGCTACAGTTTGGTGATGTTTTACATAGCCATTTGGACTCTGATGTGCCACAAACTTTTACTCATTTCAAGAATAGTAAGAAAATATTTTTTGCTGACTGAAGTGACCCTACTTTTTCCATGCACGTATGTTCTTCCATTACCCCTTCCCTCTCAGCAGTTTTAGTGCCCTGGCATTACACTGTGAATGGCTTCAATTTGTACTGTGGGAATCATGGTGCAAGTCATTCAGGTATTGTGTATTCTTGTTCTATCAGCATTAGTCATGGTGTAATGTCATTTCGCATTCATGTGAAATAACATGTAATTCTACAAGAAATACCAAGTGTCTTACGCTACTATGAATTGTAGCCTGTGAACCTGAGTCTGATATCTGAAGCAAGAGTGGGGTGGGAAATTGAGAAACAGTGAGCAATGGATAGTTTGTTCGGCAGTCAAGGAAAAGTACTGCTGATTCTGTCATCAAAGGAAGAAGCTGTGTCTGTATAAGCAGCCCTGAATCCTTTTGAATGGGATTCTGCGGTCTTCACTGTAGTGGAGTGGCAGCAATATTGTGCTTTCCAACAGTAGACCTCAGCCAGGTGAAGAAGTCCTATGACTTCTTTCAAAGCTGATTCCTTCCCTGCAATTGTTCACAGAGAAGTTTCACTGGGGTTTAGTCTCTCTTGCCCAAGGAATGTTTTGAACTACTCATTTTTGCTTAATCACTTAAAAGTAATGTAGAGTGACTTCATGGTGTTGAGCTGAAAGTAAGTTGGTGCTCTTTTTCCACCTGCACACTGCATGCCATGTTGCAGCAGAGGCAAAGTCAACATCTTACAAAAGCAAATTGAAGTACTGCAATACAGCAGAAACCTTGCTGAAAGGACACTAAAAACATTTGCTATGACTCTGTTTTCTGTTCCAAAATCTCATTACCCAATAGGAATTGCAGAAATATCCCACTGAGCTATGGTTAGCCCACCCATTGTGCCCTGGCCTGAGAGCACCAGTGGTTCAGTGAGCAGAGCAGTCAGCTATGAAATGCAAAATTTTCTGAGTTTGATCTGTGTTGACATGCAGGATGTGCATGCCATAACCCACTGGTAAGCAGTTCCACCAAAACGTTTACAAACATTATGGTGTTCTCCCATCAGCCAGCTATGTAGTGAGTCCCTCACTAGGAGCTGGAGCATACAGAAGGAGGGAGGGACCCTTTGTGACACAAAGTTGCTGTACCAGAAAACAGAAGGATATACTGGTTATGAAATTATGCGATTTTAGATAGGAGATTAGCATAATCTTTCATATAGTGTCATCTTTTCCATTTATAATGGATTGCAACTCTGAAATAGTCTCATTTTGAATTATATGTATTTTTTGATATATAAAATTAATTTGGTTCATATCATAAGTACCTCTTGAAGCTTATCTGCATATTCCATTATAATTCATAGTTTTCTACTAAGATAGCCCCAAATTAATCAATGCTTTACAAGATAGTCACCTCATACTGTCACAAGTGGCATAATACAAGTAATGACGCTTTAATTCTAAACAAGGAGGAGAAAAAATCAAATTGAACAAAAAGAGGTTAATTGATAATCATGATAAATGAAGGATCTCTGGGAGAAGATGTGGTTAAATCTCTTGCCTGTGACCCTTTCATTGGGCATGGTGGAAAAAGAAGCACATGTATTCCTGTGGTATGTTGAGCCAAGCAGTCAAGAACCTGTTATTTCCAGCATCCTCTCCTAATCAGATCTGTTATAATTTCCATGTATTAAAAAAAAAAAAAAATCTTTTACCTCTTAGACAATCTCATTATTAAATATATATATATATATATATGTCCTGGCCTTCTATATATCACACATGCATTCAAGTGAAAGAACAGGTTGTTTCTCTAAAAATGCATAATTGTGACAGTGAGCGAGGGTTCCCAGGACCTGTTTTTCACTGTGTTCTTGAATCACAGTAAACATATGGATAATAATTGTCTCTGTCTACTCTGCAAGGAAAGATGATAGAAGCACAAAATAGTTTTGTTAGAGGAGCTGACTTTTAGTAGGGCTTTGTTTTAGAAAAATGCTTCTGTAGTTTGGCTGATAATTCAACAAGACTGAAAGAGAAAACCTGTACACCCTTGCCAGAGAAGCTACATGAGAGGGGAACCTTTGAAAGTAAAGGGAAGTAGTAAAAGTTCCACCATTGTGTCAAAAATGGACAATATAGCGCCTACTCTGTGTCAGAAATCACAAACCAAATAAACCCTGTTTCCCTGGAAAATACATAAAAATCAAGCCAGAAGCTCCATTTTATTTAGCACAGGTATGAATTCTTTCTAGCTTGCGCCTATTAGGCTACTTAGAAGGCAGTCACTAATTCAGTTAGAACTTCTGTTGCATTAAAATTGGTGTTTGAGGAATAGATGGATTAGACTTCGCTTGTACATTTGCCTTTGCCATTCTGCAGAAATCATGACTGGCTTAAAAAGGGTAAACCAGGATAAGACCCAGGCACACACAGTCTGTCATTTCCAACTTTCTTGGAAATGAAACTGAGGTCCAGTGTGCCAGAATAGAGCATAGGGTTGCAAATCCAAACACTTTCCTATTTCTCTGGAGAGAGTCTGATGTAATACTCAGGATTTTTTCCTGTGCCAAGAAATTCTGCATCATACTGGATTTTTAACAATTATTATTTTTAGAATTTACCTATTCTCTAAACTAAAAGAATAGAGATATAGTTATATGATGAGACTGAAATACAGATATTTTAAACCAGTTAAAAGAAATAGGCTTTTGCATGATATATAGCATCCTTTGGCAATGAGTTCCATCAGATTAAGTCCCAGAGATTAACAGGATTTAAAAATCTTTGAAAGGTAGATGGTGAAATCAACTGTTACATAAGCTTTTTAAGATTAGTTCATATATTCCTGATCCTTCCAGCTGGAGGATATGAGAAAAAATCTCCCTTTTATCAGGTCTCCAGTGAAACCAACTGCTCAGCTAGCCAGGCTGGAAATGGGAGAACTTGGTTTGTTCTTCAGGAGTTGGTAATGTACAATCTGAATGTGAAACGGGCTCTCTGACACGCTGCAGAACAGAACACCAGCCTCCGTTTGCTGCACTTAGCGAGCAGCTGGAGGCTTGCCAGGGAGCCAAATGTATGTGACCTACGACAGTGGCTCAAAGGCATTTGAAATGAAATCTAAGATGTTGCATCTTTTTACTTGGATTTCTTTGAAAGTATTATATACAGAAAGATGGTGAAACAGATGCATTACTTCTCAGCCTCCTACCATTTAAAGGTTTTATTGGTTTGTGATACCTTTTCCCCTCTTTCTTTAAATCTTTCACTCTGGCTTGCTTTCTTCCCTTTTTGTTGCCAAATATTTATCTGCTTAAAGAATAAACACTGTATTTCTTCCTTCTCAGTACTAATGTCCCTGATGGCTCCGGACCATGTCATGCTACAAATGTTACTCTTCCAATTGGGTCACAGTAAAGAACTTTATTGCTTGCGTTTCAAGGACATGAGCTAAGTCGATGAGATATTTTATTAGTATTTCTGTATTTGTAATTTCCTTCTACATGGGTGATACGTTCATTGCTTTTCTGGAGAATAAAATAATAACTGGAAAATAACTTGTTTTGCTCATCTATGACTTAGAGTTATATAATAGGCACATATATAGGTAAGGTATTCCTACAACTGTGCAGAATTGGATGTTGAAGGATTCTTGAACTGGGTAAAGAAAATCCAGGAAGGTTCTGTTCTGCCTGTAGCGGTGGTTGCAAGTCTGGGTTGTTGAAGTAAGTGCAAACACTGCAGTTAGATTTCCCACCCCTTCTTTTTTTTTTTTTTTAATGCCACATC
>VYZM01004631.1:158558-179370 GCA_013398915.1 Dromas ardeola | reverse complement strand
TTTTAGAATTTACCTATTCTCTAAACTAAAAGAATAGAGATATAGTTATATGATGAGACTGAAATACAGATATTTTAAACCAGTTAAAAGAAATAGGCTTTTGCATGATATATAGCATCCTTTGGCAATGAGTTCCATCAGATTAAGTCCCAGAGATTAACAGGATTTAAAAATCTTTGAAAGGTAGATGGTGAAATCAACTGTTACATAAGCTTTTTAAGATTAGTTCATATATTCCTGATCCTTCCAGCTGGAGGATATGAGAAAAAATCTCCCTTTTATCAGGTCTCCAGTGAAACCAACTGCTCAGCTAGCCAGGCTGGAAATGGGAGAACTTGGTTTGTTCTTCAGGAGTTGGTAATGTACAATCTGAATGTGAAACGGGCTCTCTGACACGCTGCAGAACAGAACACCAGCCTCCGTTTGCTGCACTTAGCGAGCAGCTGGAGGCTTGCCAGGGAGCCAAATGTATGTGACCTACGACAGTGGCTCAAAGGCATTTGAAATGAAATCTAAGATGTTGCATCTTTTTACTTGGATTTCTTTGAAAGTATTATATACAGAAAGATGGTGAAACAGATGCATTACTTCTCAGCCTCCTACCATTTAAAGGTTTTATTGGTTTGTGATACCTTTTCCCCTCTTTCTTTAAATCTTTCACTCTGGCTTGCTTTCTTCCCTTTTTGTTGCCAAATATTTATCTGCTTAAAGAATAAACACTGTATTTCTTCCTTCTCAGTACTAATGTCCCTGATGGCTCCGGACCATGTCATGCTACAAATGTTACTCTTCCAATTGGGTCACAGTAAAGAACTTTATTGCTTGCGTTTCAAGGACATGAGCTAAGTCGATGAGATATTTTATTAGTATTTCTGTATTTGTAATTTCCTTCTACATGGGTGATACGTTCATTGCTTTTCTGGAGAATAAAATAATAACTGGAAAATAACTTGTTTTGCTCATCTATGACTTAGAGTTATATAATAGGCACATATATAGGTAAGGAATTCCTACAACTGTGCAGAATTGGATGTTGAAGGATTCTTGAACTGGGTAAAGAAAATCCAGGAAGGTTCTGTTCTGCCTGTAGCGGTGGTTGCAAGTCTGGGTTGTTGAAGTAAGTGCAAACACTGCAGTTAGATTTCCCACCCCTTCTTTTTTTTTTTTTTAATGCCAGATAGGGTCTGTTAAAGCACAGTACAAAATAAAGTGCCTCATCTTCTAACCAGCATGTGACCCCAGCCAGCAGCCAAGCACACACATGGCTGCTTGCTCACTCCCCTCACCAGCTCCTCACAGTGGGGAGAAAACAGGAAGAACAAAATCAAGACAACCCTTGAGTCAAGATAAAACTGGTTTAATAGGTGAAGAAAAGGGGGGTGGGGGGTGGGGGGAACAAGCGAAACAAAGGAGGTGGCATACCACGTCCCACAGGCAGACTGATACCCAGCCAGTCTCTAAACAGACAGTTTGGAAGCAAAGAAATACCGTCATTTTCTTCCTCTGCCCCAGTTTTTATGTCCGAGCTTAAGGATACATGGTATGGAATATCACTTTGGCCACTCTGGGTCTGCCGTCGCAGCTGTGTCCCCTCCCAGCCCCTTGTCCACCCTCAGCCCCCTGGCCGTGGGGGTGTAGTGGGAAACAGAGAAGGCCTTGACACCGTGGGAGCACAGCTCAGCAACAGCCAAAACACCCGTGTGTTATCAGCACTGTTATAGCCACAGATGCAAAACATGGCGCCATGTGGGCTGCTGTGAAGAAAGTTAACCCCAGCCAGATCCAGCACAAGCCCAAATCATACTACCTTTTTTTTTTTTTTTTAGTTTATCTTTGCATTTCCTTGTTTACAAATTCCAATTTCCCATTATCTTTGGGATCATTTTCTCACTTTAGAGACATCGAATACTTTGTTTTCCTCAGGTGATTACCACATTTCATTGCTGCTGCGACTTCTTGGCCTACTCACTTGTCATGTTGTTATTTCTGTAGTTTTCCACTAGCACGCTGGGGCCCATATTTTCTTATGTTATCAGCAAAATCTGTTTTGCTTAGCCTGGCTTTCTTCTTTGCTGCATGTGGTAGCTCTTCACAGGTTCTTCAAAACTATTCATTTAGGGCCAGTAGAAAAAGTTACTAGCCCTCTTTGTTTTATTCAGTCCCCAAGTGTCTTTTAAATCTCTCTCTTTTATGATTGCTTCTCTATCCAATATCTCCAAATGATCATCATTAGGACAGGCATCTGCCCCCATCTTGGCAGATCACGGACTTGCAGGCACAGAGAACATGCTCGCTCTATGCCGGTTGTCAAAATCGTTATTATGAGATTCTGGGGCAATGCTGCATCCCCATTACAGTCTGCTACCAGACAAGGTGTGTCTGTTTTTCAATCAAATTGCCGTTTATAATGTCTAGCTCTAGACTTTGTGTCACTCCATGTTTGCATATCCTCTGCATTTTTCTTGGGGCATTTGTGAGCAACTTACTTCTGCCTTTACTGTCATATTTCCCCATGACTGGAACCCACTTAATTCTTTCAGTTTCTCAATGTCTTTATTAAAATCGACAGCCCACGTCCATCGTCATCTTTGCACAGCAATTCTTTCAGGTTAGTGGTTTGAGCAGCTGGATACCAATTTCACTCCCTAATTCACAGTGCGAAGGAGCTTTTGTAACCCTTACTTGCCTGTGCGAGCAACCCCAACCTCGCACTGACCCACTCATACTGCTCTGCCACGGTCTCCTTGCCCAGCTTCAGATGTTCCTCGTGTTCCTGGAATAGATGGCTGATTCCTTCTTCTCAGGTCAGTTACAATCTTCCCGACATCTTTTCTGCCGTTCTTGTCATATCTTTAGGTTAAAAACATTTATTATGGTTCTGTTTTCACACGTGGAGGGAAATCAGTCATACAATTTGCCCCTTTCACCTGTGGTAGCCAAAAGATATTACAAATACTCATTGGATCTGCGGAAAGGAAATCTTTTGATCTCTTTTCCTTTCCTTGGCATCCGTGGCTCAGGACTTTTGAGCTATTCCCTAAACTTCTCTCTGAGGGGAAAACATTTACTTTTGTTCCAAATTTCATCACCTTTATGAGAAAATGAAACACTCCAGTAACTTTAAATATTTAAAATTCAAAACTGCTAGTGATATTATGCATGGAGTTTGTATATTATCTTAAATGTGAAAGGTGCATTACAGAATAGACATCAATGAAGTTCCTACGCCAAACATAATTGGAAAAAATACAGCAGGACAAGACAAAGATCGTTGTGGAGGCACCGTGAGTCTTTTGGCAGTGATGAGACTGTTGACTGACAAGTTAATATAAATATATTAAACTGTAACGTGTTCTTTTTTGCTTGATTTAATGTTGTGGTGCTGTTCATACATGTACCTTTTTTAGGTATTCATATATGAAGTAGGTCACCAGTTTTTGTGAGAATGGTACAAAGAACCTGAGCCTGGGGAAGCTGGGATAATAACGAAAGCTAAGGAAATACCGCTCATCAGTTAAAGTGGGGGAAAGGGACTTTTTAGTCTGAAAAAGAAAAAGCTAAGCGAAGATAAAAATGAAAGTAGAAAAATTGTTCTAAGAAGAACAGTGATAAGTTGTCCTTCCACTGGACATGGGGAAATTAGTTTCATTTGCAGCAAGGAAAACAGCAGTTTGATGTGAGGAAAGATTTTTCTGACTATACAGGCTTCGAAATGCTGGAATATTCAAAGAGGCTGCAGAACTTCCCTCAGCAACGTTGAACAGACACCTGCCTAGAACAAAGTCTGTTCTGGGAGTCCGTTCTGCCTCCCACCTCTTTTCTCATACTAACATGACTTTTAATGCTACAGTATAGGCAAGATTATTCCTATTTTTGCTCTTACGGAAAGCTAATTCTTAATATTGCTAATGTTCGAGCAATAACAACAATATAAAACTTTTGTTTTTCTTATTTTCGTAATTTTTTTTCTAATTTTTTTTTTATACTTAGCTTAGAGATACTTTTTTTTCCCCTATTCAGTTGAACGTTTCCTGAAATTAATGTAACTGTTCACTCTCACAATTTTATTTTTGCAATATACTATGTTTTTTCTTCAAATTCCAGCTCCTTGGCAGCGTATGACCAGGTGAAATGTTGCTTCTGGGTTTTTTTTTGAAACTAGTAAAAAAATTTTTTCATCATGGGAGTGTTTGAATCACAGCAAAGACTCAAAAAACCTAAAAGGTAAACAAATTATTTTTGAAAGATGTTACTATTCAAAGACAATCTCGTGCTTTTGGGTATGCCTGGATCACAGTTTTGGAGGTAGACGGTGCTGAGCCTGTCTAGACTGTGCTAAGTTGTTTTAATGTCTTTTCCCAGCATTTCAGATAGGAGAGTTGACGGGCACTTAACGTGATTTCTTGCTTCAGTTCCTATGCAGCAAACAGGAAATGTCTCTACTTTGTGCAAATGGCAAAAGTGCCAGCTTTTGTTAAAGCAAAAGAAAAGATTGTACAGACACGGATTCTGTAAATGGAGAGAACTTTCTACTGATATAAGTTGCTTTCATTGAAATCTCTGGGTAGCAGTGAGCTTGCTTGAGAGCAGCTCTGTATTTGATTTACATAATTTAGCTTTTTAAGTTGTATTGTTTGTTTGCAGCATACTGCCTCTCTAAGGAGCTTTCTCCATGGATAAATAGCAGCACTGGATTAGAATAACCTCTGCTATATTCGGGTTACATTTTAGGGGGGAGAAAAATGTGAAAATAACATATTTTTTGTATGTGTTGCAAATTATTATGAAATATTTCTGCCCTGCATATGAGGAGAAGCCAAACCTGACACATTTGGCTCTTTCCCTGGAATTTCAGTACGTAATAGTCATAATTTCTTTTTTCCTTTAATTCTGTGTGTACATATTTTAGGTTAATATAGAAAAGTATTTCTCCCCGTCATTTCTCTCACACTCATGACAATATTTTTCGGAGTCGTTTTACCGATGGCTTTAGAAACATGTATTTTCTTGTTTGCAGGAAGCTCTGAATCCCAGACTACCTTTGGTCTCTCAAACCTGCATTCCAAAAAACAATGCAAGAGATAATTAATCAATAATTATTATATATTTAGTATGTTCAGGAACTGGGGATAAAACTCTCCCTTACTAAAGTCAGTTGCCTTCAAGGGGGTTAGATTCCATCTAAGAAGCTGGGTTATTTCCTTTCCTAGGATTGAACAGAAAGTGAGTTTTCCTTATGAGCTTCATTTACCTTAGGCTGAAATATTATGATGATTGCATAAAACCTTGTAAAAGTTGTTTTGAAGTTTGCAGAAGTAGAATGAGTAAGATCTCCAGAGTCGGGCCAAGTGTTTCTCCAGAATATACCTTTGAGTAAAGACAGCTTTTGTAAACACTGAGAACATAACACAGGTTAAGTTTGCCTTCTTTCAGACTCTGGCAGCCTTAGAGCGAAATCAGCCAAGCCTAAGGAAATGTTCTCCTCCTCCCAGTGTCTCTCAAACTTTAATGTTTCAGTTCTGTAAAGGGCTTAGGAACCTGGCCTTGATCCAGGCAACTATTTGGACTATGGGAGTTGTCGCCCATATAAAGTGACACGCTTAAGTGCTGTTCGGCATTTCCCTTGTTTAAACCCTCAAAGATTAAGATCTTGATCCTGATAATTTCCACCATACCAGAAGAAAGGTGCCCAAGCTGCACATTTCTGGAAACGGGGGAAGTTTAGTGGAGAAGTCGCACTGAGCGCTTTCTCTTGTCACATTCTTTCTTAAGCATCAGTTACTGACTGTGATTCTCAGAGATGAGACACTGAGGTCAGACCTGTGATCTGACCCTGCACCACTGATGTTCAAGTGCTCTTTTCTGTCTGAAATGTCACTTCCTCAACTGACAGGAGGTGAGTCTCTTCATCTTTAAAATCTAGAAATGAGCATGCTTTGCTTTACCAAGCAAATAATACCTGAAAACCATGAGATTGACAAATCTGCCTTTAGTCCTGGTGGTGCAAACTGCCAGGTTGCCAGGGCACAGAAAGTGAAATCCTGGTGGCACTAATGGCAGTGAGCCCATTAGGTTTTCTGTATTATTTTCATGGGACTAAGTGTTTTAGATGATGTGTTCAAAATTTTACTGCCCTGCTTATCTCTTAACTCTTCTATGCCAAATAACAAGTGGGAAACAAATACTTTAATAAAACATATTTTGCAGGAGATGTGAAATACTGAGAGAGCTACTCTTACCAGTATGAAGAAATCTCCCACTGCTCTGAACTGCTTCCGAGTGTATTTAGTGTCAGTACCATATGTCTGATATGATGGGAAAAGATCTTGATGTCTTAAAAAATGTTGATGGTTTATGCACAGTTAATATTCTTAGGACATGTGTTTTTCCAGGCCTCATTTCTGGAGTTATCATTCTAATTATTGTTAAATACAAACAGTCAGAAACTGGCAATAAATATAACTGTAATGAAATATTGTTTCAAGAACCCTCGTTCAACTATCAGATGAGCAGGCTGGCTCGCAATAAGTCACACTTTTTAAATCACAGTTGAATATCTTTTATTTGGAATGACATTTAATCAGGCAAGAGTAAAAGATGTCAGAGAACATTACATTTAATTGATACGTCAAATAATTAATAATGGATGGAATTTGGAGGTCCTTACTGGGTTTTTGATTCAGTGCTCTACTTTAATGGAAGTTTGCCCAAATAAACATTAAGTAACAACCGATTCTGAACCTCAAAACGTGACCCAGTAGTACTTACCACTTAATGTTGTGCTCTAAACTTTCAGAGCTCTTCTGTGGGTCAGATCTCAAACACAAAGGGGCTATTGAAGTGAGAATGATTTGGTCAATTAACCTGTTAAATCTTTGCGTGCAAGGCAGTCAGAGGCCCACTGTGGTTTTGGAGAGGGGTTACTCAGATCCAGCAATTTACAATATGCTGAGAATCCCATAGAGGTTGTATCCAAGTAGGGGCCTTGTTGGACCCCTGCTCCTCATGGAATAATAAATCATGTGGTACTTTTTCAATTGGAAAAACATATTAACATGCCTGCTGCTCCAGCTGGAGAGAATAAAATCATAATGGCTTATGATAAATTGCATATATTTCTTGTATCCGTACCATTTGTGAGATATTTTTTCCCCTCAAGTTGAAACCACAATGACATGTAGAAAGGGTTCTTTATAATGCACCATCCATGTGAAATGGAGGAATAGTAAGGACTAATTAAAAGCATAAGTCACCAAAGTTGATTAGAATGCAAACTAGGCCTAATTTCATGCAGGATCCATTAAAGGCAGCCAAGGTTGTAGTAGAGAGACAAAAAGGTTGAAGAGCTGCTATATTTAGATTAAAAAAAAGTACATTAAAGCCAAGAATCCCATGGATGGGAGATGAAGGATCAAAGCGACAAAGGCAATAGGAAGCAGAAACCAAGAGGGGAATTACTGTTGCTGGATTTCAATCGCATTGAAGGTTTCTCTGAGGTGACTTTCCAAAGCAAACAAGCAGGGTTTGGTCAGAGTCCTGCTGAATGGCAGATTGATCGTGCTTTCATGGAGGCCAAAGTGCCAGATTCCTTTTGCACAGTCCGCATAGTTCTCTCACACCCTGTCTAGTAGGCAAGATAGAGCCAAAGTGCTAGCAGAGTCCCCACGCAAAATCAATTTTGCGTGACAGTGGTAATCTTACTGCCCACCTGCAAAGTCCATTTCCAGTTAGTTTGAATTGTCCGGCATGCTGATTCTTTCTCCTGACACTCCCACCCTGAAGATAGCCTGTGACTGTAGCTGCTAGAGGTCAGTTCCTGTGACAGCACTAGGGGTAGGGCAGCGATGGGGAAATCACTCACATTGCTCAGTGTGGACCTGGGCTGATGTTGTCTGGGAAGAGAACTGAGTTTTTCTGCCCATACCAGGTGAAGACATGTGTAGACACATCTTTTGTTTAAATTGTGAGCAGCAGGCCTAAATATTTCTCCTTCAAAAATCAGCATGACATGATTTGGTTTGTTTTTAACAACCTTTTTGATATCATTCCTGTGTTGAGGTTATTAGCAATTACCGTGCTGCTTTTCCCTTCGTTGAAAGCTTTCTACACGCTGATAGCAGCTTCGCATATTAATTCCTAACACCATCCCTGCAGCCAGCTGTGTCATCACAATCACTCAGCCATTTGACTCACTTGGTTATTGGTTTGATGGATTACAATCAGGATTTTGATCTCAGAGCAGCTTTGCAATGGCAATGAATGCTGACCATGACAAATGATATCTTCCTGAGCCCACATTTGGCTAACCGACAGCTTTTCATCTTACTTGACCACTGTGTAGCTTTCTATCTTGTTAATCACAACACTTTGATAAGGGGATTGTAGCAAATTGTTGGTATCCCTGGAGCAAGTACCAGAACTGCGTTTTACTGTACTTAAGTCCTATCTTAGATTTTATTCTAAATCTGGTTTTGTTACCTGAAATAAAAGCTCTCGAAACCAAAAGTAGTTTAGAGAGGAGATATTGTTTTACTCGACGTCGGGTGTTAGAGAGAAAACCCACAGATCTAGCACACCTTACGGGGGTATTCACTCATTATTTATACACAAAAGATTCTCATAATTCCACCTACCTAATACATAACTCCATCTAGGCTTACGTATATCTCAGGATGACTGAATAGTCTTTTTGCACATGCGTATCAAATTTTGCTGCATCGGCAAAACACTTCTGCACAAGCGTGAGTGTCTCGGTGGTCGTTTGGGTAAGGAGACCCTTCCTCACCTTATCCTTTTAAGGTATTGAGTCATCTCAGGACAGTAAAAGTTTACTGTAAGTTTGCCAGCTTCTTGAGGATGATAAGGATGTTCCTTGAAGTAGCCACAGCTCTGTCCTAATTGGTATAGGAGCCCATACTTGACGCATAAAAGAGCCTTGAAGTGATTAACTACTTCTTGTTATCCCATCCGTGGTGATTAGCTACTTCTGGCTGTCTCCTCATTATCACTATCTGTAACGTCAGCTCAGTGACTATTTTCTCACACAGTAAGAAGGTTAGTAGGAAACAAACAACATTTTAGTTAGCATATGGTTATAAACAAAGAAGAGGCCTGTCTTTGGTAACAGTTTTTGCTCCCTTCATAGAGCCATTTTAGAAGAAATACGTATAGGCTTGTCTTTTCTTCATCGCCCTTTGTTGTTTGGGGCTTTGCTCTTGGAAATGCAGCTGTTCCTTTACATAATTTAGTTAAAATTAACAACTGCTTCCTAGCCTGTTTCGTTACAGCTCAATACTCCTGGAACTTTAAGTTTGATATTGCACGTGGTCAAGTTTGCAATCCTTAATTTACAGCTGTTACTTACAGAAACACAAATATGCAGAAAGCATTTGGGGAGGTCCTCTTCTTCATCCATTGATGTATCCAGTAGACACAGACCATTCGTTTCTCATGGGGAAGAAAAAACTTTGGGAATTCTGACACAGATTTAAGTGCTATCAAATCTACAAAGTCCTGGAGATCTCATAGGTGGCAAGGGGCGAACCCTTTAAATACTGAAGCAAGATCTCTACAGCAGAAAATAACACTGAAGTTCTCCCATTGTTCTCTGTGGACATTACCCATCATTTTGAGAGCTCCATTAGATATGCCTCCTCCTCTTCAATTTTCTGTTTTTAACAAAAAGAATAGGTTGTGTGGATTTGATTGGCAAAGTTGCCAAACTTCCTCAGGTAAGTGCAAACTTACTCTCTGTTTAGAAAGTTATTTGTACTTCTGCTTGATATTTATAGTCTAATTTCATGAGGTGTAGGAGACAAGAGAGGAGAGTGCTTTGAAACCCAGCTCAGCAGCTACAGCACTTATTTGTCCACATTGTATATTCTCCTCTGTGGCTCTTGAAGATCTTTTTGACAAGTGAAGTTCACAAAGATGGTATGTTATGTTTTTCTGTAGTTAATTTAGACTTTTCAGTTGCGGAGCTATACCTTTCAGCTCATGGTTTGTAGGCATCAAGGTGAAGTGTCTGAACTGTGCCTGCAAGACAATGTCAGCTGTTACCGTAACACTTATTACTGCTGCAGCTAGTAAGTGTTGGATGCAGCATGGGAGCTGTGGGAATGGTGGAGGTCTGCACATAAATTTTCTGCTGTTTTTTTCAACACTGAATATCCAGTTTTGAGTTCAAGTGGAGTCATTTTTGCAACCGTAAACAATGATGCATACTGAAAAGCAGCTTATTTTAACATAAAAAACCTGTTCCACTTCAAAGGGCTTATTTAAAGCTGGGAATCAAATGGCGTAACTGTTGCAGCCTGGAGCTTTGCTCTATCTCCTTGCTTTCTTTCTCTGTCTGTCTGCTTCTGTTCCTGTGGGCAAATTAACTCTTACTTTGCTGTAGACAAAACACAACTTATATAGTGTTTGTGACATCATGGGGGGAACAGCTAAGTGCTTTGTTATTTTGTGGTCAACTCAGCAGGGTAAACTCAGATGATATGTGTGCACGTGACGTGTAAAAACAAGAGGGAACAGGTTGTTCAGGTAACTCTGTCCTCCAGGACCTACATGAGCAAACTGTACTGTTGAGTGGAGAAGACCATCTGGATCTTTTGTGATGTTCACACACACACACACACACTGAACCTGTTCTCCAGGAGGGTAAGACCTGCTGCATTCTTCTCCCCCTGCATCCTCTCTGTTTTCTCATCCTTCCCTTCCAGTTGTTTTCCAACCTGTTTGTGCCAGAGTCCCGTTTTACTGAGCCTTGTTCTCCAGACTTCTCTACCTCCTCCTTGATACATACTACTTGTATCAGTAGTTTTACTCCTGCAGCTTTGGTGAATGAGATTGGTAGAGGAATTATTTAATGTGTAGGGACTTTTTAATTATTTGACCTGTGTAGAGCCAGGTAAGAGCCTGAACCAGCTAGGAAGTGGTCAAACCCATATTTCTCTGTAGCGTTCTCTGCCTCCACTCTTTTGTCATTAGACATGGACAGTGTGCAAATGTCAGAATAAATCAGAAAATGCAATTCTGATGCCTTAGCAGCCTCCTCCTGCACCAGTTGTCATATATTAATATTTATAATATATTGGATATGCTGATCAGAAGTATAATGATGGCTGGCATGTTACATGTTCTTGGCTACGCCTTTGGTGCACTCCACTTACTGTTTTACACCATTTCCTCATGAACCTGCTGTTATTTCACTGTACCATGCGCTTTCTTGTCAGACATACATGTTCTGTAGGCAGCAGCAACATGCTGATCCCTGCGCTTGTCTGTGAGCGACAAAAGATGATGGGGGGCACATTTTGGGGCACATTTTACCCCAGCAAATGCTTGTTCTGAGTTTTGTTTGATTCTTTTTATGGATGTTGTACTGCAAACAGCATAATCAGCCCCTTAATGTTCAGTTAGCCTTATGAAAGGACAGCCTTTTGTTCCACCTTTACTTTTCATCAAATTTCCTATCAGATTGAGCTTCTAGGACACAATGCAAAATCTGTCCTCAAACATCAGTTCCTGTTAAGATTCTGAATTTGGAAGTCTACTGGCAGTTCTGCTGAGGGAGGAATAGGGCAGAACAAAATGGTCTTTGCCTTGCTGTCATAGTAATGGCAGTGAAGTGCTGATAAGTAACAATACACATCTGTGTGTGTTAACTCCTCACATGTCCTTCAGGGAGAAGAGCTCTGGCATATAATAATAGTATCTTTTTTCATAAAATTTTGAAGCCAGCCTAAGGACTTTAATTAAAAAAGAATTATATTCTTCTATAATAAAATGGGTCACAAATGGGACATGGTCATTATGTTCTAGAAGGTTTGGGGACTGTGACTACAGAACTGCTGTCTGAATTCTGTTACACGCAGTAGGGAACTTGTACAAAGGATGACCCCAAAGTTTTGTGGCTTTGGGATTTTTGGTTTTTTTAATAGTATGTGTATATATATATATACATATATATTTGTATCAGGCATAGTGTGGCCACCAGGACTAGGAAAGTGATTGTCCCCCTGTACTCAGCACTGGTGAGGCCGTACCTCAAATACTGTTTTCGGTTTTGGGCCCCTCACTACAAAAAAATACACTGAGGTGCTGGAACATGTCCAAAGCAGAGCAGGGAAGCTGGTGAGGGGTCCAGAGAACAAATCTTAGGAGTGGCTGAGAGAACTGGGGTTGTTTAGCCTGGAGAAGGGGAGGCTGCGGGGAGACCTTACCGCTCTCTACAGCTACCTGAAAGGAGGTTGTAGCCAGGTGGGGTTGGTCTCTTCTCCCATGAAACAGGCGACAGGACAAGAGGAAATAGTCTCAAGTTGCGCCAGGGGAGGTTTAGGATGGATATTAGGAAAAATTTCTTCATCAAAAGGGTTGTCAAGCACTGGAACAGGCTGCCCAGGGAAGTGGTCGAGTCACCATCCTTGGAGGTATTTAAAAGACGGGTAGATGCTGTGCGTAGGGACATGGTTTAGTAGTGGACTTGGCAGTGCTGGGTTAATGGCTGGACTCAATGATCTTAAGCCAAAGTTCCAAGCCAAACAATTCTGCGATTCTATGATCTATATATATGTCCCTTTTTCAGTTTTGTCTTCTGTTCTTTTAATCTCAGCTCTGTCTTCTCTTAGCCCATGAGCTGTCCGTTCTGGTCTTTGAAACAAGCAAGCTGTGTTTGTGCATTAAATCAAGTAATTCCACCTAGACAGATTTTGTTCTTGTTTTAGCCAGAGTGCTGTTTTAAGCAGATTTAATTTTAGGGTAACTTTCAACAGCTGCTATAAAGTAGGGTCCTGCCAGACGGCTGCATTCAGTCCTCAGTTCTCACACAGCCTTGCTGTGCAGCCATGGGGGAGGGCACTTTATGAGCTGGGACTCCCTCCTTGTTAAATAGAGGTGCTGCTTTCCTAGTGCACTAGGAGACGCTTCCCCAGGCATGGAGACACTTCCCTTTTGCTTTTGAGGAATTTGGATTCTACCATGTTGAGCTTCTCTCAAGCCTTTTCAGGCTCAGCATCATTCCAAATTAAACCTTAAATTACCTTGGTAATTTCTGAATCACACTGCTGGCCTGCTTTCTGTTATGATCATTGTACTTCTAAAGCATACTGCTAATTGGTCAAACCTTGTTACCCCTTGTTTTTTTGAAACCTTTTAGTTTCTTCTGTCATTATGATGTATTTTTTACTACTTTAACTACTGCTTTCATTACTTTACTTCCTGTAATTCCTTGCATGCTATGTAACAACACTAAAGCTGTAATCCTTGTATTTCTTGTTTTTCCCAACTTGATTACATGCTGGCCAACCCTTTTTTCAAATACTGTCAGACATGCCACTTTATGAACAATAACCTCAACTGCCAAACTCCTAACTCCAGTAGTTAAGTCATAATTTAAATGTGCCATTTCTATTATTTACATTACTTCCCAGATAAGTATTATGTTGAATTCCAGATTTTGAAACCACACTCCAAAGCACTGAATATCTTTGCTCTTCTCTCTCTCCTTCTATCTAGGATTATCTTGTGCAGATGACATTTCTTGATGTGAAGGAGACCAGAGTAATGTCTATATGCAAAGCCAGCCCTTGAGTGGAGCCCCTACTTTGCATCTTTCCCTGTTACATACATTCATTCATTACACCAATTAAGTGTCAGTTAAACTCCCATACATCTCCAAGATGGCAGTGGACTATTTTGCTGTCAGATTCAGTGTTTAAGGGTAGTTGTCTTGATTTGTGTGATTAGTAAATGATGTGGTGCTTTTTACCTCAAGATTATTGTTTGAATTCAGCCTGGTTTACGAGTAGCAGAAAGTAAATCGCCATCTATAAACGCTCCCAGCCCCTGTGGAAAAAACTTTGAACTGTTGTAAATTATTCTTGTTAGCAGAAAGGAGAAGAGGGCAAGGGCTGAAATACACCACCTAGGACAGAACTCATCTCTAGAAATTGAAATTTCCACACTTTTTGTGGAACATTTTTGTCCAGTGGCATGGGAGAAAGGACTGCAAATAGTTTTTACTATAGGTCATCTTGCACTGCAAAACTTGGAAGCAGATCTACATCTTTTAGATATCAAATTTTTCATCTGCATCTGTCCTTAGCTCCCATATGAGATTAATCAGGCACTGGGTCTGAATCCACTTTGGAGAAATGGGACAAGTTTTAATAAATAAATGAATTAATTATAAAGTCATGGTGCACAAATCAAAGATTCCCACAGAGTTGCAGCATTTTTATACCATATCTTCAAAGCTGGAGTAATTTGCTCACTGGACTATGACACAGTACTGAGTTTGCATGTATTAGAGTTGCAGTGATGCAAAAGAGAAGGGCTTTTTCACTAAATTTTGTTCAGTCAGTGCTTTACCATCAGCACTCCGAGTCAGCTGCACATCTTGTAAAGCCGAAAGGGGTGAAGTGACCTCTGTGTCAAAAGAGCCAGGTCTCACAGCACACCACTTATTTGTGCCTGGAAAGCCTGGGCTGTTGGTTGTAAAATGGAGACTGCAATGTTCAAAAGCTCTCATCTTGCTTATGAACCCTCACATTTTCTGCTCACAGTATTGAGTCCAGACAGAGGGTAGCAACCTACTAGTGCTACCAGCTATCGGATGTTCCTTGTTCTTTTGTTGCTGGAGTTTTGGTGGTGGACTAAGCCCTTTTAGAACATAAAGCAGTAAGCTGCTGGAGTCAGACAGTGGCAGAGTGCCTCTGTGTTGCTGAGGGTAGTTTTCCTTGTGGGCAAGTGCTGCAGGAAAGTGATGCCAAGTAACACTGTGACTGTTCAGGTCATCCCTGCGCTGGGGTTTTTCATAGTCTAACTTCAGGCACCTAATTCTGGTGATTAGGGGGCTGAAACCTCCTGTAGAGTCAGCGAGACACCTGTGCTTCCCTGACAAGCTAGGCACCGAGGCTGCTGGCTTAGGCACCCGAGTTAGATGCCTAATGCTAAACAGTGAGGCTATTCCCTTTAGCCCAGGGTCTAGTCCAGTCCAACCACAGACCAACGGTCTAGCACTGCTGCTAACTAAAGGATTTCTTCAGCTGTTCCTTTAGTGCTTGGCATATACCAGCACCCTAAATGAATGGTGTAAGTCGTCAAAAGATGAGCATTAACACAGCTTCAACATCCTTAAACATTAAATTAACAGCTTAGCACAGCTTCAACATCCTGGGATGGCAAGCCATTATCAGAAACTCTTCCTGCAAACCACAGCCTTTTTTTGGGTTGTCTGGTGTCACTGAGAGCTGTCTCCGTATCTTCACCCTCCTGTTTGGTTGTCCGCGCAGGAGCAAGAGGGATGTGGTCTCAAACAATCCCATGTATAGATACAGAATATTTTTTCTTCCTGTGCCTTTCCACCAACTGATGAATTAAGAGCTTGTGCAACAAGAAACAGCTAAAATGGGAGGACCGAAGATATCAAGCCTCATCTGTTCACACACTCTGCTACAGCCCAGAATCTGCTGCTGTGCAGAGTGCCCCTCTCTGGAGTCCTGGGAACCACAGTGAGGAAGAGGATGAGGTTGCTCACCCTGTACGTTGCTTGAGCAAGAATAGGTGCCAAAGTCAGAGTCAGAATCCCAGGACCTGATATATCATGGTGTATTGTTAGCTGTGTTTGTTTTGGGAGCTTTTGGCAATTTTTCTTCTAGGTTTTTGTCTCTCTATTTAATTATCCTTTTCAGGACTGATTTCCTGACTTAATCTGAATGTGCATAAATCTCCACCATAGATTTATCATCTCTATAGAAAGCGCTTTCAGAGTGGCTGTGCAGCTTCCCAGAAAAAGGGACACTGTTGGAAAATGAAGCTTTCAGATTCAACAATAAGCCTACTATTATGCTGATTTTTGCCAAGCTTTCTCTCACTTCTTTCCCATTTACTACAAGAGTGAGCTCAAGGCTTCTTTTTGTTTGTTTTCGAACTTCAGTCATTCTTAAGTGTTTACCACCCTGCTCAAGTCCACTCACTCTGAAACATTAGACACCACAAGATACTGCTGCATTGCTTCTGGAATCAGAAAACGCTCAGGTTCTTTTTCCAACTGCATGTTTCTGTGAAGGTTTTAGCCAGCCTGTTTGCCAATCTTAAAAAAAGAAAAAGAAAAATCTTTCTTAGAATATTTCACTTTGACTGTCACAGTCATTTGAGGACATTGTATTTTTAACCAAATGTGAGATCTCAGAGCAGCAGTTGAAATTATCTTCGATATAAATAATCTCATTGCAAAACAGATTTCTGTTTATATAGTATATAGTCTGCATGCTCATAACCATTTAATCAAATTCAGGCCTTGTCTGAGCAAACATAATGGCCATTAACTTATGTGTGGGTTGCGAATTATCCTTTCTGAATTTGACCTGTAGCTTTGAGAGCCAAAAAAGCTGTCTTTCCTTGATTTTTTTTTTTTTTGGCTTGGGATCACACATGCAAATGCAGGAGCTTTTCTATTTCTAAACAGTTTTTCAATGTTGAATACAAATTTCTGCTGATGACATGTAGAAACCCAGCCTCTCTAAGTTTCTGGTCCATTGTGACTCTCCGAATTTTTTGTAGTTACCATGAATCTTCTTTTCCTTCCTTCTGTGTTGACTTTATATAATGCTCTTTATGTCTCCACACAGGTCCTTTGAAAGTCCCTTCTGTCTTTTCTTTGCTTGGCAGCTCTCTCCTAAGCCGAGCATGTAAACATCTATCTCCTGAAGACATATCCCTGTTAATCACTTCTGGTGCCTCCCTTTGAACTTCTTTCCGTTAATGTTGCAGTTTTTAACTGCAGTTAACAAAAGCCAGGAGAAAATGCTATTATCAGCCCTTCTCCTGGCTTAAAAGAGCTATGTTACTTTTATGCCCCAGATTAGCAACCGCTGTACAACATGAGCTACGTAATTTGCTGTTTTCTGTATCTTCACCCTTAGATCTCTTGCCAGACCACTGTGACTGTACCAGTTTATTTCCAAATTTCAGTGTTGAATCAATTTCCCGCCGTTGCGAGCCAGTAACAGTTTTGTGCCAGGGGAATTTCAACTGATTAAATTTGTTGCCAGTTAACAAACTTTTAATCACTGATTCTGGTATTGAAACCAACAAACAAATACGTGCTTAGAGAAACACACCTCTGCTCCCCTCCAGATGCCTCTCCTCCCTGCTCCATGGTCTCCAGTTCTGTATCTGCACATGGCACCCAGTCCCTTTGGTGTGACGACAGGCCCCAGCAAATAGCATAGGAGATGAGGCTTTGTAGCTAGTGCATTGGGCAGGACTCAGAAGACCCGTGTCTCATTTCTGCATCTGGGAAGTTCTCTGCACCGTTTCCTTCTGTTTTCTTATCTGTAAGCCAGGAAAAAATGGCAGTGACCTGCTTCGGGTAGTACCATGAAACCGATTGCCAAGAAGCAGTCTAAGAGGACATGGTGCTACTGATGTAGCTGAAGCTTTGGAGTCTGTCAGTCTTGTGGGAGCAGTAGGTGTTTGAAGAAGCAAGGAGATAGAACAATCACATAGGGATGTAGTTCATTATCTTTGCATTCACTTGGTTCCTGTTCCATCCCTAGCCCCAACAGTAATCATGTGGCACAAGATACAAACCCGTATCATGTGTGGCAGTGTGTTCTTCCCCTTCAGGAACAAGGAATTTACGAAGGTTGTGTTGTGACATCCCTCTGGATTACTGCAGCTCATTATCTGATGTTAGAGTATGACACGTCAGCTTTCAAGGTCCTTTTCGTGACAGGTCACTGGCTGCCGGAGCTTCAATATCAACTGGATCTGTTAAAAAAACCTTTAAAGAAAAGGGGGGCGGTATTTTTAGCCCAGGTCATTTCAAGTGGTCTGGTCTGGCGGGAAGTTTCACAAACTAAATAGAATAACAGATTACAGTGCCGAGGTGGAGACAGGGAGGTTGCAAGAGAGCAAGAAATCATTAAGGCACCTTTACTGACAAAGTTACTGCATTGTACAGTTAGCCTGGAGTACCGCGTAATCTTTGTCATATACACTGAGGTGTATATGTACAGTGCATACACTGAGGGAATTCCTTTCTTCTTTTGCAGGTGGGAAACTGAGGCCCAGAGAAATTAAATGAGTTGCCTGTAGTCACATCAGAAATACGACCACAGTTGTATAGGGAATATTGTGAACCGAGGATTTAATGCAAAATCCAAAGTCAGTGCTCTGATCAGGCCATCTCACTTCTAATATAGCCCGAAGTTTCCAGCTGGGATGTTTAGTTGTTGTTACCGTTTTACCTTTATCAATGAATAACCTCTACAGAGGAAACAAACACTGCAACGTGTTGACCATTAGGTTCATAGTGCTATTTGGCATAAACAGCAGATGAGAACTAAACTCTGGGCAGCTGGTATCCTCTTTTTGACAATGTAGGTTCAGCATACAGCCAAATATACTGCGAGCCAATGTAGATTTGCACATTTGCTGCAAAAAATAAAAAGCTGGTGGAGTAATGCTAAAACTCCTTCAACACTGATGTAGAATCTGTGGCATCTTGTCTGGAGATCGGCTTCCAGATATTGGCCCTTTATTCCCTAGAAAAAAGTTAGCAGATACTGCATCAGACTCTGTATGAAGGGCTCCTGTTTCCTGAAGATTTGTTTGGGGCAGCCATTCATGAACCGCACTGCAGAATAATCACGATCCCTTCTACGTTCCCATTCCAGCCTCTACTTTCAGTTGCTGTGGATGGCAATTTCCTTGTGCCAGCTTTCGCATGCACCTGCCGGCTTCCCAAAGCTGTTGTTCCTTCACTATTTGTTTACAACTCAGCCTTAGTGTTTTCCTCACTTGTGTTTAGTACCCAGACAACTCACCCTCAGAACTGTCCGAGTATACCGTTTCTCACCAACAGTGGTGGATGACCAAAAAAAACCCAAACAGGAATGAAATAATTTCAGTGCACGCAGGGTGCAAAACCTTTATTGGAAAATATATTAAAAGTAGACTACTTAATTTTTATTTAACTTTTCTAAGTAAATTCACAGTTCGTCTTAAATAATAAACTTCCTTTAAATCACTGCTTTTTAAAAAGTCAAAACTAAAGTAATGGAGAGAAGTTGCAACTCAGGTTTTTCTTCCCACTATACTGTCACAGAAAAACCTAAGCTATTTTTGGCTGTTCTTATTTTTAGATTGTTCTTCATATACCATCTACCATCATTGAAATTAATGAGAAAATAAAAGGAGTGACCTTTGGCTGAGCACATACAGTTTATGCATGAGCTAAACAGCAGGATCCTTTTTCATTCTTCTTTTTCCCACATTCTCTTTCTCCCTGCTCTCCCCCATCCAACTATAATTTGTAAAGCTTTTAAAGCCTTTCATCCTATGTGTTTCCACTGTGTTCCTTTAGATGAGTCTCAGGTCCATGATTCACATCTATTCTCTTGTGCTGAAAGGTCAGCGGCACCCTTGTTTTATGAATATAATGCACCGTTCTCTTGAACTTCGGAATCGTTTCCAAAACTCCCAGGCAAAATTCATACAGCTCAGGGTGCAGATAAATGTCAGCAATACTATAAAGAGCACTCTCAGGACACAGATACAAGCCCGGACGTTCAAAGTTATGTTGTGTAAAATAAATCCGCATTTACTGAAAATCCAAATAGTTTTGAAGACATCATTCCAAACGAAATGTTAATTCTGAACCTGTGGCCTCAGTGTAACGTTGAGTATCTAATTCATGCCCAGCTTTCTGCAGCAGGTGGACGAGTCCGTTCGACAGATACTCGTTCCATGAAACCTGTGCGACTGAATAAACTGCCCAGCGAGGTTCGCTCGGGCACCACTGCCACAGAGAACCGCCTGCTGTCACACTGAGGTCGTTCTCTGCCTGCCACGAGGAAACGCTGCCAGCTCCCCCTTTTTTGGAGGGTGGGTCAGACAAGTACTTGCTATAAATCTCACCTTGAATTATTTTCCATGCTGCAGTTTGGGAGTCCTTGGTTGAAAAGAATGGTTGGACTTGGTTGGACCAAGTGCTGCCTCCAAACTGTGTTTGAAGGTGTAAGAAGTTAGTTTTCTGGCCAAGGGTAGGGAGTTCAAGTAGAGGTGCGTTATGACTAAGAGAGTCTCTTTTGCATTAGTAGGAAGAGATACGCAATGGTTTTGAGAGGAAATGCTATGATTTTCCAGTACTTGTGGCTCCCATTGCTAATAAAAATGAGAACCGGTATGTGTTTGGATTAAGGGAACTGCTGATGACGGTGTAGGACACCAATACTGATAGTAAATCCAGATTACAGTTGTTTATGGAAAATTTGCTCTGATGTTTTCAGTTCCAGTATGCAGTTGTACCTCCGCATTCTAGTGTTCAGATTTAAGTGGATAGTTATTTATCGCTCCTTTAGCTTTGGGTTAACAACCCTGACTATGTGTGTTCTTTGGAGCTTTTAGGTAGTGTTTAAAACACTGATTACTGAAGAACTTGCAGTATGTTTTTATGTTCTGGTTGTTTGCCACGAGTGTTCCCAGATGAGAAGATTCATGTGCTGGCAATGATTTATGTTGTCTGTTCCGTTTTGCTCAGCGAGAAGTTCTTGAGCGGGTCTTTACGCGAGGACTCGTGCTGTCCCTGCGCGCCTCAGGCTGTTACGGGTACGCGGCAAGAGGGGCACACATCAACTACGAACCCGCTGCAGAATAAATCACCGGCGCGCGGGTGGGGAGGGCTGCTCCCCGGCCCCCGTAACTCCCTGTCCTGGTTTGAGAGCATCTGTCGTTCGCTTCAGTGACCGCTCCGACCCCAAACCACGACGCTCCTCCCGGCCGGGGCCCAGGAGGCGCCGTGCTG
>VYZM01004631.1:116383-158038 GCA_013398915.1 Dromas ardeola | reverse complement strand
CGCCCGGCAGCCGCTCGCCGCGGCTCGCCCTCTCCCGCCAGCCCCCGGGCGCCGCCGGAGACGAAACTGGGCTGTGCTGTCCAAGGCTATTCGGTAACAGCCTTGGTCATAAATGATTAACTGCACGCCCGGGGAATAGGGAGCTGGGTCTTTCCGAGCGCAGCCGTTCGTCCCCGGCTGTCTTCGCGGCCGGGCGCGCTGAGCCAGCGGTACGTTTGTTCCTGAAATGCTGCCTTACGGGTTCGCATGGGCTGTGAAAGGCTGCTGCGAGTGCTGACATACCACAGGGTAGGGACGAAGGGTGCTGTGCCAGAGCTACTGTTCCTGCACAAATCCGCCCGTTTGAGGATTCGTTTTATCTGCCCCAAGGTAAAAGACTACTATGGTGATAGAGTTGGTTTGTTGCTTTTTGGTTTTGGTTTTGGTTTGGTTTGTTTTGTTGGGTTTTTTTGTTGTTGTTTTTTGTTCGTTGTCTTTCTTACTGTGCATGAAAAATTTAATCATTAGGCATGGAATTCGTTGATAAGCAGTGGCAGCTGGCAATATTCTTTTATTCTCTATCAGAATGCAATGTTTCCTTTGTTGAGCTGTAAATGAATAGCGCAAGCTTCTTCCCCACCCTCAGCATCCTGAGATGTGAATCACTTGTACCAAGAGATTTTTTTTTTTCAGGAGAGCTAAGAAGCACCACAGAAAATCTGTCTATTTCCAGGTCACATTCCCATGAACTGATTTGGTTGATTCCAGCTTGAAAATGTGCAAATACTTTATATACTTTGGGGCAAATAATGATAGTCTGTGTGAATTCTTTTCTGTTAACTTTTGAATTTGAATTAGCAGTGTATGTATAAAACTTCTTCCTTCTGTTTCTTTGAGTTCCTGATGCAGTCATAAAATGTTTTCCAAAATGTGATGATTCAAGGAAGGTAAACTAGAAGCTTTCTAAATAGAAAGTGGAAAAGACTGCTGCATGCAGAATGTTAGGGTTAACCAGGAACATATTTGCACTGACCATGAAAGAAATCTTGGGTGGTAACCTGTTGAATGCTGCTAACTAGAGTCTTTAAGCTGCTGTGAACAGGACGCTGGGCCCTTGCCACAATTGTTTCTGTGAATGTAGTCAAACAGTGTAAATGCAGAATGATTTCCAGGTCAGAACAGGTTGATGAATTTTGTGAGGCACCATCACAACCTGCTGGAGCTGAACACTGCTTCTAGGCTGTGGGTGTTCTCCCACTAATTGTGTTATGGGAGTTGAAGCAGTTTGGCCCTTTGAGAACAGCAGGATCTGTTAAATGTAATGAGACACCAGTCAAGATAAGGCTTGTACTGTGTCAGGTGCTGTATAAACATGTAAGGAGGTAAGGTCACGGTTCTGGGAAGTTTACTGTGTTAGAAAGTGTCATGATGAAATACCTTAAGTACCCTTCAAAATGTTCTCAGGGTTATCCTTAAGTGAAGGGTCTGTTTCCATAGTCCTTATGCTTGGGCAGATGCCTGAGAAGGAACGTGTGCTTGAGAGTTACTGTTTTGTTTGACATACAGTAGTGAGCCTAAAAATCGAACACAAGCATCTCCAAGTACTTTCTGTGTTGAGGGAGGTTTGGTTCTGAATCTAGATTGGTTTTTCTTATGTAATATTTCTCGTGTAAAGAAATGGAGATGAGGCTATATGAGGGCACCTTCCTGCCATTTCCCAAATTTTAAGGAAATACCTGTCTGGAACCGAAATCTGTTTGGACCTATTTTTAAGAGAAAGCATGACAACATTCCAATGGCTTGCAGCGTGTTTTATATTTTCTTTGGGTTTTCTTCTAGCAATGGTGAAACTACCAAAGCTGTGCCTGTCAGCAATTGTAGGAAACCTGTATTTGTATTAATTCCCCCAGGCTGTTGTATTTTTGTTCCTTTTCACCCATGCGTGTTGCCTCTGTTGTCATTCTAGGGACTGTATTTCCTACTATGTTTTCAGGGCCCATGTCTTAGAGGTCTTTGGACACTGCTAAATAATGCTAGTCATGCAGAATACCAAAAAAAATCCTCAATTGTTTTCTCAAAACAATCTGGTGTGGTGCTTTACACATCCAAAGGAAAGGTCAAACTCCACTTTTCAGTGTGCTCCAGAGGATAAAAGTAAAGCGGCATAACAATTTAGAGCAGAAGACCCGGGAGCAGTGAGGCTTTGCACAAAGATCAAGGGAAGAAAAATAACTTAACAGTTAACTGTTAATTGTAGTTAACTTGTAGTTAATATTAAGGACTTTATTGTCCAGGTTACTCCGGGGAAATATGACCCAATACCCACCTATGTCTGGTGGTACTGTCTCCTCCATGTTTTTCTGCACTGTTCTAATCTTTCAGTTTCTTACTTCTTCCTCCTGCCTTTTCCTCCCTCCTCAGGTGCTTCACCAGCTTTCTCATATAGTTTTCTCCTTTGTGTACAAAAATGAACAGTAGTGAAATAGTTAACTTCAGATAGCAAAGTGCCCTTTATTTTAGACTGGGCACTTTCCCCTGCTAATAGCTGTTTGAAAGCAACACTTGGTAGCATTATTATATCGAAGAATTTGGCCCTGAACTTTACTGAGATTAGCAGGGGGCTGTGCACTTCACATCTCTCTGCCCTGTTTGTTTCTGAACACTTGAGCTTCAAGAAGACGATGCAGCGTTGTTTTGCCTCTGCTTCACATTTGCAAAATGCTTTTTACAGTCCTGAGGACTATAAGCTTGTGTTTCACAAAGTGTGAGATGATGGTGTGTATAGTTACCTTGGGGGTATACCTGGCATGGCAGAACTTTTACTTACTGTAGCACAATGAAAGTAGCATCGTGGGTGATTCCCATAGCAAAGATTTTGGCCCCGGTAGTGGTGTCTTGTAACATGCCAAAGACCAGCTCCTTGCCTGATGTAGTTTGATAGTGTGGTCAGAAGAGCTAAATCCAACTGGCACCTTGACCAATTGTGTGTGCAAAATATATTGCTTGATTTCAGGAGGGGTTGTGGGAGCACATGGAATATAAATTCTGGGATGTGGCAAGAAGCTGGAGAGTGAAAACTGAACATTTTTTGACTGTTTAGTTTCACAGTACGTGGGTGGAACAGACGGGTGAAGAGGGCAAGTCTGACAGCTGTGACTTTTGTTTCTAAATGGAAGTGCTGTAATTCCCTAGTTCTGGATATGGATTAGAAGAAATCTGGTTTTGCTTATTAGCTCCCACTGTCTTTCCTGCTGAAAGTTTGTCTATGTGAAGCTTGTTTAGAAACTGTGTAATGAAATCATGTGTGCAGATCCCATTTTGGGTGTGTGTGCATTTGCGTGTAAAACCTGAGAATACAAAATGGGATTGGGGCAGGTGGAGAAGTGAAACATTTCTTACTTCTGTGAAGTCGTCAGCAGATGTACTCGACTGTTTTTTGTGAGAAACTTCATAAACTTCAAAACTAAAGAGTCAAATGCTGGTTTATCAATATAAAAAATGTCTTTTTGTTGAATAGGCCACTATATGCTTTATGGGCGATGGCAAATTTACTCATTTACTAAAGTGATTATTAAGCAGCACTGACAATGCTTTCATTTATTATCCCAGTGCAATTCTACTTTTACTAGATCTTGTACCAAGAAAGCTTCTGATGATTTTTTGTTTAGACAAGGCAAATAGTGCTGCAGACCCTAACTAGGGTTTTGGAATAAAGTCAAAACTCTGCGTGTGTTTTAAACTTCTCTTGTAAAACAACAATATAGAATGCCTGCCCATCTTTTTGTAATACAAAAGAAACTAATCTAAAAATATGCTCTGCCTATACATAGTAGGGAAGGGTTGTGGCATAACATTTTCAAAGCCCATTATTTTCTTGGTTTGGTCTTAACTGAAACTATACAGTTTCCTCAGAAACCATGTGTTATAAATGAATCTGCAATACTTTGTGACTCCTTGTCCTTTTCCTTCGGACAAAAGGCCCTTTCAATCCATTGTGGAACAGTCACCAATTTTGATGTGGTCATTCAAGAAAAGGATAGCGATTGGCCTTCATAATAGGCCTTTCAGTACTCTCTCTAGTGGTTTCCTGACTGAAAAAAATCCCTATGGCTGTATACTGTGTCCAGTGTTTAAATTACTGATGAATCTAATCTCCAAGTGTTGAAAAGGTAGGAGTTCAAACGGCAAAGAAGCCTCACCTGTTTGTGAATACCAGCGTGCTGCCGCTCAGGGTTGAGGGCAGATTTTGGCTTGTGTAAACTGGTACATTTTTATTTGATGTTCATTGACTGGACGTCTGTTCTATTTCTTTTTTTTTATAAGTGGTAACTTAAACCTGGTGTTTCCATGAACTATACTTCTAAGAGGGCTGATGCTGTTTTATGTTCTGAGTGGCGTTGAGCGATGTTATCTGTTTGTGCTGTGCGTGGCCAAGTGGACTGCGAGTATGATTTCTTGGAAGGTGACTATCCTTGAAAGTTGTGGGTGTGTTTTGAGTTAGCATTAAAGAAGCTGCTGCCACTGTTGTGTTGACAGCGCAGCTGCACTGAGTTGTTATCCTTCTGTGCGGGTAAGGCCAACCTGCCTGGCAGCATTTCAAAATAAACACCCCACATTCAGGGCAGGTAGGCTGGTGTTTGTTGTCCCAACCATATGCAAAATCCATGTAAGGATTTATGGTGTTTGACTGAATCTTACCTGGAACAGCACCAAAAGATAGTGTTTGTGCTATGAGATGTTTCTGAATTATGGTAGCTCTTCAGGATTCTGCTTGATTTTGTTAGAAACCTGTGCAGAGCTTGCCCTGAAGGTTCAGCGCTGGCGTGTCTGCCTGAGTGCTCTCTGTGGCACATGGCTTTTATTGCTGCTGAAGACTGATGCGTGCTGACAGCTAATGGGGCAGCAGATCAGGACTTAAGGCTTTCTTATGGGTTTAGGTACAACTGCCAAGAAAGAGTATTAGGACTTTGGTGGACTCAAGCACGTACTCAAATGGTCGTTTCAGATTGAATTACTTCTTAGTAATATATAAAGCCAGCTTTCAGTATGTACTGTCCTACACACATCCAGTTTGTGCTTCCACTTCTGCACTACACTTAAACTGTCCACTTTTAGTATTTAAATTACCGTGCCATGTATGCTATACTGTAAATGCAATAAAAGCCTTGCATGTGCGGTCTGGGTGTGGTGGTACTTCTGAGAGGGAATGTATTCAGAGACTGTGGTTTATACTAGCAGTGGAAAATCCTACAGGTCCAAAAATGTTATCACTGCGGGACTTCTCCTTTCTGTGTTGATGAAGGGAATAACTATCTTGTGCAGTAATACTAGCCTGTGCAGAATTTGATTTAGTGATCTTTAGGACTTGGTCTGAATGAAATGCTGCCTTTTTTGTAATTCTGTGTTCCAATAATAACTTAGTGCTGGCTAGAAATTGTTTTGACTTGGCTGGTTTGTTAAGCTGCTGGCATGGAATTGTGCTTTGGTGTTAGGATCAGAGCTTATGCTCCTTGCTCTGGAGTTGATGAGGAGAAGGATGGTGTGGAAACAGACTGCTTGCATGCACTTAGGTGGAGAGAGGCTTCCCCGTCTGTTCCTGCAGCTCCTGAGGTTTCCCACGTACTGCAGCCACTTTGTTACTGGAGTGAAAGAAGGAAACCTACTTCTCATTAAAATCCTCAAAGAACTTGAGGGTTTCTTCCTCCACAATAGCCAAATTACATTGCATGCAAACACGGTGGAAACCAGAAAGGATTGGGTGGTTCATCTTGCAAACAGATAGGCAGCTCGATCTGAAACATAAGGAGAGAACAACAGAAAGGCGTCAAAAGATTAAGTGTACTATGAGATGCACGGAGCTGTACCATGGGTAGGGCAAGAGGTGTATCTGCCAGTGGTGCTGTGAAGAGGTCTGCAGTGTGAGACAAATACAGATGAACTAGAGCAGCTGCTTGCTGTGTAAGAAGAGTGCCTGGAGGCTTGTAGTAGTGAAGAGAGCAGAAGATGGTGGTTGGAAGGAGCCATGGTGAGGGAGGAAGGTCGGAGAAGATCCCAGGGGCTGGAAGGAGCTCTGGCAATTAGAGGCACCAGGTTTTTGACCATGTCTGTTTAGATACTCAAATAGGAATGGAAGCTTGTGAGGTGAGGGTGAAATGGGGGGTTTACAGGGAATATCTTTTCTGTGTAATGCAATGATGGTAATACAAGATCAGGGCTTCCCCGGCCCTGATAAGGGTTTTCCTCAGGTGTGGCCCTTTGGTTAAGGATCTCATGGAAACCATGGACTTGTAGCAGTTCATATGTTACTGATTTGGAGCCAGATTCTCTTGGGGCTTATGCTCACTAAAATCCACAAGCACAGAGTTTGGCCCATTGTCATTGCTTCCTTGTCACTCAATAAAAACAGTTCTCCCTTTATCTGTTGCTAAAACCACACACCTGTCTTTAATATCCATGCTCTTGTGCCTTGTTGACCTACATATGCTAATTCTTTACCAAATTGCTTCCAATTGATTGGAAGGTTTTGCATAAGCCTAGAAAACCTGGTTGGCATAGAGTTGATTATTTTAGCTGGACTGACTTTTTTTAAATGTAGTAATTATTATTTTATCCTAAAAGAAGGAAAATAAATATCCAAACAGTGATATGTTGGGGAAACCTTGAGTTGAGCAGACAGTCAGCTTTACGTCAGAAGAGCTCTGGCTCTCTAGTGTTTATCTTTGTGTGAAAGGGGACTGTGGAATATGTCATAGTTTTTCTGGCATATGCTGAAGACAGGAAATCGTCAACATCAGTGTAGTTGCACTTTCGTGATACTGGTGTAAAATTAGTATCTGACCTTATGATCTTTTTAATATTTATATTAAATTCTCCTTTTTAGTTGTGCAGTTATTTTTTACGTTAAGTTTACTGGGCTTTTTGATACAAGATGGTTCTAATGGTGTACTGTTGGGTCTGCCTCACAGCATGGCCTGTAACCTCACAATTTTTTGCTGTCATGAGACACACAAGCCCTTCACGTGTCTGAAATAGGTGCAGTCTGGGTCTTCTGCAGCTTAGTTTCTGGGGAAGAGATATTTTAAACTAAGGTCTTATCAGAACTGTATATGTATTAGAAGTTTTGTAGCACTTTTGATGTGAGTAGGAGTTTGGCTCTATGTCCTTAACCAAGAATATAGCATGAGAGACACAGCTGTGGAGCAGGCTGCAGCAGTGCTGCCTTTCACACCACTAGTCCTGTGTTTATGTACTGCGCAGTCCTGCAGCTCTGGGCAGTTCTACGAGAGGGTTCACAGTCCACAGAGTGTTTTGGGATGAAGGGTACTCTATAATGTGAAGTGTTGTATTCATTTGTAGTAAGGAAAGTAAGCCTACAAAACCAAGGAAGTTCTGAACAAGGGCAGGCACTTGCCGGTCTGGAAAGTCACTCTGCTGTTGCCTAATCTGGCAACAGATGGTCATGTATGTAAATTCATCCATTGCACTGCCATCACTTGACAAAGAATGATGGGTTGCCTTTCTCTACACTAATGGGGTGAGTTGAGGTTCCCATGTTAGCATTTTAACACGTGATTCACTTCTCTTAAGTTACACTGTATCTGACCCTGATTATTTTGCACATTACCTTATAGATGAGGAAAGGTTGGAAACTTCTAATTGCCTTGCTGGCGTTGGATTTTCAGAGACGTTGTGTGCAGAAAGTTTTAATTGAAATTGTGTGCAGTCAGGTCCTCTGAAAATCAGGCTGCAGGTGAATGGTCATACCTTCCAAAGCGTTTTAATGAGAATTGCCAAAGAGCAAAACCAGATTTATTAAGCTATAACAAGGGCCTTGTTAAATGGAAGAGGGATCGTCTTGCAGTTGCAAGGTCTATTAAACTGCAGAAAGGTTAGTCATTACCATTGTTGCATCATATTAAAGGAATGAAGCAATGTAAATGCAATCATTAATTAAACTGAATAGCACACCTTTAAACTATCATTCACTATTTTAACTGAATAATATTTTCTTCCTTTTGGAGAGCAGCTCAGCCTGATATTAGAGATTTCTTTTCTGTAAATTAAAAAAGAAAAAACTCAAGATCACTGTTACTTATGACAAAAAATAGACATTTTGTGTCATGGTGTAGTGCTCGTTCTTTGCTGAACTTAGCCTACCAGGCTCTGTGTCCTCACTGAGCTGCCTGTGAAGTTGGAGCCCAACCTTCAGAAATGGTTTAATGGAGGGAAATGGTCAAATGGCATTGTAGCAAGGGCTGTTTTCTGCAGTGTCAAAAGACCTGGGCAAGGGCAGGTCTTGGGCTGTGATGTGGGATTGTGATGAACGTGCTTCACCACACGTTTATGGGAGCACGGCGTGGGGAACCGCTGGATCTGGCGCCAGCTGGCAGCTGGGGTGGTTTGGGGGGACTGTTGCCGAGTGTGCTGGTTTTGTTGGATTTTGTCTTTAAACAAATTTGGTACCAGACTCCATAAAAGGCTTTGCCTTTTGCTAGTTTAGGATTTTTCTGGGAGGGACCTCAGGGGCTGTTATGCGCTACATTTTTGGACATTTTCAGATTGCAGTACTGGCCACAGAAAAGAGCTTTGGGAAGGAATCTGCTCTTAATTGAAATGGAAAATATAGAGATACACTATATAGGCTCTTGAACAGCAGATGGACTCCTTAAGAGACAGGCCATAAATTATTAACCCTCCTTGTCAATACAGACGTAGAAAGGTACCTGCTCATGATTAAAGTTAAAAAAAAACAAAATCAAACAACAAACCCAAATAAACAAAAAACCCCTCAGCCAAAGAACACCCCCCCCCCCCCAAAAAAAATAAACAAAACCACACACACAAAAAAAAGAGTACACAAATAAACTGTGTGTAGTTAAATGAAACATACAAAGAGCAGTCAGAAGGCAGTGATGGGATGGGTATAAATCAGTCACTCAGATTCAGCACTATCTGAATGCTGCTACGTAAGGTTTCAACACATGTGATACAAGGAAGTCTAAGAAGTGTATGTGTGATCTATCTTGTTATACCTACAGAGATAAAGGTAGTATGATTTACTCTGGTCTGACTCTGCTTTTTTTTATATAACAGCTTTAAATTTTCATGTTGCTTCTTCCTTGAAAGAGCCCACCAGTTTTACCTTTTCATAGGTAATCAGTATCAACCTAGGAGGAGGAATGAGATCCAACCCTTGCCTGTTTCTAGCTTTCTCCCTAGATTGTTTGGAACACTATTTCCATGTTCAGGAGAAAGGGCTCCTGAATAGGAAAGGAGGCTGAAAACTGGAGCCATCTGGGAGTCTTCTTTGCTTTTGATTAGAATCTAGGATTTTTTTTGTTTTTAAAACAAAATATGAAAAAAATAAGATGATGTTAATTTTTGCTGAATCCAGGCTGATAATTTGTATAAAAGATTTGGTCTGAAGTTGTGTGAAGTGAGTTCTCATAATTCCTTGAAAGGAGAAGCCAAGAAGAGAACTGCTAAAAAGGTCCTAACCATTATGTGTTAACAGCCATGTGATAATACTCATGTGATCACTGACAGATAAGAACATTCCTCCGTGAGAAACATAAAGAATTTAAGTGTGTTGAACTTCTCGTCACTAGAATGACAGGCCATCAGAAGAAAAACACTCAAATAGAGAGTGCATCTTTCAGAACTGTTACAAAAATGGCTCTGCAATTCCATTTCATATGCAATATGTATGTAAAGAGTAGGGCCAAAGTAACACATTGATCTCTGGAAGCTTGTCTGTGTTGCTTAATAAGTGTTAGTTTCTTAGTAACAATTTCTCTTGTGGTATTAATTGTTTGGAAATCCCATTCTAGTTGTACAGGAATTGATTTGCCAGTTTCTAAGTTTGTCTCTTATATAAAGGATGAAAAAATACATGACTGAACTGATGAAAATACATGAGACTGTTCTATTGGTTTAAGTAATGTTTATTAAGCAACCTGAATCACAGGTCCTGCCCAGCCCGTGCTACGTTGCCTGCCTCATCCTGGCTCCCTCGCTGGGGCTTTGCCTTGATCAAGTTCTGAATTATTATTTGATTTGTTGTTGGGGTTTTTGTTTCTTTCTTCCCAATGGCTCTATCCATTACCCTCCCATGATACCATAGCAGTCAAATTTAGGTCAAAGTAATATCCTAAGGATAGGCTATGTTTCCAGAAGTCTGCTCTTACTTAAATGCCAGGCACGTGAGAGGGACCAGCTAATGGTATTTTTGGTAAACTGTTGGACTTTATATTCTAGTTCTGTCTTCAGGTTTTAAATATTTTTTTTATTTTATATAATAAATAATGTAAAGTAACTATATTTTGATATATTTAGACATACCTAAAGCTTGAAGATTTTCCTTAAATTTCTGTGATCTTTTTACTTAACCATAAAACAACAACACTGAAGGAAGACAGTTTTAGCAGTTCCATGTTTGTTCCTTAGCAGGCTAACGTTACGTACTGTGTTCTGTGATAGTTCATGTTTCTTTTTTGCATTTGCAGCATGTTTATTTTTGGAGGTGGAGTTGGACAGATCAATTGTGCACTGAGTTTTTTCTTTATTCCTTCCCTTATGCTGGAAGTTTTGACAACAATCATAGGGAATTGTGTAAAAAAAAATTGCCCTCTACTACAATGTAGACTGGCTGTTTGGTTTTATCTGCTACCCTTTTTAAAATGAGAGATGAAAATAATTGTTTCTCACCTACCACCACCACATATAAAATGTCTTTCCCATATAAAAAGTATTTTTATTGCCTTAAAAAAAAATCCTTCAAAGAAATCGTGTTTCTTCTCATCTCCCTTTACTTTCTCTTTAGAGAAGATGAAATTAAAGCATATGATGTTTTGAGTCTTCTACTCTAAATAGGAATTGAAATTAAAAATTTAGAAGTCTGCATGTTTTTCTTTCCTTTTTTCTTTTTCCTTCCTTCTAAGCTCATTCTTGAAATCATGCCATGCCTCCAGTCAATTCTGGATGCAAAGTAGCGTGCATCTAACGCACCATTTCTGATCTGGTGGGTCTCAGTCCTTTCGGTGGGTCAGCTCCCTAATCAGATACTGCTGGCAGGAGATAACTGAGGAGTGACAGCAGTGGGTTTTCAGCCATACTTCAGGGCTGGCTTGAATACTAGTAATTCATTGTTAGTATGTCTTGTTAAATGAGGCATTTCGTTATATAAAAGATGTAATAATTTCATTCTTGCTTTGTAACTTGGTAATTCTGCTTTTAATGGCCAGCTTTTGCAATGTGTTGTAGTCCTGAACATAGACCAGGAGTTGCTCATATGGCTTCTCAAGTTCATTGACTTCAGTAATTCACTAGAAGAGAGGTACTTATGTACTAAGATGGCTGAGATAAACTTTCATTTTTAACATATTGGTGACCAAGGTAGCCAGGCAGCATGCGTGTTTGAAATCTGCAGGTATGGATGTTAAGATATTTGCTGACATGTGAAAGCTTCAGCTGTTCATACTGAGGACTAGAGTTAACAGGATGATGTTGAGTTGATTTCATGGGTGATGTGAGCAGAGCCTATACCATGCAGGTCCATCTGTGAAAGTGAGGAGACCTTGGAAACAAGAAAGGTAAGTTGTAGTCATAATTATTTTTATTCCTCTACGTAAGCAGCAAAAATCTTAGGAAATAAAATAGAGAAATTAATAACATCAATGTAGTATGAGTTTGCAAAGCTGAAACATAGAATCATAGAATCATAGGGTTGGAAGGGACCTCTGGAGATCATCTAGTCCAACCCCCCTGCCAGAGCAGGGTCACCTTAGAGCAGGTTGCACAGGAACGCGTCCAGGCGGGTTTTGAATGTCTCCAGAGATGGAGACTCCACCACCTCTCTGGGAAGCCTGTTCCAGTGCTCTGCCACCCTCAAAGTAAAGAAGTTCCTCCTTGTGTTTAGGTGGAACTTCCTATACTCCAGTCTGTGCCCATTACCTCTTGTCCTGTCACGGGGCACCGCTGAAAAGAGCCTGGCCCCATCCTCCTGACACCCACCCTTTAAGTATTTATAAGCATTAATAAGGTCACCCCTCAGCCGTCTTTTTTACAGACTAAATAGACCCAAATCTTTCAGCCTTTCTTCATAAGAGAGGTGTTCCAGTCCCCTAATCATCTTGGTAGCCCTATGCTGCACCCTCTCCAGCAGTTCCCTGTCCTTCTTGAGCTGGGGAGCCCAGAACTGGACACAGTACTCCAGGTGTGGCCTCACCAAGGCAGAGTAGAAGGGGAGGATGACCTCCCTCGACCTGCTGGCCACACTCTTCTTGATGCACCCCAGGATGCCATTGGCCTTCTTGGCCACAAGGGCACATTGCTGGCTCCTGGTCATCCTGTTGTCCACCAGGACTCCCAGGTCTCTTTCCACCGAGCTGCTCTCGTTCTGATAGTTTGCAAAGCAAAGGTTGGGTTAGAGATGGTAGCTTGGCCATATTGCACACACATAGTATTTTTCCGTGCAACTTTCTGTCATTAAATGTAACATGTTGCTTTTTTTAGTGTACCATAAGATATGCAGACTATGTCTTGGGGGTGAGTGGATATTACTGGAACAAACTTTACTCTTGGTATCTCAAAGGCATTTAAAGCAGAGATGCCAAGTCATAAGTCAGTTGCTGAGGCTCAGTGTCAGCAGTAAATACATGTTTGTTCCTAGGAAAGTAAATACAGACAGGAATTCTGAATAAATGATACATACAGAAGGTGCTATGCCAATAAACTAAGGCAAACTCTGATTTTCTTTAGCATAGGGTGTATCTGAGTTCACTGAAGGCATTCCAGATTTGCACCAGCACTCACTTTTATCCAAACTCATTAGCAGAAAAGAAAACCAAGCTGTATTTTTGCTTTATTTTAGCCAAATTCCTTCATCAGTAAAATACTGACACAAGCGTTTCAGCTGAAGCCTAGGCTGAAATATTTTAAATCATCAAAGAAGCAGTAAGTTCCAGCATGAGAGATTTGCTTCAAAACTTTGGGGTTTATTTTATTATTTGTATGTCATTCCCATGAAAAGGCTGCTTTGACGTACAAATTAGTGTTTCATGGAACCTTCTGTTTCAGGGCTGTAAGAGCTCTGCGTGCTTTCCTTTGTGATGTGAAATACCACATGGGAATGAGATCTCATTTACACCCATGACTGAGTCTGACCAAGATCCCTTGGGTAATTTTGCTCCTCCTTCCTATTAAAACTTGAAAAGAGTCTGGAGTTATATTTACATTTGTAAATTGATTTCATTATTCATTTTTGTTTGTTTTGATCCCATTCTTAGAATTTGCATGCAACAAGAAAAGAGGCTATTTCCCCATTCTAAATGGAGAGAAGTGAGGATTAGAATTTTATATAAAAAGAAATATATTTAATCCCAGGAGCTCTATATGATAAAACATGCTTCATGGTTGTGTTCAGGTCTTGTAGGAGTGCCAGGAAGGAGAAGAATGTGAAACTGCTGAGACAAAGCTGGCTGGGAGTTCTCAACCCACCTCCTTTTCAGAGATCAGGTCAGCTAGAACGGAGTGAGGTGGAATCAGACTTGAGGATCCCATTGATGCTGCAGTACTGGACCCTGGGTGAAATGGTGCTCTCTGAGCAGGATGCAGTACTTGCTCCAATGGGTGATACAGAGTGTGTATCCCTTGACTGGGCTACCTTCCAGTAAAGATTCCCAGGAGATGCCATCTCCTTCTTTGGACTTCATGTCCATTTGCATTGTCATAAAGGCAGAATCAACACTGTCTTTATGATGTGACCTAGTGTTGATGAAAAGTTCTCTTTTTCACATGCATAGTGTGATGTTTTTATCACAAGCACAGTGAGGTTGGCAGTAGACCCAAGTCCCCTGAAGCCCCTTTATCTCTTTGTCTTAGTGTAACTTGTAGGGGACATCCTTAGATGTGGTCTCTAGGTGGGGCTTTTTGGTGATTTTAATTCTTATTTATTGTAGTCTCTGATGTCAATCAGGTCAATACTTGGACCAGTATTGTTTAACGTATTCATCAATGACCTGGACGAGGGGACAGAGTGTACCCTCAGCAAGTTCGCTGATGATACCAAACTGGGAGGGGTGGCTGACACCCCAGAGGGCCGTGCTGCCACCCAGCGTGACCTAGACAGGCTGGAGAGCTGGGCAGAGAAGAACCTAATGAGGTTCAACAAGGACAAGTGCAGGGTCCTGCACCTGGGGAGGAAGAATGTCAGGCACCAGTATAGGTTAGGGGTGGACCTGCTGGAAAGCAGTTCTGAAGAAAAGGATCTGGGGGTCTTGGTAGACAGTAAATTAGCCACGAGCAAGCAATGTGCCCTTGTCGCCAAGAAGGCCAATGGAATTCTGGCCTGCATAGGGAAGAGTGTGGCCAGCAGGTCAAGGGAGGTCCTTCTCCCCCTCTACTCTGCACTGGTGAAGCCACAACTGGAATACCGTGTCCAGTTCTGGGCTCCCCAGTTCAAGAGAGACAGGGAACTACTGGAGAGAGTCCAGCGTAGGGCAACAAAGATGACTGAGGGACTGGAGCATCTCCCTTATGAGGAAAGGCTGAGAGAGCTGGGACTCTCTAGCCTGGAGAAGAGAAGGCTGAGGGGAGACCTGATTAATGTTTACAAGTATCTCAAGGGTGGGTTGAAGGAGGATGGAGCCAGGCTCTTTTCAGTGGTTCCCAGTAACAGGACGAGGGGTAACGGGCACAAGCTGGAACATAGGAAGTTCCGATAGAATATGAGGAAAAACTTCTTTACGGAGAGGCTGACAGAGCACTGGAACAGGCTGCCCAGGGAGGGTGTGGAGTCCCCTTTCCTGGAGGCTTTCAAGACCCGCCTGGATGCAGTCCTGAGTGATGTGCTCTAGGCAATCCTGCTTTAGCAGGGGAGTTGGACTAGATGATCTCTAGAGGTCCCTTCCAACTCTGAAATTCCATGATTCCGTGGTATCTGGCAGAACAGAGTAAACGCTAGTATCGACTGGGTATCAGTATCAGGAAAAGTTGTAAACTGGTTCCTCAGGGTTGAACTGTTTAATGTGCCCTGTAGCTTTCACAGTATCTGCATGCTTCATGTTAAGTGCGTGTCTGCTATAGCTGTACTATGTTGCTTTTGGTACTCATCTCGCTACCTTACCTGTGATATTAAGCTACCTAATTGCAGCATAAACTCAGCATTGATTATGTTCACCACACATTGATTATGTTCAGTAGATACCCTTTGTCTCCTAAAGTAATCCCACATTTAGTTAAAAGTATATGCACATATTTTCTCTTCCTACTGCTTATTTGGATAAGCAAATAACTTTGTTTTAAAAAGGCACCATTTCCATACTTTTGTTTCGCAGAATGTGATTATGTCTTAAAATGTGTATACAAAGAATATATAGGCTTTGTTATTAAGAAAATACCTATTTCGGTTTTGAAGCAGTTAAAAAAAATTGCTTTATAAAGTGCTGAATAAATAACATTTGACAGAGTGAGGGCACAACTGATTTTGCTTAAGTGTGCAAAATACCAAGTCTTACTTCCTTCAGAAGCTTCTGTCCTTCTGTTGGGAGACTGAAGACAGATTACATGGAGGATGCCCCAGTTTGAAAATAGTGATGATTGCACTTTAATTGAAAATGAGGTATTTCTGCTGTCATTAATTGTAGAAGCTGTGAAATGCTTAATTGTTCTGATTTGCTAGAGGTAAAGGGGAGGATAGTTTTTGCCTAGAAAATGACATTGTGCCTATTTTTTGGAACTTAGTTACACTTTTTATGATCATCTTTCAGAATTATTTATCAGGTTATGTTCTGTGTAAACTAACGTACTTAAATTTACGTGGGTCCAGACTGATTTTTCTATTAAGACTGCGGAGGTTATTTTTAACTTGTTAACACTTAATGCTGTCGGAGACACAGTGTTTTTGAGTTCCCTAACCTCACTAAGAGGAAGCTTTCCTGGCAGATTGACCTTTCAGTGTGCAAAGATGGCAAGTAAAACTCACAGTGGGCTCCAAGTGGCAGCAGAACTCAATTCAGAGGAGACAGTTTTCACCCAGAGGCATGGAGTGTCCACAGTTTGTATGGAATCTTTTACTCATTCTTAGGATCTCGTGGCCTCTGAGGTGTACAAAAATGGAGATCCCATAGCTCCCCTAGGCCCTGAGCATATCCTGGCTCATCAGGGTATCAGCAATTGTCTTAACCAGGGCTGTCCAGCTTTGTGGTGTTGCTTGGTTACCATCATTCCCACAACTCTCAAATAAAGCAAAGCAAATGTAAAAAAAAAAAAAAAAAAAAAAAAAAAAAGGAAAAAAAATGTTTCTATTTATGGGCTAGGCTACTATACTGATCCAAACAAAACAGAATTGTAAATCCTCTACAGCTTCTTTAATGATCACTTTTTTCCTCAAGTATTCCACTTGGCTACTCGCAAAGTCTTTCTGGTTTAAATGTGTTTTTTCAGTATATTGGACTACTTCTAGGATTCTGCACAGACTCATTAAGTTCAGAAGCTGGAATCCTGACTGGAAGCAAGGAATAACAAATAATGGCTTGTGTCATCGGGCAGTCTTACTAACTCTGGCTGGGATACTGTCTTTTCAGATATACTTCATGTGCATCCTCAGCTCAGGGCAGGGAAAAAGGCAAAGCTTAGCTTGGAAGGTGTTAGGGAATATTTTCTTTAGTAATGTTAATAATGAAGAACTTTCATAAGTATTTGCGGATCCCGTGTCATTTTATGAATATTTCCAAATGTAGCTCTTCTGCCCTTAGGAGAGTAATTTTGGCATGTGGACTTGTGTTTCAGGGAAAATTCTCATCTTAAATCCAATTAGCTGATTTTAACAAAGTATAACACTTTGTTATATGCTCTTAACACTCTGAGAACTGAATATAGCATAGGTGCTTGGGTAGCTATTCTGTTGTCATCCCTGTTCCACGGAAGACTTCTGCAAAATAAAAATTATCTCTTTTTTTTTATCACTTTCAGGCTGAGATAGCAACTCTGAGACAGACATTCTATTGATATGTTACAAATGAGTATAAGTTTCTTTTAATGAAGTTAATTCCCAAAATAAGGCTTCTCTGGGAACGTATGGATGAGTTTCTTGCTGAACAGAGAGCTTTCCATAAATCTACTAGGGTCATTAACAGTGTACGTAGCATAGGTACACAGAAACACTTTTACCATTTCTGAGAGTGGAGAAAACTAAAATAAATGGAGATATCTGTGTGTCAAGCCAGAGATTGAGGGAAAATAAACACATCCAAGTAAAACATTTCCAGCTGTGGAAAAAACTATTCCCATCTTTCAGCGGTATGGAAAGTGTAGGAAGCAAACAGCAATTCTTGTAGGAAGTAGGACTTTTAAGTGTTGCCTTATGCTCCTTGTGTGACAGCTAATGCTTTAGTGGGACCCACAACTCAATCCTTTAATCATTTTGGGTTTCCAGTGGGTCCAGTTCTTCTGACAGTGGACTGACTTCTAAGAGACATATTTCATCCAGTGAGATACTAGGTGTTTAACTGTGTGGTGCTGAATGTGTCATATGGCTCACGCATGTCTCTGTTACAGGTCCGTTCCAGCTCCAGTTCTGTCAGTGGGGATTGGATTAGGCCCTTAATGCTTTGGGAGGAAAATGTTGACTGTCATTAGGTTAGGAGGAATAATAGACTGAAATAATGACGAATCACTGTTAGGAGAATAAAGGTGCTTCCAGACTCTACATGTGTACTTGTTTTTAAAAAAGGTACCTGTAAAGAGTCTGAGGTACATCTTGATGCTCTAGCTCACACCAAAGTTCCCACACAACCAGGAAGTGTTTTCATAGGCTAGAAGGACTGGATATTCAAGTCCTTTAAGAGGTATAGATCACAGTAAACACTAGAGTTGATTTGTTTTTTTAAACCATGCTATTTCATGCAGGCTGAAACTGAAGTCATGCCAGTTGTACGTCTGATTGCATTGCCGACTCTCTGCTATGAGAGCCTTCAAGAACATTTTTTCTCCTTTACAAGGCCACACAGCATTTGCAGGTTTTCCTCCTCATTGCAGCTGTTCTTCATTTACTGTAAGTCCCTCCCCGACCAGTGTTGAACATGGATCCTCTCCTTTGCCCTACTGTGGTATTGTTATCCCACTTGTGTCACTGGACAGAAATCTGGCATAGAATGAGAGCTGGTCCAATCCTGAAACTTTTATTTGGTTGTTTCCCAATCCTAAAGTCAATAGATTCTTTTGCTATAAAATCTTTGGCAAATGTCAGATGAGAATGGCTTTAGTCAGGGACGATGCTTTATAATCGTATGCATCTTTTGTTGTAATAAGAAATGCGCATTGTAAATGTCAATATGAATTGTCCTCTGAAGGCTGGATCCTGCCAAGTATCCTTAACACTGCATCCCCTGGCTGGAGTTAGAAACTGCAGTGCACAAAATGGAACATTGTGGGTTAGTTGTAAAAGCAGGTAGAGTTCAGCTTTGGAGGATGTTGTCATTAATTGACTGACTACTGAGATGCAAAATGGGAATCTTGCAACTGTGTTGAAGTGTGGCAGTGACAGACAAGGAGCACCCTTTGTTTGCTTTGGCTACATCAGAGCTTACAGTCTGCATCGGGTGTAAGGTTGAGACTAAATATGTTAAGGTTTGACTAAGTGTCAAAGGCATGGAGGTTTACTTTCCATGTGCTAAATAACTGCATTGGCAATTAGGGAAGCGTGATTGACTCACTTTCTAGGCCAAAATCAAAAACCAAAAAACGTCCAAAAAATCCAAGTGCTAAAACCTTCAACAAAATCTCCCTTTTTTTGTGTATATCAGCACACTCCAAATAGCTTCTGCACTCAGTCATATCAGCATTCAATACAAGATTTCCTGCCTTCTGTCGGCTTGCTTCCTGACACTGGGTGTTCCATCAGTGGCCTCACCAGAGAAATATCCTTCAATTAAAACTAGCCATAGTCCGTTATATCCTTGTGTTACCAGCATTCATCCCAGCTCAGCATGCCTCAGATTCCAGCAATAAACCTAGCTTTTAATTTTTTTGGGGGAAAAAAACACAAAAAACCCGCAAACCCCAAAACAAAACCCAAATAAACTATTCTTAACATTAAATGTAGAAGTGACAGGTAGAGACATTAAAATTAAATGTGAGCATTGGACCCTGCAAGCTAGCAGAACTGAAGTCTTCCACTCCTCCCTATGGTAATCTCTTGTTGAGCTTGTGAATATATAGTGCTGAGTTCAGTTTAATGTTCAGCCCTGCAGTATCTTTCTGCTTGTATGCAGGCTACTGCAGGCAGGATCTCATGGCTTCTGCTTAAATTTGGAGTTGTGTTGGATGATAGCTATGTTTTAAGTTGGAGTTTTTATTAAGGACTGGAGGACTTTATTTTACTGCTGACTACCACAAAGGTAAGAGCTGATTTAGAGTCAAATAACTTTCAGTTAATTTCAGTGCTAATCTTTGTCACTGGACTGTACTTAACACTGGACTGTGTTTAGGGTATGTACTCAGGAATGAAGGTTATGTTTACTGTTAGGATCTAGAAGGCTCATAGGTCTACAGTGGAATTAGCAGAGTTTGGTGTTTTGATCTCTTCTGTGGGACAAGTGTGTTGTGAAACCTTAGGTTAAGGTTGAGGTCAGGGCTAGAAGTGGTCAAAGAGCCTGTTTTACTATTTCAAAGAGTAATGAAGATTCGTATAGAATGAGGGCTCCTGTTCAGAGTGTTATATTCCTCATGGTACGCTTTGATTCTTCTCTTTAGATTTATTAAGGCCTCTATGAATAGCTGTTGTGATCCAGATTTAATCATAGTATCTGGTTCTGGTGCTTGTATGTGTCATGTGTCACATTAATGCTGGGAGTAGGGAACTGTTAAAAAGGTCAGAGTTCAAGATCAGGAGGGATTTAGGTGGCTGGTTTGTTTCTATGTTCCCCAGGGTTGTAGAGCTGTGATGAACACTGGTTCCTGCTACTTTTTTTTGCTTATGTTAGTTTTGGTGCAGTTGATGTCACCGAGCACTGTTTGATGTGAGGTTTGGGGATGTTATATCTGAAGCTCTGCCTCTGTTCTTTTCATACCCTGCAGTGGGGGGCAGTGGGTTCAAGGTTCTGAGAGGGTGTTTCATGTCATCTCCACACACATGGCATTCATCTGCCATAGATCTGCCACAGAGGGATGTGGGCCACTGTTTTTAAATTCTATATTCTTGTCCACAAAGTCATAACGTGCTTTCCTATTTCAGGGTCTTTTTTGTTTGAAAATAAAAATCACTTTTAGAATTGACCTTTCATTATGATGGGAAATTACCTTAAACATTTGCAGACATTAAGCAACAGCATTTTCTTTGATAATACAGAAGTGAAGTGAGTTTTCTTGTGAGTGTTGTACCTTTACTCTTGATTTCCTTTCTCCTCCCTTGAGTCATTATTTCCTGCATAATGTTTTCTTTAATAATATGCCATGGAACATTGAGTAAGGACAAAATGGTGAGTTAGGAGGGTAATAAAATCATGGAGAGATGTCCCATAAGAATCCATTTATTTTTTTTAAGGTATTGCATCTCATTTGGTCAAACTTGATAGATGCCGTATTGTTTGGAAAGAACAAACGTTTACAACATCCAATAAAACTTTTTTTTTTTAATTTTACATATGATATATATCTGTCTCGGTTATCTGCTTTTTTTTTTACTTTACAGTGATGCAAACCAAAAACTTTTCACTTCAATTTTTTGCTTGTGTTCCTTTGTCTTTTAAAATAGCCTTTAATAGTAGCAGCACTCAAAGTACAAGAATTACAATTCTAACTTGAATGATTTCATACCAATGACCATATTTCATACTTGAGACCACATCAAGAAAATGGGATTCTGAGATTACCTGTCACTTTAGTCTTCAATTTTTCATGAACTTCAAGGGGACAAAAACTGTCAAAAGAACTCACCGAGCAGGGGAAAAAAAGATATTTTTTTAAGTTGTAAAACTCTTCCCATTTGATTTCACAGATTTTAATTTTCCACTGAAGTTGGACCTGCAACTTGGGTTGAAGATGATCAAACCTGGGGTTTAGCAGGTGGTGTGTTATGCAGGAAAAAAGCAGAACCAGTAGGTTGCCTCAGTATAGTAATGTGCAGGATCTGATTTAAGTGTTTAAATCCTAAAAATACCACCTGCAGACTACAGACATTACGGGAAGGAGTTAGATGTCCATATGTTGGTGTAAGAAGTGCGGTTAGGAGTGTTGCTGTCTTTCTCAGTCTCAATTCAGATGCTTGCTAGACAAAGCGGATGCACAGCATCTCCCTCATTCTCAGCCCTTCCTTATGTCCCTTTGAAGGGAATAAATAGCCAAGTCTTGCACTTGCTTGCATCGAAGAACAAAGCACTGGTAAGGCCATAGGATAGGCCTCTTCCTGAGCTTTTGGTTAGGCTATTCTGCCCAAAGGCATGGAAGTGGGTATGCTTTCCTCACCAAGTTGCCAGCCCCTCTATTCATCTTGTGGATCTGTGCCTGTTGTTTAGATTCCAACACCTAGAAGTGCTCTTTAACAGTGTGACATGTGTGAGTACTTGTATTTCTTCACTGAGGCATCACATTTTAAATTGCTCCATTCATTCCTTTGATTTTGAACGTAACTGTGACTTAGCAAGCCATGCAGAACTGTGTGTTTAGATTGCAATGGATTTGGGGACCTAAAGCTGTGGGAGCCTTTGCTAGGTGAAGTGCTGCAGGGGACACTTGGCTGTTTCAGATGCAGAAGCAATTAAGAGCTCTCTGCCTTGCTTTTAGATAAAACCTGTGATTCTGACAGGACTTTTACACTCTAGAACTTCACTTTGGCAAAATAAGTCGTTTCAGTAAAGATAAAATGGATGAAACAGGACAGCAGTTACATGCTTCTAGTCTGTTACAGAGAGTGAGTATTTCGTAATACAGCAGGAAAAATAAGTCTGCAAAGACAATCCAGTTGTAGTGGCTTAGTAGAGGCTGATTTCAGCAGTCAGGATGTTCAGAAATGTTGTGTTATACTTCTAGGGTTAGTTGAGGGACTGCTGAACAGATCTTACTCCAAAGCAAACAAGGACCAATGTGCAGCTCACTTAAGTAGCAACTAGAAAGCAGTAATTCCTGTCTGGCATGCATGGTTAAATCATAGACCAGTTCATGACTGTCTTCTTGCAACTGCAGAAGAGTACAAAACTTACCTATTAATTTTATTTTTTCCCCTCCTGATAATGAAATCAGGAAATCAGTTTCCATTCATCTGTGTATGGACATAGGCACTCAGCTATCCCTGTGGTTTTATGTCTTCAACTTTCGGGAGAACTCCTTGGAAATTTATATGCAAATCGGCAACGGCCTTGTACTGTGGGCAAAGTGCTGGTGTCACTCTTCAGGCTTCCCTTGTTTCAGCTGAGTTAGTATTCTTGAGATAATATTGTTGCTTATTGTAGAATGACCACACTGAAATGGCACTGGTGCTGCTCAGAGGGATTTGATTAGGAACTGATGAGTTACTGTAACTTACATCTATGGCCCTTTTGCATTAATGGGTAGAACAGTTCGTATCACTTAAGGTTTATCTTTCTGCACATCCCAATGTGCTGGCTAGTTTGAGTTTAAAATATGTGTTAGTTTTAGAAAAGGATTTGTTTTAGCTGGGAGAATTGTATGTGTCGTCAAGAATGGGGCTGACAACAAGGCTTAGGTAATTGCCTAAACTCTCATGGCAGTGAAGATACAAGCGCTGTAAAAACTGGTAAGGGCATCTATCAGCACCCCCATGTGTTGACCAGAGCAGTAAGGGGATAAGGGATATATTTTTTTTTTTTTTTTGGCAGGAGAGAGCAGTGAAGGAAATCAAGAGTAAATTAACTAATTACTTTCTTTCTAACTTCCAGCTGGTTTTGCGGGAGATACAGTCCATTGGAGAAGATAGAAAAATAATAGCAGAAACTGGAGTCACTCGCTGGTAAGATACCTTTTATACCTCTCTCTGCTAATCATTGTGAGTGGCATGTGACTGGGTAAATTCAGAAACTTGTAAGTTGCGCTTTCAGCCTATATCTTACAACTGAGTTCATGAGGTTTCTTGAGCTATCCTGCTAAAGCTGATCATAGAGCCACATGCCAGAGTGATCACAGGAGGAGAAAAAAAAAAAGACCAATACAACAATTAGTAAAATGATGCTTTCTAAATTACTTACTAGTAAATTACTAGCTTTGACTTCTTACAAAGACACAGATTAGTGGGTAAGTGTGCCCACTTTCACATTGCATGTGTGTGATGGATAACAAATTGGAAGATACGTTATTTATAGGTCTATTGGCGTGGGAACAAGAAGCCAGGAACTTTGGGGGCTTCTTTCACCAGGGCAGTGCATTTGAACATCTCGGAAGCTGCTTTCGTTCCTGTTTTGTCTGCAGAGTCTATCTTCCATCACTCCAGATAAATTTATTTCCTTTATCTTCTTTCTCTGTGTCATTAAGTTGATCAGCTCATACTATATTGTCCTGCTGTTTCTCTTTGTCCTTTTTTTTAATTGTTTGAACTGCTGTGAAGGTGTATCAAGGTTTGCAATTGAAAGTTCTGCTGAACTGGTATTCTGAAATCATCTCACACTAAGTATAGCTCAAGGTGATGTTCAGAGAATGATGGGAAAGGGCAGCTTCATATTGAAAAAAAAAAAAAAGAGGAATTAGGTAAACCTGTAGACTACAAAACTGAGAAATGGGGTTCTGCAATTGCCTCTGTTTAGAGGTGGTCTGAACCCAATGGTTTTTGTCTCTTGTTTTGAAGAAAATATTTGTTTAAACGTATCAAGTAATTCCTTTTGCTGTGAAAAACATCAAAAACATTTACCTTTGTATGAAAGCATAAGCTAAATCTGTTCCAAGTCTGAGTAACAAGTGGGCTAATGACCTCATCGTTCTGTGTCATTCTAATGGGGATGACCATTTTTTTTCAAATGTCTTTAAGGTTTTCCACTTTACTTGCAGCTTTGGACATCTGTATTGTGTTCGCTATGAATAGCTTCCTGAGAAATCTTCTATGAATCACTTAATGCCTCAATTTTATATCTGTAAAATGAAGTAACAATACTCCTGCACTTGAGCATGGTTGTCAGGATGATAAATAGGTTATGTATTGAGGTTTGTGAAATGCTCAGACATTTCGATGAATAGGCAGAAGAAGGACTCATTTGCACACGTTATTTACTGCATGGGTGCAGTTACACTGTTTCTTAAGGATTTCCTTTTTTGCTTGAAACTTGTTTTTACACTGAGTTGCTACATGGCAAAATTCCAAAGCTTTTGGTGGTGGAAGCTTTACAGGGAGTGACTGAATAGAACAAATCCGTTAATAGTTTAGTGTGCTAAACTCAATAGCGGTGAGCTGTGTGACTTCCTCAAAGGAAAGAAGAAAAGATATGGATGCCCAAAGTGGTTCTTACACATCTGCTGATCCCAAGTGTGGCCAAGTATGTGATGAAATATTACTTGTCTGGCTATGAGCTCTATTTACTACAGCGAAGTGAATCGTTGGGTCAGTTCCTGACCAGACCTTGAGCTGTCAGAAACAGATGGCCTGCTTGGAGAGCAAAACACCTTGGAAGCATCTCCGCCCTTGTCAGCAATGTTGCACAGCACAGGGATTTCTCAGAAACGCAGTGCTGGCATTCAGTGATTTCAGTGAAAAGATGGTAGTTCTTCAACTGTACTTGGTCTTCCGCATCAAAATAATGTCTTGTGGCTCTGAAAATAGGGAAATTGGTGCTGGCCTGTTAGTGCAGGTCCAAATTTGTGAATCAGATCATGTACTTCGAGAGGCAGTAACGGGGATGTCAGTAAAGCCCTCACACTTGTAAAGGGCTGGTTTTCCAGCTCTGAGAAACCTTCAGGTTGCTATTAAAAGATGGCTGGTATGTGTAAATGTTCTTCCTGGAAATGAGGCCACAATTTTTAATCAACTCTGAAAATCTTTTCCTGTAGTCTTTCTGCACCTCTCTACATGTCAGTAAAATGATAATAATAAATGCTTCCCCAGACTGCAGAGTTGTGCTAAGGATTATGCTTAGCTCAGATATTTGGATGTAAAGTGCCATACAAATATCTACATAAATAACAGAATATTGTATACCCTGAATATTGGGGCAAGTTCTACGTTGGAATCTAAGACAAGTATAGTACACCAATCTGGAATGGGTTTTCTGTGTGACTCGCTGTGGTGGGTTTACCCTGGCCAGCAGCCAAGTACCTGCACAGCTACTTGCTCACTCCGCTCACCAGCTCCTCACAGTAGGACAAGGGGAGAAAATAGGAAGAACAAAATCAAGACAGCTCTTGAGTCAAGATAAAACTGGTTTAATAGGTGAAGAAAAGGCAGGGGCGGGAGGGAAAAACAAGTGAAGCAAAGGAGGCGGCTCACCACCTCACACAGGTAGACCAATGCCCAGGCGATCTCCAAACAACAGGCACCTTGGAAAAAAAAAAACCCCATCTTTTTCTTCCTCTACCCCCATTTTTATTGCTGAGCATGATGAGACATGGTATGGAATATTCCTTTGGCCGGTTTGGGTCTGCCATCCCAGCTGTGTCCCCTCCCAGCCCCTTGTCCACCCTCAGCCCCCTGGCCGTGGGGGTGTAGTGGGAAACAGAGAAGGCCTTGACGCCGTGGGAGCACAGCTCAGCAACAGCCAAAACACCCGTGTGTTATCAGCACTGTTATAGCCACAGATTCAAAACATGGCACCATGTGGGCTGCTATGAAGAAAGTTAATTCCATCCCAGACAGACTCGGTATGCTTACTTTTTTAACGTAGTACTAAAAAAAGAATTATCAGAAGAACAAAATCCTATTGTAAGATCTTAAGAACAGAGTTTTCTTGATTAAAAATGTTTTCTTGCATGTGCAGATGTGATGTTTTCATTAGTATCATGAGCACTTCTGAAACAGTTCAAAAAGACCCTAAGTATGTGCTGAAGTTAATTTTTCTCTGACAAATGTCTCAAAACATTTGTTTAAGTTTGATGGAATTCAGTAGCACTTAAGTGGTTTTCTGAATAGGAGCTGTGTGTTCAAGCTGACTCTGTCCTGCAAGAGCAAGCCTGAATAAAGGCCTGGTGTTCACACTAGGCAAATTACCTCAGAAGTGGATAGTTCTGTAATTACCTATAGATGCATCTTGTCTGTATAAATACATAATTTTATGCCTTTAAATAATCCACTCCACAAGTTTTCTGAGATGGAATCGTCTGCATTTATCATGAGACTAGATAGATAAAATGCTTTCAAAATTAAAACATTAAGAATTAGAATTATGTGATTGTCCTAGGAAATCGAAAAAGAAAACAAAAAGATCTGAAGTAGGAATGAAATCTTAGTTCACTTCTGAAAAAAAAATTTAGTGAATCACTTTACTGTCAGTATCCTGTTCTTCCCTGCAACACTTTATTTTTGGTCATGTATGCTGCTGTCAATGAAAAATAACTGGCAGCTGTGTGATGCAAAGAGCTCAAGAAATAATTCAGATTAGATTTCACTGATCACTTTGATCAATATCAAAGTCTGAAACTGAAAGCAGGTTGAGCTTTCACAGAATTTTCTGAGGAAATCATCGAAGTTAAAGGAGACTCTTGGGATCTTGAAGAGTTTATTTTTAGGATGTTTGGACTGCTCTTTTGTTACTGCTGGCCCTTCTTTATTCCACTTTTGTTAATATTAAGATGGGTAAGCATTTGTTCCTGGTGGTAAAAAGCACCACAAAGGCTTTGGTGAATGTAGAGCAGTGTGATGGGTCTGAATGTAAGAGTTTGAGGTGGCCATCTTCAAATCTCTTGCTGGATTTGTCAGTCAATGCTGTCCAGTTCCAGGAGAGATGTGACATTATGGGATTTAGTTGGCCATGCGGTAAGCACAGTGAAACTGAAACTTCAATGTCTTCATTGTCATGGTTTGGGCTGGACTGGCCACTGAATGAATGACAGATGCTCTCTTTGACCTCTCTCCCTTCAGAGAAGGGAGAGCACCTCCCTTCAGAGGAGAGAGAATGAAAGGAAGGGAGAAGTTATGGGTGGCAAAAGAAATGAAGCTAATGAAATATTAATAATAAAAAGAAAGTATAATCTTAATAAGAAAATAATGAAGTATGTACAATCTATAAAACCCATATCGAGCTCCCAGAATGACAATCACATCACCATCAGGCAGTGGGAAAGTCTCAAACTGGACTCCATGACGGACGGAAACTGGATTCCGGATCTGGATCAAAGGCAGACAGACAGAGCCCTTCTCAGGTGCCGGCCAATGAAGAAAGAGACTGACCCCTTTGATCCCCCAGCTTTTATACTAAACATGATGCAGATGGGGTGGAATACCCTGCTGGTCAGTTTTGGGTCACCTGTTCTGTCCACTCCTCACAGGTGCGACCCCTCTACGCTTTTCTGCTTCAGACCCTCTAACTTGGTCCATAACAAAGTTAGCAGTAAGTATGAGCAGGAGCCTCTCTGCATACCATTCCTTGGTATTGTTAAACATCGAATCTTACCCGCTAGAAGCGGACGCTGTCTGAAGAATATGCTTTTAATTTCAGAGAGTTAGAAGAGGCTTAACTGAGAAGTAAAATTACTAAAAATAAAATTTATTCTGTTTTACCTCAAACCAGGACACTTTATAAAAGGTGTTATGCAATTTCTCAAGGCTTTTCAATACCGAAGCAGTGATTTGAGTGAAGGTTTCCTTGAATTGATGGGGAAGAGTGAACATATTCAGAAAAAAGGAGTCTACAGTGAAGGCAGGACAGAATTGCCCTCCTCCAGTATGTTCCGAAATGGTTCTCCCTGTACAGGTTCATGATCAGAGCAAGTAGTTTTTCTTTGCTAGTAATAGCTTGCATTTTTGTTTTCTCTATGGAGCATGCACTTGGAGTAGGTTGGAAGAATTGTGGATGTCTTTATCCTCAGCAGCAGAGGAACAAACACCACCTCTGAGGGCAGTAGGATGGAGTGTGTCTTCTGCTAGAATGGAGGACCAAGGCAGTAATTTGTGCCCTATCCAAATGCAGGGTGTATGCAGGGATAAAGTGGTGAAAGAGTTCTTGCATTTTTCCTCCAACTCTGCAGTTCAGGCAGTTTAAAAAGAGCCACAGCATTCCCTGTTTGCTGTGCTCTGATTGTGAGCAAGGTGGCTAGACTGTCTGGTCTCAGTTAATGAACAGAACCCCTGGAAAAATAATGATGGATAAAATTCGAGTCTTGGAACAACTCTACCTGTGTCAACTCTGCATATTTAAGGAAGACGGCCAGTGGAGCTGAATCTCATGCTGTGTAAATTGCTTTTCATACATGGATAATTTTTATTTTTTTTTCTCATTGTTGGAGAGGAGAGCTCAAATATTGAGTGACTACAGAGCCAGCTTTCTTCAGCCAAAATCCTTGGTTCTACGGATGCCAGTGATAGAGCTCTGTTAACCACAGAATCTCGTCACAGCTCACATCTGCTGCCTGCAGAGCCAGCTCTGCGCATTTTGGTATGTGGCTAAATCGGAGATGTGAATTTGTGGCAGTTCTGACTGCGTGGTTTTGTCTACGGTAAGAAATCTGTACAAATGACTGCCAGAACTGCTCTTTGTGAATGAAGATGATAACTTTATGCATGCCTGTATGAAAATGTAGTCAGACGCTTACAAGAGACTAGTTGTTCAGGAATCACCTTTGCCTTTACTTGGGGTGGCTCTAGAAGAGTGAAGGAAAGGCATGACTCGTACAGGGCCCTGCTTGACAATAAACATTGTGGTCAGCTCTTCTGTGACTGCACAAGCCACAGTAACTTCCTGCTTTGATAAGTTCAACTTCCCTTATCCCAAGTTTTGCTGTGATTTGGGCTCTCTGGGGAAGGATAAGTGGCTCACAAGGAATTTTATTAGTTTTTTGAAGAAGCTTTGTTCAGCAGATGTTTGAGAAATGTTTCTGTTATGATGAAGTAACCCCATCCACCCCAAGAGAACCCCTGTTTGATTGGAAAATTCCTAGCCTGCCCAGTTTATTGTCTGTCAGTTCTTACTGCTTACAGGATGGCTAGAGCAAGTTAAGATACTGAGAATTTGGCTTGCTTAGTGTGGTAACTCTGTTAACTGGCACCGTTTCTTTGATAGTGCCTACATGCAATATATGGGAGCTTGTAAGTGCTATTGTAATGCTGCTAATTAACAGCAGTGGGAAGAGAGATTTAGTAATTAGGGCAGTTTTGAAGTTCTTATACAGAACATGCTTTTCTGCACACTTACCTGAAATGTGCTGGTATCCATGTTTGCCCAAGAACAGTGCATATGCTGTCCTTTAGCATGCTGACAGTTTCAATATGTTAGTTACCTGTTGAAATGCTAGAGGGCATTGCTGGTAACTGCAAATGAGAGCTTAATTTGATGCTTTTGAACACTAGATTCTGTGGAGCAAATAATATGTTACTTTATCCTACAAAGCTATGTTAAATATTCCTTTGCAGAAATTCTGGACAGATGTAAAGTAAAGGTCTGTCTAATGTGCCACAGATTTTATCAATTCAGGGATTCTAGCCCTCCATTGAATGGGCAAAAACAGATGAACTGGGAAATGCTGTACAGTGTAACTGATCTTACCTGTCTTTGAGAAAAGTACCCTCAAAATAAAACATTTACTTTCTTTAAAGTGTTCTTCAACAGATGAACAAAATACCTTCTTTTTATTCTGTTAATAAGATTACTCCATTTGCTGTGCACATGCTGTGTTCGTTTCCATGGCTTAGTCGAATAGCTTGCTTTATCAGGATTGCCCTTGCCAAGTCAAGAAATCTGTAATTTTTTTTAAAAAGCCCCTTATATGCCTGGCTGAACAAGGGCCTCAGTTCATGCACGTCAGGCAACACTTCTTGTGCTATTGACCGTCAGAAGCAGAAAAGTTTTCTGACATTGTCTCCTAATTATTGGGGGGAGGGTGGGAGGGGTGACAGGTTAAGGTGCCTTTGCATATTTTTAGCAGTACACAGTCTGCATTTATTCGCTGTACTTTTACAATTAATTTTGATGTGCCTGGGTAGTCTGGGCTTCAGCTGAAAAGAAAATTGGTTTCTTGTTTTTTTTTTCCTCTAAGGAAGTACAGTTCAAAGTCCAGTAAATACTGTAATAACCACTTATTTTAATGTGTAATAACAATTGGGTTGAAGGACTGCTTGAACAATAAGTAATTATATGTTAACTTATTTAATGCTGCTTCTTGTTGTTGTTGTTTCCAGGAATACCTTTTGTTAACATAGGAAATTAACGTTTTCCTTGGGGGGAGGAGAGGAAGGCTAGCATTTGTTGTAAATCTGGGAAATCAGTTGTAAATCAGTGGTGTTGCTTCCAGTGTAGTGTGTGACTCTATGGGTACTGTTAACATGGAAATACTGATGGGCCTGTGTCTGTTTATTGTGGGTACGCATCAGGTTATTTTAATAGAGGAACTTGTAAGCATTTCTTAGAGGTTTTTCTGTACATTTTGTGTGTGTGTATACATATATATATATAAAATATTTCAAAATGCTGTTCAAGGAAGAACTTGCGTCTTCTTCAAAGGACCTATATGGGGTGACTTGGTCTTAGAAAATTAAAGGCTGCATTTAATTTCAGCATTCAGTTTTGGAAGGTTCAGACTGCTCTGGTGCATTTAAATCAAGTACTTCAAGCATATGCATAACTTCACTGACTCGTAAAGTATGCTTACATGTGCTTTGAACATACGTTACTCACCTGAGGCCTAGCTGCAAAAGGTTTCTTTAGATTTGTATTGCCTCTAGCTGAGTATCTGGCTTTATCAGTATTTATCAAAAGCAATTTACTTCAGGGAGCTCATTCAGAGCTCTGGTAAAGTTCTTCCCTTCCCCAAGCTCACCATAAACTTGCCAACTCGTCATCATGAGTGTGGCACTTCCCTGCATGCTCAGCCAGGGCAGCTCCAGCAACTGCATTCAAAATGCCACTGCCCAGAGGCTCTTTCTTTATGTCTGCGGCTGGGGTGAGCTCTGCTGTGTTGTTCTGTCCTGTGGGTCAAGCAAGCAGCTGGTGAAAGTCTATGTTAGCTCCTTGAATTCAAAGGAGTTGCTCCAACCTGTATTTGCTGAGAATCCACCCTGCATGTCTAGCAGTGGTAAACTGGCTCTACAAAGATGTCTGAGCTGGAGAGAAGGAAAGACGGTGTGGACTTAGAACACTTAATAGAAAGTAGGCTGAAATGTGAATAGCTCGAGGAGTTTCTTTGAACTTGAGATTTATTCCAAGTTTGAGAGTTTACTTTAATAATTACACTGTACCAGTCTGCTGGTGGAAGTTTGATTCCGTGTGATAATTTTGTTTCTTAACATCTAAAACAAGTGTGAATTTGAACGCTTCCTGACATTTGCTTTTGTCCCTCTAAACAGTTCTTACTGTTTAGAGAAACCACTGTGATTGAGGCAAGGTATGCTACTACATTACATACTTTGCTGTTAGCACTCCCATCCCATGCTCTTCTCGCAGCCCACGCTTGGGCAACTGCAGGAGCAAATTAACTGACACCATCTCTTGGCGTGCCATTCTGAACTGAAATAGGAGCCAACGTAAATGACTTAACGACTCAAGCCCCTGGCAAGAATGGCTTTCCAGGTAATGGAAGTAATACGTACTTTGTAAAAACTGAAAGTTGACCTTTTGGGGTTTTTTTTCTGGGTGGGTTTTTTTTTATGATTTTTGCAGGGGGTTCATGCAAATGTAGAATTTGAGTAGATCATATTTTACCATTTCACTGCTCTTCATCAGTGTGTTTGGCAAGATTCCTTCAGGCACTTGAGGAAGAGCAAGATGCTAATGTTTATTTTGGCAAGCTTTGCTGTGGGAAGCGAGTTTTCTCAGTCTGAAATCTTTCCAAATTCTACATCCTTCCCTCCTGCATATCAGAGAGGACCATTTTACTGTCCATGTAACTGAATCCAGCTATTCTGAATTGGGCTCAGCTCTACTAGTGAGATATATGTAGTAAACCCAGGAATTTTGAACATCTTTGATTTCTGCTGAATCACAGTGATGCTCTTCAGATGCTCCTCTAGGATGCCAGCCAGCAGAACATAGGCACTAGGTTCTAAGCAGTGACTCTATTACAGAGTGGAAAGGGTACAGAGCCCCTGGGTGCAGTCCCTAAAGTGGAGAGCATTGAGAGCCAAGCAAGTTTCTACTTTATCCTGAGCAGGTGCTGGCAGTTGTGATATTGATGAAATGGTGTTGGAATTCTTGCCTTTGGACCTCTGGAGTGGGGAAATGCCTTTGCTGGCTTTTAACTTGTTCTAGGAAACTAATAGGCGGGTTTGAGGGAAAGATGAAAGCTATTTAGAGAAATTCCCCTTCTCTTAAGAATGGCCCAGGGGTTAAAGCACACTTCTAGTGCAGCAGGAGGCTGGTTTGGAACAGGCACTAGATCTTCAATATCTGTAGGCTGGAGACATTCCCTTGTCACTGGGCTGCTGAGATGAGTTTTTATAGTCTTTTCCGTTTGAGCTGTTTTATTTTGTTGAAATAAACATTTATCAGATGGATTTATAGAACAAGACTCCTCTTTCAGAAGTTCTGATTGTAATGAATTGATGACTTCCTACTCTGAAATTGGTGGGAGGCTTTCTGGCTTATTGTATCTCAGCATTTTAGTATTTTTTGTAGTTCAGTATAGCTTAATGCGGAGTAGAGTTTCAGTGCCATTGGTAAGTGTTTCCCTCTTAAATAAAAGGGAGGTATAAATCGTATGGGTCAAAAAGAAGAGCAATGAGAAGGACTGTCACCTCTATTTTGAACCAACTGTGCATTTGACTGCTCTCATCCTTTCAACGATACGCTTGATAGTTGTTCAGGTCAAATCAGATTATGTACCTCAGCAGGGACACAAAACCAAATGGATAGGGAGTTCAAATGCATGATGATACGTATACCCGTTGAGGTGAGGAACTGTTGGCTTTAGATTACTGGCACTCTGCTTCAAATGGCAACAGTCGTGCAGCTTTAGAGAGGGTCTGGCTTGAAAAGAAATGTTTGGCTATTAATCAGTGTGGTAAAGAGGATGGGAGGAATTTTCAGAGGTTGTGCCTAAGTCACTTGGCTGTTTGCTGGGAAACATCTCTTATATCAAGTAAATACCATTTCATGGAAAGTCCTGGTACTGTGCAACAAGACTCCCTTCCAGAAATTTGACATTTTTTGAATCTGAATTCCTGGGGTTTTTTTAAGAAATGTTCTGTTACATGTGTTTCAGGGGTGTTTGTCAGTGTTTAGAATGCTATTTATTTTTTAAAATAATTATGCTTATTATTTTCTTTTCAAATTTATTTTACTTAAGGTATGCTTATTTCATCAAGCATTTTAATATATTCATAGTTAGAACACTTCAAGTTAACTAAACTTTTGGTGTTCAGTATTTAGCAGAGACTTGATTAGCTTTTCTATAGTAGGGTATTTCATGACTTCATAAAGTTTGAATGCCTCTCCATCCTTACTGTCCCTTCTGAACAAAGATGAAGGGTGGGAGATTGATCTGCCTTGTAGCTTTATCTCTTTTTTTGCCAACATTATGATACAGTCTTTTGCTTTTAATTCATGATATCATTAGAACTACCATGACTGAATTTAAATGCAATTTAATACAAGTTTGCCAAACAACAAGAGAAGAGAAGGTGAACAGTAATGAGAACTTTATAGGTCTCTGGACTTGCGATTGCTTGTCCACTATGCAAAGAGATTGGGGTCACTCATCCTAAGCTCATTGCCACCCTAGAGTAGTTGATTGCCATCCTCTGGACTCAGTAAGTGGATCATAATAGACCACACAAAATTAGTCTGTTTGGATATTTGTATTGTGTGTATTTTTAATGCATAGGTGCAGAATGTGAGGTAATGAATCAAAGATCTTTTTATGGATGGAAGCCAAGTAGCCATCAAAGAAAGTTTATATCACATGGAAGCAAATAATTGGTTACTAACAGTACAGAAAGTGACTGCTGGTGTAAGAATGTGTATTGCTATAGAATGTGTGTATATATCATTAGAAGAAAATAAACTTTATTTCAATAAGAGGGTTGCTGGACAGGGAAAGTTAATGTGTTTTGCAGTGAAACTTAATGATGCTGTGATTATTCTTTGGCAGATAGTAAAAAATGGGTGCATATATATGCCTTACATACCTTGGCTCACAGGTTGTCACAGAACAATTTAGTGGAAGTAGCATTTCTGGGTGTGCGTATGTGCCTGCCTCTCTCTCTATATATATCAGCAGCTACAGCATACTACTTTGTATGGGTACCCATCTGTTGCAACATGGCTGTGTTGCTCTGCACAGGACTCGTGATGTGTCCCCTTCTGTGTCCTGATTCTTCATTCCAGTAATTTGCTGTAATTAATGCAGAGCTGGCCTGTGTCAATGGTGTGATTCAGGTGTCTCATATGTCAGAGTTCTTGGTTGTATCATTACAATTATGGTAAGAGCAGGGATCGCATTTTGCAATGGGAAAATACAAGGAGGTGGCAGAGATGGCTTTTAGAATTCAGTCTGAAGCATTAGTAAAAAGAAAAATAATTTCTGATGTTTGGTATTCTCGAACACACTAGGCTAAACTTCTTGAACAAATTGCTCAGAAGTGCAAGAAAAGATCAGCAAAATTTTACCACTTACTACTTTATTATCATTATTGCAAATGCAGGCATATATATTCTGCAGCTGTCTGGGTTTGGCTGTTCTGAATTTTCTGCCCTTGTGAGCCAGGGGCTATGAGAATCACTTTGGTATATTTCACTGCAGTGTAATGCCACTTACACTGTATTTAGGCTTGAACAGTATTTGCTTTGTAAAGGCTGATTCATTAGTTTTTGGTTTTGGTGTTTTTTTTTTTTTTTAAATTGGTCTCCATTGCTCAGATGCAGGATGTTCTTAATGACCTAGATATAAGCAACTGCTTTGGATCCTTCTCAGCCCAAGGTATATTCTACAAAGTTAGCAGGTTCTTATACTTACGCATCTCTGGGATGGTAACTCTGGTAGTAACTGTTACATGGTGTCAGTCAGTTGGCATGAATGAACATCAGCTAGTACAGTGACACTCACTGATCTTTTGGGGAAGCCACACTGAAACTTGTGTTAAAGAAGAGTTTCGCTTGGATAGGACAGACCCAGCACTCAAAGACCGTACAGCAAGAATCTTTTGTGATGTCCATTAAAAGATACGGTCATATCACTGAATACTTGTAAACTGTTTGCATGAAATATTAATGGAGTTTGGGGAAGATGCCAGTCAAGTAGCTTTATTGCCCTCTCACAAACTGACCTTGATAAGGGCTGGAACATTCCTCTGCAGGACTCTCTTACAGTGGGGGCTGCAGCACCAGGTGTGTGGAGGACCTGAGGATCCATCACACAGCACATTGTGCTCTTTCCAACATGAAAGCACAGATGCCTGTGGAGCTCACATACGTAGTGGCCTGGCTCTGCTCATGCACTGGAACTGGGAGAGGGAAGTGAGCTAGCCAACAGGAGAGGGGAAGCACAGGCCCTCCCTGGGTTATATTAATAGCAGTATCTCTGCCTGGGAATAGGAGAGCACAACAAGATCAAAGAGCTATGTGGTACATCAGAATGAGGTACGGGACTTCCTGGTGCCTCGCCATTTTGTTGTGACACTGGTTGGTCATCACAGCATTACTGTGATACCTGCTTAGAATCATTCCTGCCCTTGGCAGACATTGGAGAAGGACAGGAGACAGTCTTCAAAGGATGCTGAGCCAGGTGCTAAGGACTGTCCTTATATCCCACTCTCACCTCTGTATAGAAGATAGGTCCATGGTCTCTCAGGTATGGATTTTATACTGTTAAATAACATAACTGAGCTCATGATGTGCCATTGCATATTTTCCAAACTTTTATGCCTCACTGCGTATTTTCAAGCACGCAGTCTGCAAGGCTGTAGTATCTCTGAGACATCTGCTTCTTTCTCAGATTGTAATGTCAGTAATTTCAGAAATCCTCATCAAGGAGGTGATAAACAATGGGGGAGCATAAGCCTCTTTTCTGCAGGAATCCAGACCTACATGTGGAATCAGTGACCCGTTTTATTTCTTGCATCCTGTTTCCGGCTCTGCAACCAGTGGGTTTCAGGCAGAGTCTGGTGGCCATCAGGGAATAAGGCAGCTTTTGCTGAGCAGAAGGGAGAATGCAGCGGCAACTGCTGTATTCTGTGTTTGAGATAAGCATGACCAGGGGACTGTAGTGGGACTAGGCTCTGCAAATGGAGAATATTCTGGAATGTGTGTGCTCTCAGGTACATACGTTTATGCATGTATTTGAAGAAAAGGATACTAAAGGCCTCAAATACCATCACACCTACCCAGAGACACTTAACCAGCCTGAAGTGGCTAATCTCAAACTTCTGAAAACCAGGAAATACAAAATGATGGTGTGTACCAGTTCTGAGTACAATCTTTAGAAAGGCATAAACAGCAGTTCTGTATTAATTACAGTTTATGTTGTTTTTACTAAGCGTGTTCGTTTGTAATGACACTGAAGGCTAAAAGGACAGCTAGGAGGACACTTATTAGTATGGCCTAGATGCTCTTGACACAGGTTATGTTTTATGCATTTATTTTTTTAGTTATTATATTTATCTTTAGACACTAGACTACAGCAAATCATACCTGTTGGTAATCTCAAGATGGTGAAGTGTCTAAATGTCATGCTATCACTAGTAGTTTTGCAACCACAGTCACAGGGATTTGTGCACAACTAAAGACACTCATTTTTGTAACTAACAATCATATGCACGCAAATGTTTGGCCTTTGACCTAATAAGGTAATTTTTTTCTTCTGCTATTTGAATAAAATCTGAGTGAAGTCCAGAAGAATTTCTTTCTGAAATACTTGAATTTTGGAATCACACTCTTGCAGTTTTGTCAGTCTTTCTGATACAAAAATGTTAACTTAAAACCACATCGGAAAAGGTGTGTTCATCCCAGCCTTCATCTGCTAGTCGCTGGTAGCATCTCTTTAATAAAAGTCAGTCAAATGTGGAATGGAGGCCATGTGTCTGATTCTGCTGGTTTTGTCTTTACCTAGGGCATGTGGAAGTCTGCAGGCAAGACAGTGTAATACAATACACATGGATAGATATGAATCCCATTTGAAAATGAGATGCAATTCTGTAGAGGAAGTAGAAACGCAGAAGATGAAATCATACTGCAGGCTGCTACAATCTCATTAGATGCTTAGCATTTACATACATTTTTCTAAGTTGGCTCTAAAATTATTATTGCTTTGTTCCACCCGTACCTTGCATGTTAACTTTTTGGAGATGGGGGATTTTGACTGAACTATTTGGAAGTGGGTAAATGATCCTTAATTAAAAATAAAAAAATCCCCATTCTAGCATTGATCTCCTTTATGAACATATTTAGGTAACAAAATTGTAAACTCCAGTTGCTTTGTAACAGTGGAAGCTTACTCAGTGACTGAGAGTGTATATAGTCTTTGCTTAGTAGGGCTGATAACAAATTTATCAGTGGTAGGTCCATGTATCGATCTCATGCCTTGTGTTGCTGTACTGTCACCCAAAGCGTCTGTAGCCATGGGGTTGCCTGACTTGTAAAAGGGAAGAAGTGGGCAGCACAAAAGAATCTGGCAGAGGGCTTTTTGAGGGTGCTGTGTGAAAATTTGAAAAGGTTAGTCATGGGACATTTGAAAGAAATTAGCACAGTGAAAAGAAGGATTGGATTAGCACAAGGTGCAGCATATGACTGCAGAAGCAGATGGGAATTTCAGAAGCATTGGCAAGGGTCAAGTCAGTTAGACCTGGGATTCCTGTTGTGCTGCGTGCTGGTAGAGCATTGTAAAGGAAAAAGTTGCAGTGGGCAGATGAGGAAATATACCATTTTTGGAATGTGAGAGTCTATTCATAAACCTACAGATGTGAAAACCTTCAAACACTGGATTATTCTGTGCTGTTTTGTGGGGAATTTTCTGTTCGCCATTGTCAAAGATAAGTTGTATCATCGGATGTCAGAAATGGTGGAACAGATGTCACACACAATCTCCTCCACCCTGATAGAGCTTACTGCCAGGGTATTTTCACAAACCACATAGTTCTGGCAACATTTGCTCTTTCATAACTCCTTTCCCTCTCTGTGTATTTGCAAGGAGATTCTTTTTCATTTTATTGTAAGGGAGCATGTTTCTTCTTCTTATATTGTTTGTAAGTCTGTAATATAAATGTGCCAGGTAGTAATTGCCAGGCTTTGCAGTAGGGGCAGGGCACAGACTTGGTCTTGTGATTCTCTGATGCTTGAGATGTAACCAATCCCACCCCTGCTGTGTTATATAAAATGGAGTGTTTGTCAGCTTTACCCCAAGGCCTGTCTAGCTGGAATGTGTTTGTGAGCTGAATGCCTCTGAAGGTGGTACTAGTGGAAAGGTGGCAGGTGTTCTTTGGGGGTTGAAGACAGCAGCAGTGGGATTTCAGAGATGCTTGAAGACAGAAAGGAAATTTCTGTAAAGGCTGGGCGAGAAGCCACATATTTAAGGCTGTGACAGGTGACCTCTGGCACATTTTGCTGCAGTGGTTAAAGACTGTCTGCCCTGCTGGACATTGCTGCTTGCAGTAAAGTCAGCAGGACAGAGCACGCACTAGCACCTTAGCTGCTTTGTTTCAGTTTCATGTTAGCTTAAACCTGCGTATGGTAATATGAAGTGCTTCATTTGGTAGGGGAGAAAAGTAAGGCTCTGCCAGGCTGAATCCAATCTTCTCTGCAGCATTCCCTTGAAGTGCCTCTACTACGTTTTTTCTTTCTGTTGTATTGAAATGCTTTATTTTACAAGGCAAGTAAAATGTCTCATTTGGATGTGTGTAATAGATATAGAAATAACACCCTTCCATCAGTATTTGAGGTCAGGATGTAACAAGCAACTGAGAGTAATGGTCTATTCCAGGTAACGCATTTGGAAGCTGTTATCAGAAATTAATGACCCATTTGTATAAGAGATTCTGTGGTATTTTTTCTTTCATTCCTTTTTCATGGAAGTGCTGTTGATATGGCATGCAGTGACATTTCAGGAGCACAATTACAAGCAAGGGATATGGAGAAAGACGAAGCATGTAAGCTGACATTCATCTGAGAACCTCTCGTATACAGTATGTTTTGTGCATTATAAATTTAGTGCTTGTGTTAGCTTAATCTTAGCCACTGCAGAAAATCTTCTGTAAAAGATCTTTCTCCAAATGTATTTTTTTGTGTGCGTGCTGTTAGTGACATGCAAAGCATTGTTCTCCCCGGCTTTAGGGTTCAGTTGAGGGCCGTATTCTGATGTTCCACAGCTCAGGCAGAAAGAAGCTTCTCTGAAGAGTTCAGGATGAGAATATAGCAGCTCAAATTTAGATCCAAGCCTGGAGCTAGATCTTCTAAACTTCAGTGGGACTGTTTTGTTCATAAAATTATTCACATGCTATAATCTTTTGTCAGAGGATTAGAAATGCAGTAATTGTTTAATTCAGAGATTAAAATATCATCAGAGGAAAAATATCAGTTAATTCAATAAATCAGTTTGTGCTACAATGAGAAATATAAATTGATTAGCTATTAAGTTTTAGCCATAAAGGATATTTTTAAAAATTAGTGCAACACTAGTATTTTCCTTTTAATGTGTCATTTGTATTTTATGTAACAAGCAGTGCTGGGCTGAGTTATATAAATGAGCAAGTGTTTTAGGTAGGTTATTTTATTATCTGTCCTTGGAGAAGGTGAATGAAAAATAGCTCCAACTCAGTTTTAGCATCTTAATTTTGACAGCTTTAATATGTATATTAAGCAAGAGTCTGAATGTAGAGGAATGAGTCCATTTGTAAAAGCTGTTGTCGTCTTAGTTTTTGATCTTAAAAGAGAAGGAAAAAAAAAAAAGAGAGGAAGAGAGAAATTGAGGGTATGTTTTGCGTGGCTTGCCAAGTCTTCTTGAAAGAGCTTGAAGTTGCAAGCTAGCTGAATCAGCACCACATTTATCAGTGGAAGACTATAATCACAGTAATACCTGGAGCTTACAGCAAAGAAGTCAAATCTGGCAAGGTGTGGTATGAAGTTTTTATGAGTGGTTTAAACTGAGTCAGAGTATTGCTACAATTTGTCCAAGTGCTGTGGTAGGGTTTAATCGGCAAATTGAATTTAAATATGAAGAATTATTTAGCTACTATCTTTGAAGCAACATAAATTGAGAGGTCTGGGGTTTTCACAAAGAACGATTATTGGGATTCATTTGCTTCATACAAGATGCAGTTTTAAAATGTACAGTTTTGGGACTAAATCAGTAAAATTTGTGCTGCAAAGCAGGACCTGAAGTCTTCCAGTGACAAAGATCTTTTCCCATTATTGTTTTTTATCGATTAATAGACTTTTAAGGCCAGAAGGGTTTATTAGCTGTAATCCTTATTGTACTTGTTTCTGTGCTGTGTGTTGGTTCCTCAAGAACGGTTTTTTCCTATTTTTTTGTTAATGTTGTTATAAGGTGTTGGATCAGATTAAGTGTATTTAATTGGTATGCCAGAGGGCAGGCATCCATCAGCTGTCTGTAACATTAAAACAGCTGCTAGATATTAGGTATAAGGGTGAACTAGTCACATAACTATTCCTTAACATACGATTATCTATTAAATAGAGAATAATATCAGTCCAGCATGATTTTGATGTCACTAGGTAGAAGGTATGCTTTTCTGAAAAGCAGTAAGGGAGATGAAGACTTAGAGTAATTTTAGAGCTAAGTTTTCCAGTCTGCATGGGAAATTTGATGACCTATATCTCAAGTTCTGTGCCCATTTGAGATGAGAAATAGCTTACAGCAAAAGACAAGAAGTACATAAAAAAGAAAAAAGTTACATAGGGACTACAGACTACAATGATTTCTCAACACTTTTGTTTAATTGTTGAAATACGCTAAATGTTGGAAATGGAGTTGCCCCAAGCTCATATTATGTGTGATCTTCCAGACTGCCCTGTCCAGACATTTTATAACTCTGCTTATAACCATTGGGTGGGTTTGACAAAGAAACTAATTTGAGCTGTTTCATCATTGATATAAGGGGGGGCGGGGAAACCTTCTGATCTGAGATACCAGCAGACAGTAAGGCATTCAGAGTGACAGAGTGGCCCAGTTGCCAAGAAGAAGTCTTATCGGACATAGTGAAACTCAGCGCAGTGTCATGGCAAAGTGGTTGAGCCACTAACTAAAGACAGGTATAAGGTATGTGACTTTTAATAGAGTGTATCTGTTTATGGTATAGTAAAATAGAGATGGCAGGAGGAACCTTACTCATTTCGAGCATTTATTTTTTTTTAATGAAGGGTGATGGAAAGGGTTACTTTTTTTCCTCTGGCACCTTATTTTTGAGGGTTTCCATAACTCAATGTCTGTTCTTCATCAGACCAAAACTCAAAAATTCATTCTTTTTTCTTCATCCTATCATCTTTTCCCCATTTACCACAAAGTCATGTTATTTTTGAAAATGTGCTTCCTTGAATCTCATCTCTTTAATTAGAAAACAGATGCATGCAAAAGTTAATAACAAGATTTAAGTGCTATCAGTGGACACTGTAATGGAAGCACTTAGTTTCTGGAGTTTGAACTCCACTGAAGTGC
>VYZM01004631.1:102604-116298 GCA_013398915.1 Dromas ardeola | reverse complement strand
TCTGGGGTTTGAACTCCACTGAAGTGCTGGGTTTGAAAGCAGGAGTTTTTAAGTGCATTAAAAGGTTTAGAAGAATTATGGGAACTGATATTAATCAGTCCACATAGCAAAGGGCTCAAATGGGGAAAAGGAGAAAGTGTTTCAACTTAAAAACTTGGAAAGAACTAAGATTTCATTCTCATTTATGTACATCTGTAGCTTCTTATCAGTGTACAATAGAGTTAGATTTGGTTACCAAACCAAGTTTTTATTCTTTTTTGACTTAATCTTTGCTGTAATTCTTTGTGTGTGACTTAATTTTAAAATGCGAAGATTCAAGCCTGTTCCTTACTGGTCTAAGGCAGTTGGTTTTGATGGAAGCAGGATTAGGCAACTGGACTCCCTTCCCTGTATTAATTCTTCATCATGTGGTACAGTGTTTCTCACTTACCCGGCCACATAACTGGAAATAGAAAGCATACTGCAGGGTTTCTTAATCACATGCAAATTCCATTCATGTGCCCAAGTTTTCAGAGCAGACTTGGAGATTTAACTATACAGACCCTGTTAGTTCCAATAGGAGCTGTGTGGTTAAATCCTCTGAATTAGTTTTAGAAAAAAAACCAAAACAGCCATGCAGCACTTGTCAGCCTAACCTCCTGGCATGTTTAGCTGCTTTTTAAGATGTGATCTTCAGACAAATTTTCTGGCAAAAATTGAGGTTTCTGGTGGATGAGAAAACAGGAGCTGTTGAGTTCGTCTAAGGTATTCCTCCTCTTTACAGCCTCAAAGGTATCAATAATGAATAGGGACCAAGAGACATGGCTGGGAGAAGCATGATAGCCCTTGTATCCAGATTCATAACTATGAAGCATTTTAAAAATGATTTTGCAGAACTAATCCGGGGAAAGTATGAAATTTGGGCTAGCTTTGCTTTTTGGCAAGATCGAGCGCTGCTGTGCAGGACATAAGTGTTCTCATGTTTCTCTAATTGCGTTTGCTTACCTAGAAGCATTAGTCTTTACAGGTGTAGCTTTGACAGGTTGGGATTAAAACCTCCAAGTAAATCTTTATTTTTGTTTCTTTTTCTCCTTTCACAGACAATATTCTCACCTGAAGAGAGATGGCAGAAAACAATTCTCCTGTAAATATCAAGGAAAAGGTAGGTTCAAGTAACAGTACAATGCAAACCAAAATGATATTTGTGTACATATTTTATCCCTGCTCCTTCAAACACTGTTCACATACTTAACTTTAATATGCATTGACTCTGTGCATAAAGTTAAGTACACAGACAGATATTGATAGGATTAGTATATTAATCTTGGTTGGTGAGAAGCATTTTTGCTTTTCTGCAGAGGCAATGTTTTGTCAGATAGACTTCTCTTATTCCTTTGTGATTCCTGTGCATGCTAATGCTGTGGAAAATAGGACTTTGTGATGGTTACTGCTGTACAAAATACAACCTTTGAAGAAACACACCCTTTAGAAAATAATTTTTCTGACCAAAAATGTCATACCTGTAATACTTAAAGGCAATTCCTAAAATTATAGGCCCTGAAAAGAGTAGAATTTTTTTTTTTCTATGTAAGTACTTCTGCTTTTAACTGCGTTATATGTGCTTGAGTATGTCCTCTCCGTATTCTGGCTAGTGCTAGAGCCTTACCACCCATTCAGGAGAAGTAAAGAACGTAAAGCTAATTAGTATACAAATATGAGGTAGGTCAGGAGATCTTTTGTGACTCTGAGCAGGCAGATCGTGAAGAGACAATCTAGCTCATAGATGCTCCCCACCAACATAAATAGAAAACCAGGATGTTTGTCAAAGAATAGGAAAAAAGGAGAGAGATAAGTGGGAAAACTAGGAGTATAACATGATAGGGTTGTATTTTAAAAGAAGCCAAGATTTTGAGAATTCTCTTGAATCATCCTCTTCTATAAAATCAGGTTTTGTTCTATTTCATCTTTGGGAAGAGAGATGGAGCTTTGCATTTAGGAAGTTCAGAAAAGGCTAGTGGGTTCCTTGATTTACAGCTTTACTAAGCCCAATGTGGTGCTCTGATATAGACTTTAAGGGAGTGTGATAAATACTAAAGACCAGAATCCAATTCTGTCAGTGAGTCCAAGTTTGTCCAGATATCAGTGAAAAGTTTATTAAGCCTGTTCACTTCATGAAAGATGCACAAGGAGAAAGGATCAAGACTGATTAAGTATCAAGGAAATACAGAACAGTGAGGGCAATGGGAAACTGAGAAATGTAGTCATCTTCTGCTGTATCGTAAGACTTGCCTGTGACACATTACATATCCTGCAAGGCAGCAGGCATGTGAAGTATTCTCTTCTCTCTAAGCCTGTCAATGGAAACGAAAAGAGTAAAAATTTGCGTATGATTCCTTGGATTAACTCTTCTACTGAGCTGATGGAAAAAATGATTCAGCAAAAAAAGATTTGCCTAGCTTCAGTTTTGCAATTCAGAACTTCAGTTTTACAATTAGGTGGACTGACAACAAAGAAAAAAAAATCATTTGGCATGAGGAATGTGTGCAAGATACTGTAAATGTGGCTTTCCAATCCAGAAAAGTCCCAAGAACTTTTCTGATAGAGAATTTAGATGTAATATACAATAGCATGACAGAGAAAAGAAATCACCTTGAACTAGAGGTCAGTAGTCAGATTTTTAGTTAACTAGCTGTTTTGCTTCTGAGTTCACAGATAATGAACTTTTCAGTCAGGTAATGTATTTCTCAGAACTGATCATGACTTAGTAGTTAATGGCTTAGACATTGCCCTTGGTTCATAAAGACTTGATGAATCATGACAATTACTGAGCTTGAAACTAGGTTTCCTCGAGTTTCAAATTGCTAATGATGTTTCCTGAAAGAACAGTTACAAACTGTTACCTGCCCACCAATATGTGAATCAAGCTGCTGAGGAAACAGCAGTGATGATTTTGTATTAAACAGTTGAGGTAGGAATAAGTTCCAGTTCAGGCTGTTGTGTCTATCTTTCGCTGCTTACTGCCTTTCTTTGCTTTCAAAAGGATGTAGAACCTTTTTGCTTTATATGCCCTGATGGGGAACAATTCTTTTAACTGATGTGCTTGCCTGATTCCTTACCAGGTGCCTGCTTTTTGAGTAGTTTTTCCTCATATTCATTGTTACCTTCTGAATCACTCATTGTCCTTGAGGATTTGCATGTCAATATGAATCTCGGTGATGAATATCTACCGTAGTCCTTAATAACACCACAGGGTTTAAATACTGAGTAGCATGATGGATTTTGCAATAGAAAGTAATGTCATCAAATCTTATCCTCTAGTGCCAGAGCGCTGGAAAGTAAATTACAGTAACTCTTAAAATGCAACTCAGTAAATCAATTGAAGTTCTGCCTATTTACTGTGTAGCTTGGATTTTTTTATTAAGATACTCAGTTCTACAAGTGCAGGTTTTACATATCATCTGTTTGTCTTTTGCTAGTCTAAGAATGAAGAACTGCAACAGGACTTTTATTCACACTAGATATCTGCTATTTCAAATACAGTATCTGCTGAGAGTATCTAAAATCAAATGTTTATGAACGTATACATTTTAAGGCAGGAAAAGAATTGGATCAATACACTCTGTAATCCACAGTTCCTCTCTTTATTATTGTATCTTCCATCAGTATCTAGTGCCAGTGTCCTGGTAAGAGAGTCCAAACCAAATACCTTTCTCACTTAGAAAACTTGCAGAGCAAGACGTGGTCATGCTGCATAACATTAAAACAGTGAGTTTAATGTGTACTTTTACACACCTTTTTTTTTTGGGGGGTGGTGTACTTTAGGAAACTAAACTAAGATTTATAAATTTTATTACTTTTGCTGAGCTCCACGAATCCATTGCCATCAACACAAATATAAGCAGGCCTTGTTAAAAAGAACACAACAGAATACAGTTCCTTCCCAGTTGTTCTTTTCTTCTACCTCAGTGCTTTGATCCAGCTAAGACTTGAATGAAGCCAAAGGAGCTGTACATCTCGCACAAATACTGATTCTTATAAATGTCTGCAAAAGTAGAATACAAGTCTGTCCTTAAATTGAACATTGTTTCTCTGTGACAAAAATGTAGTACAGAGCACATTAAGTTTTGGCATTGTTTGGTTTATGTGTTGGTTTTGTGTGTGTGGTTTTTTTTTTTTAAATGGTGGGCCTTCTGCATGTTCTCTCCATGGTCAGCTTCTTGTTATCAAGTAAATAAGACCTCTGCCACTGTTTTACAGGCGATGTGAGGCTGAGGCAGACATCTTGAGCATTGTGCTTGCACACAGGCTCTGTAAAACCCTACCCCTAACTTGAGTCATAAGAGAATGCTACTGTAGTACTGATACTTGTGTAATTCGTTCTTGGCATTTCAGTTGAAATAGTTTATAAAGTCAATAGGTTAAGCATTCTATTTTACATCTTTTCTTTTTTTTTCGCCCTGAGAGATTTACATAAATGTTGGCCTGCGATGTCAGGAAGGCTAATGGAAGTTTCCATAGTTGGCAGAGGCTTCTGCAGCTGTAATACTCTTGTGGGGAGCCAGAACTGTTCCGATTACCATATTTCATGCATATAACCCACAGACTTTTCTGGAATAACAAAAGTTCAGCATTTCAGCAGCCACAAGGGTCGTTACGTGCCTGCATAGCTAGTACAAGAAATTTACCATCAGGATCTTTCTTGGAATAATTCCTTCTGCCCTGACCCTTCCTATAGTCTTCCTTCACTATGCCACTCTCCCTCTTTCCTCTGATTATACTCATCTCTCTGTCTGAAAATACATTATAACTGAGGACTTGTTTTCTAGTATCAGGATTTTCAGAGACTGAGTTATACATAGTTCAGATCATATGCACACAAATTCACTGGATTAAGGGATAAAATGGTCCAAACTCATTGGTTTAAATCCAAAATAATTCTGTAAAATTAGTGGAGGTATTCAAGCATTAACCAAGTACATCACCAGAAGAGGTGCTGAGATTCTGAATGACAAGGCCTCCAAATTGGAGTGAGGAATACAAGCGATGTATTGTCTTATGCAACAATTAGACCCTCTTAGTTTAACAAGAGAATAGTGAATATCAGGCACTGCTCAGGGTAGCCATTCAGCTCTGGCACGTGATTCTGGTTTTGATCCAAAGAAATATTGGGAATTGCTCAAACCTCAGGAGTTGCTGTTAGGCCTATCTTTTTCTTTTTTTTTTTTAATTCTGTGTCTAAGCATATTTGAACAAGTGAGATTTGGTGCCAGCTGGAATTAGCAAAATTTCATCATTCAGATGAAAATTCTCCTCTTGGGATTCTGTTAGGAGTGAAGTTTTGCTGAAGTTCTCCTGAAAGGCTTGCTTTTTCATTTGTCGTTTCAAGTGTCAGAGCTGTAGGAGCAGATGGGCAAGCTTGTTCCATGAACTGCAAGAAGGAATTTTTTTCAGGTGTGGTTTGGGGGGTTTCACAGTTTTGTTTACATTACACCATAACAGTGGTTTTCATAAGCGACAGTCGGCATGCAAGGAAAGAGTAGGATTCATAGTGGAAGGAATGGAAATAGTATATACATTTAAAATCATACATTACAAAAGCATATGTTTCCAATCTATGATTTGTCTGAAAGTTGACCTTTGCAGCTGTTCCTTGCCCGTGTGTTGAAGTAGATGAACTTAGTCCAAAGACCATCAAAGTTGACCAAAATGCACTTGTGTCACTTGATGAGCCATTTAATGTGGTTTAAGGATATTATAGATTTATGTCTCTAAATAGTGCTGTCATTATTCAAGCAGAACAGTTCTCACTTACCCAAACTTCTTAATATGTTCTTTCAGAATTCCTGAAATGTCTGGGTTTTCTACTTCATTAGTTTAAAAATTTGAGGGACGGGGGCAACATAAATCCATGATGATTGCCTAAAGTAGTTTACTGCAGCAAGTAGGATTTGTTTTGTGCTTTTTGGAGGTAAATGATCTGAAGGTATCAGTGTGATACCTTCCTAGTGGAAAGAGAGGTGCAGACCTGATCAAAGCTGTTATTTTGCTCAAAGGGAACGTTAACAACACTTGTTCAGTGTGTCGTGATGAACTCGGTTAGTAAAGCTTCTGGAAAAATGTCTCCAATGTAGGAAATAGGCTCTTAATGCAACAAAGTCAAATTGCATTTATGAAATATGTTTGTGTAGGAGTTCTCAAAACCTTAACAAATTCTGCCATGAAGTGCTTTTAAAATGCATAATGCAGCCAGGACATCTGCTAATGATAAATTCCTAGATTATAGAAACCAGCAGAGTTCTGCAGACAGCCGTCCTTCCCTGCTCCTCATCCAGGATTTGGGTCAGCCTCAGCTGAACGTGGCCTACACTGCTACCTGTCCTCAGGTGCGGTGGGTGTGTATGGTGTGTATGTGTACATAAAGGTTTGTTACTGACATGCAATAAAAATAAAATAGGAAAATTTCTGTGCGTTTGATAACCATGCTTCTAAATTAATTTAGCTCCTAACTTTGAGAAAATCTGTTGATCTTAATATTTAGTGCAAAGTGAAGGTGCATCTGCATTGGTGTTCCTAACCAAGCATAAGTAAGAATATTTCTGAGTAAGTGACAATAATAGTAACATACTTCAAGGGGATTAGAGCAGCTGTGTTCAGAGGTTTCAGAACAGCCATGAGCTTTCAGCAAAGAAGTTTAATTTATCACTATGTCAGAAATATATAAACAAATTCTCTGAACCCCGGATATGTTACTTATTCACCAGAAACATCCTCTTTGAGACGATGCCAAGGGGGAGCAGATGGAGTAGAGCAGCAAACAGGCAGCAATTGATTCCATGTTGTTACAGTTGCCTGGGAACCATTTGAAACTTGACAGGGAACCTAACGGACTCGGATGAATACACAGCAATGTCAGTTTTGTTCAGGGTGCGGAGTAGGTAATCTGCTGTCACAACTTCCAGGCAGGCTATATTTCTTTTTAAGCTTGATTTATCAGGAAAGTCTCATGAGATTGGTGTTCATGAGGACTTTAAGTAAGATACCACAGGAGGGTAGTATTTCAGTGTCCTCCTCTCCTGTGTGCCATGCTCCTCATAAGTAACCAGTTACTGAATTTGTTTATTTCTTTAAGGTGAGCCAAAAATTTGCCCCAAGGTAGATTGCCTATAGTATATAACAGTAATCCTCAGAAAAATAGTCAAGTATATCTGATCAGACTTTGGGGATTTTATGTTCGGGTAGAAACAGCTTATCTGAGGGGACTTGGAACCTTTTTCAGTTTTGATATCACTTCTGGGCAGTCCTCAGCAATTTGTGTAAGAGACTGATAAAAATGACCTCATGATTGTGGAATTCTGGTCCTGATGAGATGCGACCTGGCTCAAACTGCAGCAATTTTAACAGAGCTTGAGCAAGCATTTCCAGTTAAGCGTCTGCTTAAAACTTCAACTCAGAAAAGTGGTTAAGTCTTGTAAACTTTGAACTAACTTTAGCCTTATCCAAAAGAGTATCTAGGTTCACAGGAATTAAATGCATGCTTGCAAGTTAGGTCTTTGGATCGTGGGTTTAAATAGAGGTGGTCGTGGGTTCTGCCTTCCATGTTCTTGAGTGTACACAGTTGTTTTCAAGATCGCAGCTTCATATTTTAGATCTGTGATTGCTTTAAAGTAGCTTTTGTAAGCTGAAGTTCCGAGCAAGTCATCTCAATAGTAAACAAAGAAATGTGCTTTCCGGTCAGGCTACTGGAGGGAAAGTCCAAGAATTGAATTACTGTCAGTGACAGCCTCTCAACTAATGCTGACATTAACAGCACAGTTATCTGTGGTTCAGAAGGTATGTTACTGAATTCTCTTCGTGTCCTGGAATGCTTGTCTAGCATCCAGATGATGACAGAATTTCACTGGGAATCTACACTGGATAAAGACAGGATGATTCACAAAATCATTAAAATAGTTGACTTCCCTGTAGTCTGTCTGGTAATGTTGTTCTGCCTATGATCAGGTTTCAGTGAGTAGGAAAAAACCTGTTTTTATCCCCACATGCACAGAAATAAATCTAATAAAGTAGGCTGCTGTGAGTTTGTTCCCGCAGACTGTTAGGTATTAATGCAGTATCACTGCATATTAGGAGATTCTTTGGCTCTTGTACTTTTTTTCATCCTTTAGGATGTTAAATATTTTTTTAAAGGAATTTGTTGATAAGGTGTACAATATTATTCCAGTTCCATAATCTGTTGCTTACATGTTGGGAAGATGGATGTTCTTGGTAAGTTTGAGGACTATAAGTTTAGAGAGATAAATTTGGCAATTATCTCCTGCCCTGGAATACCTGCCTATCCCACCTTTAATAAAAATGGGCTCTATATAGTTTTCTGGATTGGGAAGTGACTGACTTTTCTCAAGCAGCTGGAGACTTGTAAGCAGTTGAGGTATACAGCTGTACTGGCAAAAGGGCTGGTTTATCACCTGAACTAGCAGGTGAACCAGAGAGGAGCCAGCATAGCTGGGCTGCCTAGATCAGCTCACATCCAGCCCTTTAATATATCTCCCACTTGTCATCTTATATTGGTATAAGCGTTCCTAGAGCTTTGCTGTGCCTCTGTTCATCACAGTCTGATATGTCTATTATGACCTTCAGCTGCAGAAGTGCATTTGTGTTAGGCTTATGCTCTCAGGAAGGTTGTCTACCCCTCCCTTTGGCTTTTTCTTTTGTATTGCTGGTCCCTTTCCAGAAATATATGGGACATGTTTTGCATGTGGAGACAGACCTGAGCTTCAAACATAGAAATCTACGCATATTTTTGAAACCAGCGTGAAAGGACTAAGAGGTGGAGTATGAGGGATCTTGAAACTTGCGTTTCTAGGCTAATGCTGTCATATGGCCTTCTCTCCTTTAACATGCCTTGTCGTCCTCCTCCCAGATGCACTGTCAGGTCACAATTTGAGACTTGTAGCCATTTGTCAATAATTTCTGGATGTCCAGAAATCGCTGACTTTTTCATTGCCTGTGTACAATAGTTCCAGTGTATTCTGGATGAAAACATCAGTCAAGCAGTGCATGCGTTGGAGACCTGATGTATGGCACACAAGTCGGTCTGTCTTTTGAAATTCCACAAAAAATATTGTAACATTATTCCATTCTGTTCCTAAAATTTTTTAAGACAAAGTATTTTATTTCTTAACAAAACCTTTGGGGATTTCTCCTCTGTTGGAATTCTGAGTTTATATCTGCTTTTGTTGTTTCTGAACAGAGCAGTATATATATCTTTTTTCTTATTATTGACATATCCTACTGGTTGCAAATCTTAGTTTTCATCTGTCTTATCCCACGTAATTGACTACAGAAATATGAAAAGCAGAAACAGTAACGACTTGTAGGTATCCTGAGTATTACAGCATACATATACAAGGGAAGCAGATTAAGAAACTAAGCAACTTCTGATTTGGAATTTCCCAAGTCCTGGATGGGAAAGCTGGTGTTGACTTTGCAAGCTGATGTTCTTGTCCTGAGGAATTTTTTTCATGACACTTCTTAACTTTTTGATTTTTCTAAATGGAAAGATAAAACAATGTATATTTTGTACAACAGTCAACTAAGGATATTGTTGGGTTTTGGCAGTAGAACTGTTGAGCAGTTTAGGGAACATTGATGTTCCCTAAATTGAATTTTTATATAGTCCAACTAAAATGGGACTCTGTCCACAGTGTTGGTCATATGCTTAATTTCATTTCTCTGTATTGGCAAGTATTCTTCCTAAGATCATCATCTTGTGTATACTGGTTTATCTTCACAACTGGAATGTTTCCATAATCTTTTTTTATTCAATCATAGTCCTAGTCAAATGAATCACCGTTTATCTTTTAATTCTGTTTTTTCTATTAATCAAAAATTTCTTAACAAAGACCATACAGCGCAAACAGAAAGTCTTCAGTAGATTCTGTAGTCTAAAACAATCTGCCTGGTCGAGTTCTTAAGTGTCAGTGTTCTCCACCCTACAGATGTTCTTCTTAATGTCTTTAAGAAGTTTCCAAACTGCAGTGTGTGGCGAGTTGCCTGATCCATCCTGTGGTCTTGGCTTCGCTTTGTTGTTTCCAGATGCTTCTTGAGGTTCCCAGACCTTTCATAGCAAAGAAGGACCTAGAAGCCATATGAAATTCCCATGCTTACATTTAAAGATGGTTAGAATGCACTAGATATTTTCTTTTACTATTTTTCCTGTAAGCAGTTGCCACAAAGAGATTATGCAATTCTGAGTAGGCAGAGACATGATACACATGATTGTGAAAGGGGGGTGGGTGGTGGTGGTGGTTTGTGAGAATATGAAGATGTAATCCACATGGTGGAAATGTTTGGCAGCTACCAGCTTGAACATAAAATGGACTGCAGCTTGTGGCCTGCTCTGTCCTAGTGTCTTTGCCAACTTTTATTGTTATGGAGCCAGCTCAGTTCATACTTGTTCTTGTTGCAGTTTTATCAGTAATTAGCATGCCTGTGCCCACAATCAGAAGATGAATAAAACTTCTTTTTCCAGGGCTTTCTCTGTGCATCCTGTTGATTTGGGGTGGTTATCACTTGAATGCCTGCAGTGCAGAGAGCTATACTTACTACTTCCCTCCCCATCCATACACATCAGCTGAAGAGATAAGCTTGAGCAGACAAAGATTTTTCTGGATGGTTTCTGGCAAGCCTCTGGTTCAAGCGGTCCAGTTGGCAGCCTAGGCTGTCTGAACTTCCAACATAAAGTTACCTGTGTTTACTAGAGACTCCAAAGCAGCTAGCTGTTAGGTTGGGACCTTGCAAACATTAGGGTGCAAACATTAGACAAATTATTAGATAGGCCTTTGGAGAGGGTCCTTGGGAAGTAGACAAGCAATGTAACTCTACTGCCCTCTAAATTATGGTTGTGGCCTGAGTTGTCCAAGGCTAGACTTGCTACTTGAAATGCTACTTTGAGCAAATGTGTAGTTGCATAGAGAAGTGGGATAGGATGAAGGACAGGAGCAGAGTAAATTGTATTAAGTAGATGGACTAAAGTTGTGTGCTGAAGTCAGAAACTGGCCTTCCTTGTACAGTGAAAAAGATGAGCTCATCTAGAAAGCATATTCCAGAAAGTTTGATCCTGTGTGGACTTAGCTGAAGTGAGTATCAGCCTTTTGCGGTGTTGAAGCCAAGTCCAGCAGGCATCATGAATCAGAGCCCTCAGTTAATGTGTGTTAACAGAACCTGAAATGAGTCATAGCTTACATTAGTATATAGGACGGGGAAAAACAGTGGTTGCGGAATGGGGTGAACATACTACAGCAAAATAAGGGTTTTGGTCATAAATCTGAGCACTTGAGACACCAGAAGGTGAGCACTTCGCTGATGGAGACTCCATAAAGGGAATCTAGAAAGATTGTACTGCAGCATCTAAATGGACAGCTAAGGCAAGGCAGTGTGAATGCTCTAACCATGTAAGCCAGCCTAGTTATCTTAAACAGATGTGTCTTCACATATTATTTTTGTTCACAATTATATTTCACAGTACAGTAGAAAGGCCACCAGTGCTTCACAATCAGAAATTAGCATGACGACATTGTGATGCAATAAATAAAGTACACCCTAATCAAGGATGTATTCCCACAGAAAGATGGCAAAGAAGGCTGCCGGATAAACATTTGCAGTGCAGTAACAAGTTTCTAATAGTAAATACATGCTGTACAGCTTGACAGAGAAGCTCAAAAAGCTGATTTGGAACAACTAGACTGGTTTTGGCACTGATTCCCTTGTTTTTTCAGAGCACTACCATAGGCTTTTTTTAGTTTTGCTAATTACATTTAACCAAGTATTTTTATTTTGATACTACCTAGTAAAGCTCGTCTAGCATTAAGACAATATATTAAGTTCCATGTAACTATTCACTTTCAGCTGTATTACATGGGCATGAGAAAGTAAATCATCAACATGATTCCAGTAAGAATATCTTATTTAAAACATAGTGGGTTGAACTCCCATTTGGTATAAATGAATACTGAAAATAATACAGCAATAGCAAATGCTGTGAAATTGAAGCATAGCGTGCCAGAGTCATCTCTGGGTGTAACACCTCATCCATCAGCAGAGTTTCCTGAAGGAAGCGTTTGGCTTCCCATGTCCTTTGTTCAGGATTTTGTTACGCAAGCTTCCTGGTCACATATATATGGAACAGCAAACTGAAATTATGCTAAGCAGCCACTAGGGCGTTTAAAAATGAAACTTTTCTGTCAGCCTGTGACTTTTTTCAAGCATATGACTGTTTTCCAGATGTCAAAAAACCACCAAGCATAACTTTGATGTAGCGAGGCCACGCAACAGCCTTGTTGAAGTAGTTGTGTACTCCATAAGTTCATATAGATGATGTGTCTTGTCAAGTCTCATGGCAGCAAATAGAACATTTAGGAAAGAAGCATAAAGCCAAGTTCTCTCAGTTTAGTTAAACTAGCTCTCCCTCTGTGACTGAGGATAGAATTTGGTTCCAGGCTTGCTGGCTACCAGCTTTACGATTTGGTCTCTTGAAGAAATTGTTTTCATTATTTGCATGGCCCAGGTAAGGAAAGGATGAGTATTGCTTCGTACAGATACATTGTTGTATAGTTGTAAGCATGGCATGTATAACATGCATTTATATAAATGTGCATTGGCATGGGAGTACCTTGCTGTCTAAAGGAGCATGATAAACCCATATGTTATTGTCTTCCTTTCTTATCCTTCCAGATCAGTGCAATCCGATCAATTGTTCCGAACAAAAGCAATAATGAGATAGTTCTGGTGTTACAGCAGTTTGATAACAACGTAGACAAGGCTGTTCAAGCTTTCATGGATGGTGAGTACAGTGTACCTTTTTCACTAAGGCATGAGGGATTCAATTGCATGCTAAAGTATTCATTGTTTCTAGTGGCTCAAAATATTTTCTGTTGTTCTGTTGGAATTCAGATGATTGAGACACTTAAAGTTCCTTTTTTTTTTTTTTTTAAATAATTGATCCTCCTGTCTGCATCTTTGCTTCTTCACAGTATGAGTTTGACATGGCTGTTTATCTCTTCTACCTGACTTTGCCATTTTTGGTGCCATTCTTGTTGCAGATCTTCTTTATTCTGCGTGGAAGTTAATGCTCTTTAAAGTAAACACGTCAGAACATGATTCACTACTGAAGATACAGTAACTAATAAGAATTCATGATAGTTGAGAAGCAGATAACCAGGCCCCTAAACCCCTGAGCCTGATGCATACATTGACATTCAAACCTCAATCTGAATTTTGCAAATAGCCTTGACATTTATAATGGCTGAACCAAGACTCCATTGAAAGTTCGAGCCATTCTAAATCTGGATCTGTGTTTGTATTTTGCATCATGGGACGATCTCTAATGAAAGGTCACTTGTATTTAAATAACGCTTTTCTGATAAATATATAATGGCAAGTAGTCTGAACTTTCACCAAAGTCTGTAAGAAACCCTTGCAGGAATAATAGCATACCATGAGCAAATCCTCTCAAAATCTTTGTAACTTGGGTCTGCTTAAAAGATATTAGAAGTTCAGTGGTCTCAAAAGCCCTGTATATTTTAAAAATGCCTCATAGTGTTGGTTTGCCATCTCACCAAGTTGCTTATTTCGTATCTATTTTACTTCAGAATAGTTTTGGGTTTAGTTTGGATTAATTTACTAAAATGTATCAGCCAAAAAGCATCATGATGTACTAG
>VYZM01004631.1:51294-100922 GCA_013398915.1 Dromas ardeola | reverse complement strand
CACATGTCTTTGGCTGAATGCAAGTTAACAACTCATGGTGGCCTGAAAACAGCATTACTGCTTAATATTAGTATCATCAAGAGTTCCCTGAAATGAGTGAAAAGAATGGCTGAGTATGAAACCCATTTGGAAAAGATAAGAAATGAACATTTACTAGAATTATGCCACAAGGGTAAAAGGCATTCATAAATTCAAGCAGAAGACCTTTAACCTGGGTGCAATTAAAAGAGTTACTGTGGCAGACATAGCGGTTTCGATGAAGATTCAGACTGCATGCTTACTGTGAGCATCTATTTTCAGCTTTAGGGTCCAGGAGAACAAAATAATGATATTAACTAGATGCAGAAGACTTTTCTTCTAACATGGCAACTGGCACTGGTCTGACCACGGCTCTGCTTGCTTTGTTCCATAAATCTGTCTAACCAATTCATTAGGGCTGGCAGGCGGAATTTCAAGTATACAAAACCGTAGTCATTTTTCAGTATAAACTTTAACCACTTTTCTGCCAGGGCTAAGGTTACTCTGTGTGTGTGTGATGCAGAATTTCTACATCAGTCCATAAAATTACTCTTTTGGATGCTAATTAAGTCTTCATTTTTATGTCTTCTGGATATGACAGATAACACATAGGAAGTATACAATAAAAATGCCAAAAGATTTTAAAACTTTCGGAAGCTCTAGAGTCAGGGTGGGCTATCTAGTTTACCCAGTGATGAGTTGCTTCCCTTTTCAGGCGAGAGATTTGAGTGTTGTTATTTCTGGGGCTTATGCTAGTACTTCTAAGTTAGGCACATACTTAATCACTTTGTGGAATGAAGGCTGTAAAAAGCGGTAGTGCCAAGTAGTCCATTTACTGTACGTAGTGTAATCGAATAAAATGGGTAACTAAAAAGGAGAGACGGCAGTTCTCATTTTGTTCTCCCCGCATAAGAGAATTCACAACAACAAATGGAAATGCTGCCCAGCTAGGAGACTAGAAACTGTTCTTGAACAAACTTGTTCTTTTTCATAGCTGAACTTTTGTTGAAATGTTTTATCTTTTCTTTCTCTAGGCAGCGCAACTCAGGTTCTAAAGGAATGGAATATGACAGGGAAAAAGAAGGTAAGAACTTGCCCTTGAAAATCAAAGCATTCAGACCATTTATCATCTGTCTGTAGTTGAATGTAGTACTTTTATTTTGGCCAGTACTTTGTCTGCCTTTGCTAAAATAGGTGACTTCATTGACACCTGTAGTCAGAATACTTGAAAGCCCATGTGTGTATTTTTTTTTTTAATCCTATTCATCTGTTGCTGTCTCTCTACCCCAGCGTTCTGAGAAAATTTCTGGGTCAGCACACATGTGTACATGTGTGTGGGAGTCAGACCCTGGACAAGTACAGAAGAAATCCCAAAACGGCCCATGTGCAGAAACACTTTTAATAAGCAGTTGTATCCTGGATAGTCACAGCCATTTATAGTGCTAGAGTTTTTGCTGCCAGGTGTAAAAATAACTTATGCATAGGAGTCCTCCATTAGGAGTCATGCATCAGTGACGCTATCAGGTCAGGTACTTCAGTTACATGCTTGGGGTATGATCTTCATGCTTATGTATCTCCAAGCCAAAGATGTACCAGGAGGCTGCCCTGTGAGTCACTGTCATGGAGGCTCCTCTTTATGGTTGTGAGAGCTACAGCAGCAGTGGCCAACCTATGTCCTCTGTGATCACTTTCTGCCTGATCAGAGTGATGCCTTAAGGGTTTGTCCGTGTTACTGTGCGGATGTCTCCCAGATGGTTAGGAACTACTTGTCCTAAGTGACTGCAACCATTTTGAGCAGCATCTTAGCAGAGGCTCTGCTACCATTTTGCAATGCAAGTATTTTGTGTGGGGAAAGGGGAAAACCGGTTTGGAGCTTCAAGTTTTATTTGAAATGATTTATATATTCAGCCGAGCAGATGCAATGTGTTGTATAACGCAGCATGGCCTGTAAATTGCGTTACACTGATGTCACTTGTATGACATTTTAGGAGCGTGGACAATTTACTGATTATATTTTGAGTTTACATGACTTGCACTGAGTGATGTCTCTGTTCTTGCAATATTTCTCTGTTTAGAACAATAGGAGAAAAAGAAGCAAATCTAAACAGCACCAGGGCAATAAAGATCCTAAAAATAAGAATGGTGGACCTGAGAAGGCATCTCAAGAGTCCCAGGGAATATGTGGCTGCCATCTGAATGGATGCTCTAAGGACAACTCTTGCAGTGGTTCTGCAAATCAGAAACTGGAAGCCTCTTCTCTTGAGAACAAAGGCTCAGGATTTGTAGAGTCAGCGCCGGTCTATCCAGAAATCAGAGGTCAGTTCACCTCACACAAGACACCTTTTTAACTGGTAATAGCCAAGCCTCCATTTACATAAAAATCATGGTATTTTTATTGCTGTGAAACAGAATATAGTAAAAAGAAGTTGGAGAGAGATGTTTGTGCAAAATAATGCACGCAGCTATTAAAGTCATGCAAGTAGATCTATATCTGGACACAATTCACCTTACACTGTTTCCATGCAAAATGTCTTTTTTTCTAGAGATGAAAGGATCAAACTATAATTAGAGGCCCAGCTGATACAGAATATTACAGATACAAATACAGAATGCAGGGTTAGAAAATAGCCTGAGTGTAAAATGGTGGCAGAAGCGATAAAGTGCCTCATCTGGTGGAGCAAAGTCATCTGAGCAGCATGAGCTTGTGGCATATTACAGGATTTATTTATTGCCTAGTCCAGACTAGTCCATTTTTGCTTTTCTCGTCTTCCCCGAATAGGCTAGTCGCAGTAGATTGCCACTGGCTTTCCCTAACAGGGAAGGGAGGGCCTTTGTGTTGAGGGAAGGCAGTCTGATGACTTTATAGAACAGACACATTTCTGCTAGGGTCTAGATACTGATTCTGAAATGCTCGGGGAAGTAACACAGAAGATTCTTCCTCACTGTGTTGTGGTAGGTACAGAGTTATGGTTATAACAACATTAATGAACACAAACCTTCTTCTCCAGGGGAGAGGCTTTGTGAAAGCTTTTGCCTTCAAGTATCCTTTCATAAAGCTCATATTTAATTGCTGTCAGTACTGGTAATGGTTTTTCAGCCCTAGATTATTGCTGCTGTTAGTATTTTCTTCCTGTGTCTTAAGCAGTGTATAAGAATGCATTAAAAGAAATTTCCTTGAAATTCTTTTTTCCGTGATTGCAAATACAGCTCTGAAACCTCATTTTAAAGGAATGTGCCAAATGGATAATTGTCCTGAAATGAATTTTCTGCTGCTTCCAGATGACTTTGGTGACAACCTCTGGTTAATTAAATGAAAACTCTGCAACATGTAGCAGCTAAATAGGCGAACTACTTATCAAGAAATTTTGTCCTAAAAAATTGGCACCCTGCAAAAGATCGGAGATACTCTTCCCGCCCTTGCTAAAGATACCCGCTTAATTTGGATAGAATACGCCATAAACCAGAAAATACCGCATTTCCATAATACTGAAAGCATTCTTGCCACTTGTTCTGCAAGATGTAAACATTTGTGGTATAAATATATGTCAAGCTCCCATGTCAGACTTCTTAGAGTTGCTTTTTTTGAAACAATGCATGCATGAATAAAGATAAATAGACTGAGTTGCCCACTCATGGGGAGTGTTTTCTAGGGGGTAACAGATCTGAATGCAAGAACAGTACCCATGCTCTTAGTGATCTTTTTCGGTGGCACTGGGATTGAGTCCTCTTTCTCTTTGACATGATACAGTGTAGGGTTGTACATAGCAAGGGCAAAAAGTATCTCAGAATCTTTCTTTGCTTTTACAAGTGACAAATGAGATATTACCATAGCTTTACCATTTTTATAAAATTTTACACATATCCCAAAACTAGTAATTGGCCCTTCCAAAAACAGGGGGTGAGAAAATAAAAGAAAAAGGTGGAAAAGAAAGAAAAGGAAATGGAGAGAAAGGAAAACTTGAAACTTTCATATTCAAGTTTCCCTTGCATAGTAAAGTAAGTTCCTGGCAATTTGATATGGAGAAGGAAATAGTTTCTTCACTTTCAGGTGCACTAAAATACTGGTCTCTGCAGCCAGTATAATAGCTACTTTCTTAAAGGTCAAAAGCCATGTATGTACATATTGTTCAATTTGTGCTAAAGTGCATGGAACTAAATAGAAGAGAAGGGAGATCAGGATCCCCCAGGGGCCAGCAGCTGCACTCTTGTGGCTTCTGAGCAAGTCACACAGACTGTTCTAAAGCAGTTTGAAATGCTGAAGTGAGTCCAAAGTGCATCCGTTTCATATTGCTCCCTCTTGTGTTGTAATGTCTTTTGTTTTGTCCTTGTCTGGCTTGTTTCTTTTGGTTCATTCCCTATCAAATTAATGTTACTGTAGTCATTTCAGAGTCACCTTTACATAGCTCACAGCTTAGAAGGGATCACAGTCAGGTGTCTGCTGACAGCCCCTTACGCTTTCCTCCCCATGAGGAACATGAGGTTGAAGCTTTGCTTATACCAACTCACAGTCTGTGAGATTAGGTCTTTCAGAGCCATAAAATCCTGGCTGCCTGGAAGGGACTGTAGGGACCAGAAGGGAGGATACAGTGTAGCTGGTGTTTCTCTGTGTCCCATGCTAGAAAAGTATATGGGAGAACATGTGGCTGTTACCTTTAGTTCAGGTCTGCTTATTTCTTGCCAGTATTCCATCTTTCTTCTTCTGAGAAGTCTTTAGTTATTGCTTTTTTTGTGTGATGGTTTCCCAGAGGGAATCAAGACCTGCTAGAGAAAATGAAGCACAGAATTCAAGGCCCTGAAAAGCCAAATTACCTCGTCATGGAGGGCCTTAGGGAGCGTTTCACTTAATTATGGGTCAGTTCAGGGGCACTCCCTCTCAATATCCTGAAGGGGAAAAGGCCCACAATCAGCCACATTACTTCAAAATGGTGACCAAAACAAATCCTCCAACTCTCCTGCTTAGATTCCTTGACAACACAGGATCTGAAGGACTGAGAACTATCCTTTCTGTGCATCCCCTTGTAAAGAAGGGGCATGGATGCATTGAAAGGATATTTAATGCTGCCTGGCCATGCTATTGTTTTTGCAAGGACTTGGGTAAAACCAGATACAAATCTGTTACTAATCTCTTTCCAACTTCTTAAAATTGTTTTTCACGTAGGATGATTTTTAGTGAATCTGTCAGACTTCCTGTTTATATCTTAAGGGAGTTTTTTTTCTTCTTTCAGCCAAAGAATCCATTGAGGTTCACTTTATTTTAAAGGTTTTGAATGGCAAGCTGTTATAGAAAGATAAACCACTCATTTTGAAGATAGCAGCTCAGCAGATTTCAAAGCAAGTTTATTTGGGCTGCTGCCGTCACTGGTAGGTCTGGTAATACTTGATGGTTAATACAGCAGAAATCACGTTAGACTAGTTCCAGGCCACCATGTGCTGAACCCTGCAACACTTTACTTGTAGCTACTATTACCCAAACCTTTGACATCTCTTTCAAGTATTTGAGAGAGACTTTGTCACTAGAATTTGTTACACATGTTTCTTAGCTGGCCCAAGCCTTCAGAGATTTGATGCAGACTTTCTCAATCTACTTTTAGTTGTCCTCAATCAAATGGGAAAGTTCAGTTGCAGCATATTAAGGTATTGATTGCTAGGCTCTGGTGGTCATCTTGCTGCTGGATTTCAAAGTAGCTCTTGTGTCATTTTGGAAGAAACAGTGTCAAAGTATATTGCAGACAAAAGATGATTAAAAAGTTTTTAGAGTACAACCATTTTTCCAGATGACTTTCTTCAGGCAAAAAGCTGTCAGTTTGCCATTTGTCTTGACAAGTATACCAAAGCTGCTAATTAAATGTAGTAAATAACAATTTTTCACTTTAACAACAAATTTCAAAAGAACCCAATAGCCCTGTCCTTTCTCTATAGCTTAGCTGATAGCCAGCCTCAACTGACAGTAGAAAGAAGATTCTTTATAAATCAAAGCTGTCTGCATTAGTGTGAGATGCAGCCAGGGTTGCACAAGATTGATTGATGGTAGTTATCTCAGAACAGAGTTCCTGGCTATGTGTGAGACTGGTATCTGCATTGAAACTTTCATACGTTCAGAGTGCTGCATACCTGGTGTTTCTTGCTTTCAGATACACAGGTTTCTTTTAACTTCTTTAGATATTTTCTTAAATACTATTTTATGTAAGATACCTTTTCTGTTCGCAGACTCACCTTTTAAAGCCCATAAACAAAAGCTGTTTTAAAAATGTGGGCACTAAGGTTCTTCCCTGTTTCTCTGGTGTTACGTGATTGCCATGGAAACATACCAGCATATACTTTACACCGATCCTAGTGCCCAGCCAGGCCACAAAGAAGTCACTAGTTGATTTCCTGGAGCTGTCAAGGTGGTATCCCTCAGTCCTAGCAGTGTTAATCCCACTCCGTGGGCTATAATCCATCTGGTAATCTGACAAGCCCCTTTTCTCCAGATGCCAGACAATATCAGCTGAATAAAGTGATACATAAAGACCATCATCAGAACAAACTGTCATTCATTCATCAAAGTGGGTGCAAAGATTAGAAAAATAAGTTAACACAACAAAGCATTTTCTGTGCGTGTTTCCTTAACCAAAATTCATAGTGGCGGTAACGGCTGGCCTTACCTGTCAGTCTTCATAGCCATTCTTTGGGTGCTTGTCTCTCTGTCGTGATGCTGATACCTTGAATCCCTATGGATTCTTGGAAGGAGTAAACCAGGTCATCTTGTGGCAGCCAAACACAGGCTCAGACATTGTTATCTTATCCCTTTGAAACCATTGAACCCAGGAGCCTAATCATTGGCATTGTTTCATTTCCTGCTTGGCCCCTCTCAGGCAGCGGCTTTTGATAGAAATCTGTAGTCAGGCAAGGTAAGTATTTCAGGTGGGAATGTTTAATCAGTGCTTTTAAAATGCTTATTAAATGATGAACTTTTTTGTGTGAGATATATAGATAAAAAAACATTAAAGTATTTTGCTTTCCATAGCAGACTTTGTCTCTACTTCTGTTCTCTAATGTTTAGGCCAAGAATACAATTGGTTTTCTGTGTCATGAGGTGTTTATTTTTTCATAAAGGGAGGATGGAAGAGTTGATTTTTTTAATGCGTTTTTCTTTTTAGACTGTTGAAAAATAGACATGTTCAGATTAATGTTTAATAACCAAAAACATTTTGTTTCTGTTCTGTCACTGTTTTCTGAGGTTCTGTAGAATGCATGCCAGTGAAAAAAAACTTAAATTTTTCCAGGGTATAAATATAAAGTCATTCAGACTCAACAATAAGGCTTCATATCTTTCTTAATCTTATAACTCTCTGTTTTCTACCTTAATGTTTTCTTGCAGACAAAGAACGAGAACGTCAGAGAGTATCTGTGGAATTAAACCCAAAGATTACGAATGGAGTAGAACAGCATGAGTCTCTTCAGTCATCAGTTCAACTCCAGTGTAACCTAGGCAGGCCAAAGTCAAAATCTTCCTCAGTTAAATCATCGAATGCTACAAACCAACTTGAAACAAAGATAGATGATTCAGTCAAAAAAAGAGGTAAATTGGATCCCTGGTTGTTGCATGCTGAGGAGATCAGACCACTGATGCCTCTAGGGGGAAAAAAAAAGCACATATGTGAAGAAAAGTTGTGTTGGAAAGTAAGAGCAGAATCATGTTCAGCCTAACAAAAATGAGTAGAACAATGTATGGTCTATTTAACACTATATTAAATGAAAGTTAAAATAAATGATGTTAATTAATGTTGCTGTTTTAACAGTTACTTGATTTGGGGAATGAATTTGAGCAAACATGTTTAGAAACTGAGGAGCACCAAGACTATGGAAAAGTTGGATTTATGGACTTCAGTAGGATAACCACTTCATGTGGCCAAATAACCTGTTGAACTGTTCCTGCTCCCTCAATCAGAAAAGGCAAAACCAGCTTTCTCACTTTTGTGCAACTTTTGTTTTCTATTTTAGGGCCGAACATTGAAAAATCAGTAAAAGACTTGCAGCGTTGCACTGTTTCTCTAACCAGATACCGTATGATGATCAAAGAGGAAGTGGATAACTCAGTGAAGAAGATCAAAGCTGCTTTTGCAGAATTACACAGCTGGTAGGTAAATCACCTTGAGAGATCCATCAGCACCACCTGAGAAAAGAGGGGCTAATCAAGCCACTGGCATTGGTGGGGTGGGGTCACTTACACCCTGTTTGTTTTCAGCATTTGATTTCATCAAAAAAATATGTGGTGCCATTAAGTAACTCCTCATCAACCAGGAAGTAATATATACATAAGTGTATGTTTACATACATACATAAAGAGGGACAAAACTACAGTTCTTTGACAAAATCACACTATGGTTTGGTTCCCTCCCCCACCAAGTGGTCCATCTTGGCCTAATTCTTTTCTGTCAAGTTCAGTGGCGGCAAATTAAAGCTTTTCCAAAAATCCTGTCTGTGGGGTTTTCTGAAGTCTCTTTTACCTTCTTTAAATCTCTTCTTTCTATACTTTTTCTTTGATCTTACCTTCTTTGGCAGCCAGTCCTTTACTGTCTCTTCATTTCCCATCATCTCTGCTTCTTATCCCACCATTCTTTTTTTTTTCTTTCTCTCATAGTTTCTTCTAACTTTCCTATCCATCACTTCATTCTAGAGTTCTCATCTCTAGTTCATTATTTTCCTCACACTTCTATCTCTTCCTTTTTTCTAAATTTTTTCCATTATAATTTTGGTTATTCCTGATCTTCAGCATATATGTCTACGCCCTTTGCAAATTTGTAGCAGAAGTAGTTGCTGTAGCAGCAAGTTGTACGTTTTCTATATACATGTCATAGAAAACCATTTTCTGGTTTGAGTTTTACTCGGCCTTTTGTTAAGCACAGATGCCATGTAAAACCTGTGTTTCATACAGTGTTGCAGTAAACAGAAAAAAATCATATTAAAATGTACAAGATTCAGTCACAAATCACAGAAGAGTACGAAAACTTTTCACCCTTAATTTGTCCACAATATTTGACAGTATTTTTATGACCATATCTCATGAAAGTGCTGTAGTATTGGCAGAAGTTTAACTCCAGACTTTAGTGGTGGATTCATTGTCTTCAGTGATGCATCTGAAGTGACTTCAGTGCCACTGGGGCTCCATTTCTGTATGAGCAGAACATCCAAATGCTACTGAGCTGATTTTGTGGAAGATTCTGTTGCACTGAGCCGCTGGGATACCTTACTGTCTAGCAGGGAGAACTTTGTTTCTGTCTCTGCACTCCAATGAGCGCGGGCTGTGATAACCAGTTGTACTAAATTGCGTATTGAGATCAGGAGTGCTCTGGGGCCAGTATAGTGATGTTTGCTTATGAACTAAAATGCAGTAATTGTATTGTTGGTATATAAAAATTAAGTAAAGTTCATCAGCTTCTTGCACCTTTTTTTGGTAGCTCTTGGAGGTGTTTTTGTATGATTTTTAGAAAACTTATAAAATGTTTATGGTTTCTGCTAAGAAGGCTCTGGCCTTTCCTCTGAGTAAACTCATAGTTGGGTCTCATTTGCTGTGTAGTTCCTCCTCAGTTTTTTTTGTAACAGTATTAAAAATGTATAACATCAATTACATGTCTAATCTTGTTTGCAGGCAGTCATGGTCAATTTGATATTTAAATGGTAGTCACTCTGGTCATGAAACAGGCTTAGAACTCTATCATGATCTAAGAACGTTGGGGGAGGCACTGTATTAGTAACATCAGAATGGAAATTTGTAATTTTTCATGTATTCATGTTTTAGCTTGAAAAAAAACCTGAAGTGTATTGCCTAATGCTAAAACATGTTACTTAATAGGTGAGCTTAATAGGCAAAAAGACAAAATGACCTGAAAAGAGTATGTAAATCCAAGTAGACTTAAAATGATGAAAAAGAGCCTGAAAAAACTTTTGAATAGGCTTCATTTAATTTTACCTCCTATCAGCTTCAGTGCCTAAATTTTTGGAGTGGAGTCTGTCAGAAGCTCTAGAATGTAACAGATCTGTGCTCTGAATAGTCAGGCGTCACAAAGCAATTTCATGCACATAGCATAACGTTGCAAGAAGGACAGTATAATGTCAGGACACGTTTATGGAAATCTCAGTGTGGGCTACATTGCTTTTGGCAGCTCGTAAGCCTGATACTTAGGAAAATTTGGTTTAAACAGTAAAATGTGTGACTTAACACCTTCTTTGCTAAAATTAGAAACAGTTTTGGGATATTTCGTATGACCTTGTGGCTTAAACTCTGAAAAAAGATGGGAAGAGCTGTCTTGAGTGCCTCATCAACAAAAACTTGCTGCCAGATGCCGAAGATTCACTGGATTTGAGTAGAAATCACCAGAACCAATGATCCATACAGCTTTAGACCTCATATAGTCAACACATATTCCTGGGCTGCACGGCATTTACGGTTATTTATGTGGCAGTTTCCTTGCTTCGAAGTTGAGTCAAGCATCACTAGTGGTAGCAGGAGGATAAGGTAATTAAGTGAGTGCTCAGCCTCTTGCATATTTATCAACCTCCTTGGGCATAGGAATTTTGCTGTGGCACAGTCAGCTTGTCTATCAAGGGAAAATGAAGGAATTCAGCTAAACTGTTGCTCCCAGCGTGCTATAGAGTAACCAAAAGCAAGGGCACCACAATGGTATTTGGTCTCCTTTGAGATAGCGATTCCAAAGGTTTTTGCAAGTTCTTTTCCCACTTGCTGCGGGAGTGTGGACTTGTTGAGGTGTACAACAGATAAACATATAACAGCAACTAAGTGCTGTATGTTGTCAGAATTTCCAGAGAATACTTGCTTGAGCTTAATACTGTAACCTAGATAGGAGCTTAACCAGTTCTTGTTACGCACAGCTGTCACCACCTAAGGGTTTTAGTGAAACTAAGTGAAGTCAGAAGCTTTAATCTTGTGTTGCAACTGATACTGAAACACATACCACTTTCTGTTGTCTCTCTTGGGTTTGTTTTTCTTCTTATTCCTTTGGCAGTAGGATAAAAGACTGTTTTTGTGTCCTTTTTGCATTTACTATCAAGGTCAGAATCAAAACTGCATTTCAGGAGTCGGTAATCTTTTGGACTTTCTCATATTATTTTTTTCCTAATCTTGTCATGGTTTTACCAATCACAGAAAGGATGAAGAAGTGAAAAGATAACATCATGTACCTTCCTCCTATCTCCAGATAGGATGTTAAGCCATTATTACGGATATAAATGAATAGCACATGTGGCCTAAGATGTCCTGAAAGCTTCTGCAGAAAGATTCATGAGGACTCTTCCTTTTAGCAGCAGAAACTGTTGGGTGATAGTTGCCAGTGGACATTCATGTCTCTGTCTGGCTCAGTATTTCATAGCTTGACCTAACCGATGAAAGGAAGTTACTCCTGAACACACTCAGTGAGTACTGTGCTGCAATTTAAAAAGTCCCCTATCTGGCAAAACGGTGCATACTGCTCTCCCATAATCTAAAAAAGGAGTAGTATGGAGCAGGTGTGCTGTGAACACCTGTACATGCTTGGAAAAAAAAAAAAGCAATGCTTGCTTCCGGTTTTAACTTTTAAATGAAATGGGACCAAAAACCAAACCCAGAAAGATGTTTATTTAAAAACACTGCAGTGTGCTCACTTTCTCTTTCTTAAAGAGCCTTCCAGAAATTCCTGCCAACTGGAGTAATTCTCTGCATGCTCAGAACAAGTGATAATGACTTGCTTTTATACAGTGCTTTTCATGCCAGAAGACACCAGAGCATTTTACAGGCCGTGGGCTGGACCAGGCCAGTGCGCTTTGCCCCATTCAGTGAGAAGCCTTTTGCAGTCTCATGTGGATTGTGCTGCTTCTGTGACCTAGCACTCTTGTCACCCCTGCTCTTGCAGGGCTTTCTGTGATGTTGCTTTCCCCAAGACTATGAGAGCATTGGGCAGAGCAAGCTGAAGGGCACTGTTTCTCAGACTCACGTGTACCTGAAAGCTACGAGGAAGATCCCTCTAACAGTACTCCCTGAGCAAGTATTTCTCCTCATTGCATCCAGCTTTGGTGCATGGTTGTCAGGAATACCTTTGTGTGAGTGAGAACGTAAGCTGCTCCCCTTATTGCTTGGATGTAAAACATGTCAGAGCATAGCCATGTCTCACAGTGTAGGGCAAGGAAAAGAAGAATACCAAATGGTGCTTAAGTTGGTGGGGAAGGTCAGAAAAGCTAGGTGAACTTCCCTCTCACCAGAATGCACTTGAGACATTTGTTGCCAAGGTTAAAACCTGTGTGCTATAATTGTGTTCTCACTTTTCCACCAAGAATAATTGTCTTGGGAATAAAAAGAGCGCCCCAGGAAATCTGAGTGAAATGTGTAGAGCACAAAAGGAACCAGAGTTCTTAATAACATCTCTTGTCAGAAGATCATTTTCACATATTGCGCATCCGCACAGTCCTATGGAGAACTAGAAGGAAACAACCACAAATGGAAAATAGTCTGTAGAAAACAGTAATGGCGAGGTTTAATTACAGTGCATGCAGAACTGGACCAAAGAAAGGCAAGCCACCTCTACTCTTTGCATCTCAAACACGTTGGTATGTTCAATGCTTTATAAAGAGCATGAAAACCAGCACAATCGAGGATTTTCTGAGTGAACAAAAAGCCCTTGAAAGCTCAATGGTAGGCTGGATAAAAAACTGACTGTGACATAATGCTGGAAAAACGGAGTTTAGCAATACTAACAATTTAAATATATATTAAAATACATTCAGGGAACAACTAGGAAGCATGTGCTGTATGTTTGGGGAAGATAAAGCAGTTTTTCTGTAGTTTTCTAAGTTAAAGCAGAGAAGTGATTGAATGGGGGAAGAAGTCATTTAAAAGAACATAGTTGTGCCTGTGCTCAGTGCTGGGTGATGAGCAGTGCTGCCAGCGCTCACAGTTGCAGAGCAGTGAGTGAACACAGTCATCCCCTTTCTGGGACCCCTACTTGGCAAACGATAAAAATGATGGTTTTCTGTTTCCCATAGCCCAGAATCAGTGCCACCAGATGAAGAGCTGCCTGCTTGTGTTAGTGATATGGTAGTTTAGGGGATGGGCAGATGGCTGGGAAGGCCAGGGCTGGTATTGCTTTACACTGCACAGAGTTCCCGTGCTGTTTCTCTCTGCATTTCCAGGCAATCCTCGTGAGCTTTCTGTCTGTGTCTGTCCACCAGCTGACCTTTGGTAGTGCTTATACCTCTAAAGTACAGATTTTCAAATCCCCTTGCAGGTTGTTCTGATATTTGTTTGCCCATCAGTCACACGATCCAGTCCATAGCCTTGCCAGTGCAGAGAAAGGAAAAATGGTCTCCGAAGCATTTAAGGTCCCTTGGGCCCAGTTGGATTTTCAGGTACCTTCAAAGACCAGTGCTTTTCCCGAGGCCCCTGGGCCCTGCCCCTACTGCCTGGAGGATCTGGGAGGACCTGATCCAACAGCTCTTGCCTCAGGCTGGCTACCTGCCTGCGGAGCTGCAGCACTGGAAGAGGGGCTCGTGCTTGCACTCTTCTTGTGACCTCCAGCAGTTTGGGATTACCCTTGCTGTGTATTAGTGGAGAGAACAGATGGAGCTCATGAACTTGGAGGGGGTTAGGTTTCAATGAGATACATAATATCCCCCTCTGGCCCCTTTGTCTTTTACAGATACTTGCTTTATCCCTGTATTTTTTACTAAATTTGTGAAGGCGGATTACAGAGGTGAAATCCAAAGGTGGATTACATTGTCTCTTAGCCTGTTGTTCATACTTAATAGCCTTGCATCTCCCCTCTTTCCTCCCAGTCATTCATAGGTGTGTTTGTCATCCTTAGTAAAAGACAAGCACATGTGCTTTTTGGGGCTGTGGAAGTAGATTGTTGCTTTTGTGCATGTCATTGTGGATGAAAAGTGAATATATCCTTTCTGATCTCATTATTGTCCAACTACGGAGAAATCTAACTTATTATACACATATAGGGAATAATTATCTCAAATTTCAACAGGTGTTAGAATGGAGCCAGATTCCGCTCCTTCTTTTGTGGCCACTTTCCAAGGTGCTTTTGGGAAAGTTACCTCTCCTTTGTAGCAGAAGCCCAACAACAGGGACCACAGTCCTCTGCCTTGCCCAAAGTATGTTTAGGCTGAAATGTATAAAGCCAGTAAGATACTCAGATGCCTCAGTAGTCAGATCAGAACCGAGACTCAAATAGGAAAGAAATACTTTACAAATTCACGTAAAAATGTGCAGGATGCTGACAAGCCATGATACAACTCATACTCACAATCGTTAAAACTCTGCCAAATCCTGAGGTGATGCCTTCATTTCTAAATAAATAAAATTCAGAAGTGTTGTTTGGGAAAAGATTTTCCATATCAGTTTTGAGTTAAACAACTTTTTGTGACCAGGCAATAAATTTCTAATTGTTTGTAAAGGGATCTTAAAAGAAAAATGCAAATAGAGCTTTAATTATGATGGTGTTACCAGACCCCACTGTTCTAGCTAGATGCTAAAGAGAACAATATTAGTGAAGGTACATAAAGAATAACACAAACTAAACTTGAATAACTAAAAGCCTTCGGGCATTTTTACTTTTACCAGATGGTACACTGCAAAGACAAGGATTTCAGTGAAATTGATTTATTCTGTCTCTTGTTTTTCTGCTTATTGTCAGTCGGTATTTGTGGTTAGAATGAAAATTGGTGTAATCTGGTTTGCTGTGTAAACATTGTGCGTGGGCTAATGCAGTGATCAAATAACAACCTTCAAGCACCATAAACATTTAAATACTATCGAGATAATACTGGAAGAATATAATTTACTGAGACATTGCAAAATGTGTACTGTAGCAACAGCTTTTCCTACAGATTTATTAATATAAAGAAAACTTGAAGTATAATTTCTCCAATTACAAAATAGCATAGCTAATTCAGTAATCCTATGAAGCTTGTAATCACCCATTACAGGTGATTGGGTTTTCATCACATCATTTTGGTTCCTTGTGCTGGAAGTTTGACAGAGACAGTTCTGGGTTTTGGATTGAGGTGGGGGATTATTTTGTGAAATACACAGTTGGCTTAGAGGTTCTTATCAGTTGTCTTTTCACCCCACATGTGGGTCAAATATGTTCATGCTAGAAGGGAAACCTGTACATGAAATAAGGCATAATGCTTAAAGACCAGCACTGAGCTTATCAGGACTATCCCATGAATTTGTATGTCATTTTAGCTCAGATGTGGCAGAGGCAGTGACAGTACCAACATCCCTGTAACTTACTTAAGTTTGCAAGCAGATTGTTAACTGGTGCAACTTTAAGGAGCTACTGGGGTCTGTTCCAAAGCCCACTGACAGAGCAAAGTCACTGGAGAATGCTGTGTTGTATTTTTTTTTTTCTTTTTTTTTTTTTAAGCCTAAACTGTCAAACTCCAGCAGTGTCCTACCGCTAACTCCCTCACGAAAAAGACTGGAATTGTACTTCAGTGTTGCAGTGTCTCACCTGCTGAACCAGACCCTGGAGGGTGCCCATGAAAAAATAGCTCTTTCCCCCTTCCGGATGAAGAGCCCTGCTGCAGTGGTTCAGAATGCCACAGCTGACTGCGTCTTCCTCAGTCTCCAAAACAACATTCATTCTCAAACTATGCACAAAGCTGGTTCAGGGGAGGGTGAAGCTTATTAAACAACTCAAGGAGAAAATTGACATTTTGGGGGGGTTAACAGAGTTTTGAAAGGACTCATTTGAATTTTACTCTTAACAGTAACCTCTGTGCCATGCAGCTGTGGCTTACCTTTGTGAGTTGTGTCAGCATGTTTGCCTCCGTGTCGGCTTGGTCTCTTTATTTCCCCATCTCTTCGGGCACAATAGGTTTATCATAATGCCTAGAAGAGGTAGAAGGAAAGAGAAGATTCTGGTCATCTGGAACCCTTCTGATTCTCATCAGTAAAGCTATAAATCAGCCAGCCTGGCAATCTGAAGCAGCTTTTCTGAAGAGGCACTAATAACTTTAATAATTTTAGTGGGATTTTGAGGTATTGCAGCTGACTGAAAATATCTTTTCTTTTTCACTGTGCAAGCAGTAGATTTCATGCAGCAAACTAGAGAAAGATTAATTTGTTTCCACTAATGTCAGAACAAATTCAGAATTTGTTCTGAGTATGAAACTGTGAAATGAGGCAGCTGTCAGCATAATTTACCCCTGTCATTGCTGTGCCAGCATTGCAGTTTGGCGTTTGCAGCACTTTTGCTGTTGTATACTAGTGTGAATTCTGCCAGCCTGTGTAAGTCCAAGGCACAGGTACTGTCTGTTTAACCAGGAATAGGACAGTTATGCTCTTGCCTTTAGGATCACTTTAGTAAAGTGAATCCCAGAGAGCTGCTGTCTCTCCTGATGCATCTCATATCTCCACAAGCACGAGCATGAGTCCTGGCCCCATTTGCATGTCCTCTGCATTAAGCCTCTGTCTTGCTGTGTTCCTTCAACAAAATTGTCTCCTTCCTGAACCCCACCTCAAAATTTAATCTGGATATTAAAATCAAGCAGTGATGAATCCTGTGCTCCAAACTACAGATATTCACCTGCAGTGAACAATGATACAATGCTGATAGCTAGAGTTTGGTACCCAGGCCCTGATCCTGAAAAAGTGAGGGGTAAGAGAACAGAATCAGTCCTTTCAGAAGAGAGGTGTGGCAAAGGGAGACAGAAAAGAAAGAGGTGCTAGTGTTACTCTGTTTTGGCTCCAGCATCAATCAAGACTTACTTAATTCAGATCTATCCTTGAGCCTGGTCAATGGGAGAAGGGATTTGAGTCCCAGTATTGGCTCCAGTGAGTATTATAAATATATCATAAAAAGCTGAACACCTGTAGCAGAACTGACAAATACTACTGCAGCAGGAAATCCTACGGACTGATGATTAGGGCATGGATTCGGGTAGATTCGGAGAGGGAAGTGGTGGTGCCAAGTTGTGTTTGTCACGGGAGACTCAAATGGTATATGAGTATATGGAATATAGTCAAGTGCTGACATTGGAGGGAAAGAGAAGGAATGGCTGAAGCCTGGAAGAATGTTTGTGCTGGGAGTAATCAGAAAAAATTGACAAGGGTATGGCCCCTCTCCAGAACCTCAGCTAAAGAAGCATGTTTATGATTTTAACCCTGGTTCCTAAGATCTATAGAAGACCCAAGAGAAACAGCGTAACTAGAGAGGAAGGAATTAGCAGAATGTTTTCCTGAGGTGTCTTTACTGAAATGCATTCTGTTCCTTGCTCTGCGAGAGCCCAAATCTGGTGATACGTGAGTGTGCGGAAAGTTCCCACAGTACCCAGTATCCAGTTCTCCACAGCACAGCTGCAGGCTGTGCACTGGAGTGTACAAGCTTGATAGAACATTTTGATATCAAGTGAATACTGAGAAACATTGAAACAAAATTGCATTCCCAGGAGGTATAGTTGAGCTGAGCTTCGAGTAGTTCTAGCTAGCACTGTGATCTGATCATGATCATCCTATTGAGGCTGAGTAGGGCATTATCCCAGAAAATACATTTAAACCAGTTAAACTTCTCATTAAGGTAAGAAGCTGTTCACCTTAAGTGGCTCTCTGAGCTTCATGTGAAAACAGTGGGATCTTAGCAGGAACAAGAGACAAGATTTGACCCATTGATTTTTCCATAGTGTTCTTTCTCCTTCTATATCTGTTAGCATTTAGTTTTCTTTTTGTATTTGTTTTGTCTTTCGCATTCTCTTTTTCAATCCAGTTTTCCAGCTTTCTCTCTGTTGTTTTCTTTTGTTTATAACTTTGGCAAGTTCTTGATGGAGGAGGGTTTGGTCAGTTTTGCACTACAGTGCACTGTGTGACTAGAAAGGAATCAAATTGATTCCTACTCCGTTTCCTTAATACCTGACCCTTATGTGAACTAAGAAGAAATGTGGCATTTCCTAGCACTGATTAGCCTATGACATTTCCAAAGAAGCATTAATTTCCCCCATTATTCCATGGCATATGATAGTTCATGATTTCCAAGCTGAGAAATGTGGCTGTACGCTTCAAGATGAGAATGAATATGTTCCTTTCCTTCTGTTGAGAGAAAGAGAGTCCGTGTCCTCAGCTGGTATAAGTTAGTACAGCTGCATTGCCTTCCCCATGAAGATCTGTCTGTTAAAGAAACTTAGTTTATCACTTGAACTAATCTCATATTGACAAAGGCACCAAACCTTTTTTCTCTTGTTTTGTTATTTAGTTTTCCTGATGTTAGTTTGTAGCTACAAAGGAAGTACTCAGGTGGTTCTTCTCCATCAAATTCATCAGATTCCTGACCTCTACTACTGCAAAATCCACATGCTTTCCTGAAACGTTCATCAGAGACCACACTAAAACATCAGGACTGGAAAACTGTCTAGTAACAGATGAGATCTGACTATAAAATATGATAAATATAGGACTGCTATGTCCTTGTTCTCATTCTGATTTTAAAAGTGTTTTTATTTGGCATCAAAATAAAATGTTAGGGGCTAAGCAGTTTAGCAAGGATCTGTTGTTGGCGTGGGGAGAGGACAGTCATGGAATGAACTGGGCCAAAACACAGTTCTGATGAGCTCTGCTGTTGTGAGCTTGTTGCTTGAATATTTTTTCCAGCCAAAAGTTTACGTTTATATAACCTGTGTAAGTACACTGGGGAGGCATTTTTGTAATGGGGACAGCAAAAGCAAAAATTACTTTTTAAATTTAGGGGAAAATACTGAAGACTGTTAAAATCTCTTTTTTTGTGGAGGGTAGAAACAGGTGAGACAAGACTCATTTCAACCACCTGCTGTGAAAGCTGAGGAAGTTTATTATACCATGTAGTTACAAAAGCTAATTGAAAATAGATTAATTCTGAAAAGCTATTGTTATGTAGATTAGCAAGTTGGAATCATCACCTGCCTATTTGGAGTCCAAGTTTAATGCTTATGCCTGGAGAATATTGAGGGCCAACTGGAAAAAGTGTGTCCTTTTGTTGTAAGTGTATGCCTCTTAACTGATTTGCTCTACCGTAAAAAAAAAACCCTGCTGTTTTACTTCCTCTGGTGTGTAGGTCACACTAAATTGATCTGGCAGGCCAAAACAATATTTTTAATCTTGTTTATATGTATGAAACAGAAAAATGTGTTACGCTGCAATTTTATTGTCTTGCTGCATCCTTTGCCATCAGCCAACCTGCATGTTTTCCTCTTTGTTGGCTATTGGGAGGCAGAGTAAAGGCAGTAGCCTCTCCTCCTCTAAAGGTGGCATGGTTGATTGGTAAAATCCGAAGGCAGGACCCTGCAGAACTTGCGTTGCAAACCTCCTGTATGAGCTCGGTTAACTTATGGGAAGATTTCAAGGAAGGCTGCATGGCACTTGAACACGTTCTAGCTGGAAACTTCAGGCTGAGTCAGCTGCACATCTGCCATGTGTTTCCCATGCTGCCTGTTCCCTAATCTTCCCCTGTTTTAGTTAACAGCTCGTCACTCCACTCCTCTTTAAGTCTTTTGTCTTTGCTGCCCACTGAACTCTGTAGGATCTTTCGTTTCTTGCTATGGGCATTCTAGATGAATGTTTTTTCTTGAGTTTTCTATAACATCTTCCTTCTGATGGAAGCTAGTTCACATATAATTCGGTGTGTTCACTGATTTAAGAATGATTTTACTAAAAGGGCGGAAAACTCCACTCTTCTCTTGAGTGCGTGCCTGGATTTACTCCTGGTGTTTGACCTACTTTTTGCAATTGCCCTCACCTTGCTTGAGTTTACTCATTTATGCAAACATAAACATTAACATTGGTGGTGTTTATTAAACATGAACATGACTAAGAATAATCTAGTGAGGGGAAAATGGAGTGGCACACCAGAGCACTGTCCACTGGACAGCGTTCCGCAGTGGTGTTATTTCACTGAACGGTGTTGCTGGGTTGATGATGTGAACAATTTACCAGACCCACTATCTGCAGACCTGATCAGTTTGCACTTTGACAGCTTAAAAGCACTGTCAGGAATTGCACACCAGAGACTTATGAAAGAAGAGGCCATGAGACCTTTAGGAAGGCCAGGTAACAGTGGAACCACACCTTCCTGGTCCTGGAGAGAATGGGGGGCAAGGAAGCTGACCTATATCATGGAGATGCTTTAATGCTTATTTACATCACAAACCATTTTCTTGTTTACCCTGACATATTTTGAGAAAATACCTCTATTTAAGGAAGAGAAGGACCTCTTTCCACATGGCTTTAATTCTGTTTTATTCATAATGTCATGCTGAGAGCTAAGCTGTATTAAGCTGGGTAGCAGCAATGGTATATCTGGCTTAATTAGGAAAGAGACTGTTTAGTCATGTGAGAATTGCTGTGCCCAGGCAGTGCTGAAGAGGTAAATCAGAGTGACTTTTACATCTGTGCAGACACATGGGCAGGCCAGTGAGATGTTTGTGTAAATCAGCATACATGGATTATCACTATTTTTTTGTAGCCAGTTTGCCTAGCTATTTCTTCAGCATCCATTTTTTAAGTCTTACTAATTTCAAAACTGCCCATGACTAAGGTCTGAAGTCTTTGTGTAGTTATAGCTTTTGATTTTGATGGAGTTCTTGCATGGATTAAATTGTTATATTTTTTCTTTCTTTTTTTTTTCTTTTCTAGCATCGTAGACAAAGAAGTATCATTAATGGCAGAAATTGATAAAGTTAAAGAAGAAGCCAGTAAGTAAAAAAAATATGCAGGAAACTTTTCAAATAGTCGTGGAAACGTTGGTCTTGTTTGGCAGAAAATTACAGAGTACATAAGTTTGGTTAGTAGCATTCCAGCATCTTTCATTGTATATGTATACAATCAAATAAGTCTTTGATGTTCCGGGATAGTTTCTATCTATAAGGATGGTGCATCAAAATTTCAATATTATGGAATTAAGGTAAACCAAATGTTCACATGAAGTTAGATTTAAATGGTTTATTCCTTCTGTTTACTTATCAGAGCTTTTTGAACCCTCTTTTTTTTTTCCTCTCCTTATTTCTATGGTTTGTCGATTACTTCATTTCTATTTCTTAATCACTGTTTTCTTCCTTATATTACATGTGTGAGTTAGAATACTGGAAATAACTAGAGGTATAGGTTATTGTGTGGCCTTGCATAGCTTTAAGGGATAGTAATCAAGCTTATGAATTAGAACAATGAAAAAATAAAAAAAAAATCTGTTTACCTGAATCTGTTTTCTTAATAATGTGTGGGAGTTGATCTGATTCCAGACTTTCATGTCGTCTCTGGTTTTTGCATACGTAAGGTATGTATATTCTGGTTTGGGAAACAAAAAGCAAGATGAACCATGTATTAGGATACCACAATATCTGTCTTATACCTCATCTGAGATACGGTATTCATGGCCCAGTAATCAAGGGGATGTATTTCAATAGAGAGTACTCAGAAAGAAACTGAAGAATAACCGAAGTGTTGTTAGAATGATACTTTGCCTGGCAGATGAAAATATCACTGCTGTGTATGCATACAATCCTTTTATTGATTTGTGAATTTAAGTCCCTTCCAAAGAGGGTCATAAATATACATAACATTCTTGATTGCTTCATTTGCATTTAGAATTCTCACTTAGTTCACAAATATATACTAGTTAAATTTTTATTTAAAAAAATAATCTAAATCCTCTGTTGCTAGCTAATTCTCTTGCAGTTGTATATGTGTGGAAACTAAAAGGTATGAGTTGTTACAGCAAAGACTGGTATTAGTTTGTGTTTGGAATTTTGTATGCTATCTTTTCTAGTACTAACATGAAATAGATGTGGATTTGGAGTTCTGTGTTATTCTGGGGAGGCATTGTGGATGGAAACGTATCAGCAGCTTTTTTTGGTTACCTTCAAATACCAGGTAGCCATAATCAGCTGCAGGGCATGCACTCACTCCCAGGAATACCAATGGTAAAATTCCCACTGATGTCAGCAGACATGGATCTAAGCCCTAATTGCATTTTGGAAATCCACCATCCAGGGCTGATGGTATCATAGGGCCCCTTCATTAATCTTGGCCAAGTATAGTAGTAATTTTTGTGGAAAGTAAACCATATTCTTATCTACAGGCGTGCAAAGTGCTGCATTTGCACCCGGCAGGTTCTGTTTGTCAGCTTTCATGGCGACTCCACACATGACACTGGATGATCCCCGTACCTGTCTGTAACACTGTAGTTTCTGCTATCTCTCAAGGCTGTTGTAGGCTTGTAAAGTGCCTTCAGAACTTTAGGCAGAAAGTTGTTATAGGACTGTAACATGCTAACCAAGATTTACATTATTATTTATTTCCACATCTTTTTGCTGCACTGGAGGACTGTTTTACAGTGGGTAATCTTACACTTACTGTCAATACTGGGAAAATTTACAACTACGATAATTTCAGGATTTTTTTTAAAATGAGTGTTTGGCTGGCATCTCATGTGGAGATAAGTGCCAGTATGAGATGAGATCATATGGTTTGGGCAGTCACTTCAGCAAAGGGGATGCTGACCTTGGGGAGAAACAATACTAGCATTACCTAGAATAAGCAATAAAGCAAAACTATTGGACAAAGAAAAACAGCTAGTAAACTGTTCATTTAATCTGATAAAAGTTTCTCAGATTTATAGACTGTATTCCACAAAAATGAAATCAAAAGATCAGCTAGAGAGATAGATACGCACCTGTTCTTAGCATAACTAATAACGTAGGCACAGATTTACCAACAGGGCTAATGGAACTGTAGCCACCCGCTGCCTTCCCTGCCCTGTGTGACACACTCTCCTCTGCCGTATGGTGTGGTTGCACCCACACAGCTGTACAGCCACAGCTCTGTCTCCCTGCGTCTGCTGGGCCATGCTGTACTTGGTGAAACACTGGCACAGGTTGCCCAGAGAGGTGGTAGATGCCTCATCCCTGGAAATGTTCAAGGTCAGGTTGGACGGGGCTCTGAGCAGCCTGACCTAGTTGAGGATGTCGCTGCTCATTGCAGGTGGGGTTGACTGGGTGACCTTTAAAGGTCCCTTCCAACCCAAATGATTCTATGATACTTTCAAAAGAAGGTGCTATCTGTTTAAATGAATGATAATGGGTTGAGAAACAAACTCTCTGTGAAATACCATTAATACTCACCTAAAAAAATGACATTGCAAAGTATGAGCTGTTTAGGTGACTTGGCAAGTCTGCTCTGGAAATTTGTGGCAAAAGAAGGCAAAGAAGCCAAAGTCTCCACAGCTGTAATGGAGTCTGTGGCGTTAGGAGAGTTTACAACTACCACTCACCCTGGCTGTAGGCATAAGCTCTAGACAAAACTCTCTGATTGTTATTATTTTACATTTAGATACTATCTTTCCTCTCTGCCATAAGTGCTGATCCCACCAGCCAATTAATCAATTGTTGGGTTTACGTTGAGTAATGTAGGTAATAGAGTTTGCATATATTTAATTTTAAATTGTAATGTCGTATTATCCTGCATGTAAGTGGACTGTTGCTTTGTGGTTCATGGTTAATCTTTTCCTGTAAGAATGTAACTATTCACCCCTTCCTTCTATAAAATATGCAAGGCAGGCAGTAGTGAATATTTAGTATTTTTTCATAAAGACTGTTGGACTTTGTAATACTGCCTTGCTGTAGAAATGGCAACTGTGTATATTCTGTACTTGAAAGCAAAATTGCAATGCTGGTGACTTTAACGCAAACTATATATGAACAGATTTTTTTCGGAGGAACTGAAATGCCCCTGTGTAAATAAAATATAGCATGTCTTCAGAAACAGCCTTTTGACTCAATGTAATCCTCCTTTCTATGTCTCCATGAAAGGCTCCCTGATTTTGTGCTAAAAAACAAAGCCCTGGAAAACTCAAAAGTCTCTGCCCCTGTTTGTGTAAACGTTGAGGGATTGGTTTAACTTTGATTTTTTGACAGTTACCCCATTTCCAGACCTTTTTCAACATTAGGCAGTTCAGTTAAATACGCTGATCAACTTAATCTGTGCAGCAGCATATTGGAAGTCCAGTTGAAGTTGGGGGTCCAAGATGTGTGTGTGTCTCACATGTGATGTATCGCGTTACTGCCCAAAGAGTAATGAATTACAGAGAAATTTACCTTCCTAGCATTAATTATTGACTCTTGGTATTTGGCAGTGGAAATCCTGACTGCTCGGCAGAAGAAAGCTGAGGAGCTGAAGAGACTGACAGACCTAGCCAGTCAGATGGCTGAAGCACAACTGTCTGAACTCAGGGCTGAAATTAAGGTCAGGCATTCACTTCCGCTTGGGTATTTTGGCTGTTTGCATAAATGCCAGGAAAAAGCTGTCGCGTTAACATGCCCAGGCTGTTCATTCCTGTTATGGGCCAAAGGGTAACTAGCTTTCCAAGCGGAAAGCATACCTTCTTGAGCATTGTAGTACCTCTGAGCAGCATTCAGATGCTATCAGAGAAGTGTAAGCTATCCCCTCATAAGTGAGCAGTGGGGACTTTTGCTGTTTGTGTATCATTTATCAGACTTGGTTAACAAGTAAACTTGATAGCTTCAGGTTTGGTGATCAAACGCATATACTCTGATTAAATGACCCACTTCCCAAGTTCGGGAGTGATCCACCCACCTCTGGGCTGTGAGACGTAATTTGGTAAGGACGGGAAAATACTTGGTTCTGCTCAGAGATCCTGTCCACAGGGCAGGGTCAAGAGTTTGCTGAGCCTTAAAGTGAACTTATTGATTGGTTTCTGTACCATCCATATAATCATTTGCTCAGAATGCAAATCACTGTTACCTTGTCTGTTGTTTTGCAGCACTTTGTGAGTGAACGGAAATATGATGAAGAGCTGGGCAGGTCTGCCCGATTTTCCTGTGATACAGAACAGCTGAAGACCCAAATCCAGCTCTGTGGAGAAAGTAAGTGCTGGTGATTTCTCCCACCAATGTTCTCAGAACATAGTGTTCCACATACTTGTCCAGGAAATGCCAGCAGAAATAACGTCATGTGTACTGACAGTGTGTGTGCAGCAAGCCTGACATGAGTGGTGTGTCTGGATGCAGCAGGCTTGCTGAACACACACAAGTCAACTTCACAGTATGCAACACATTAGACTGGCTGTACATGTGCTGCACAGTCCGTCTGCATGTGCACAGTGCCCACTTGGTCAGAGATTTCCAGGTATTACTCAGATCAGTTGGAGTTTTCCATCTAAACAGGATTTCCAAGTGGAAATAAAAGTTAGCTCTGGGGGACACTCAAATTCAGTAGTTTGTGAATAACTTGGAAATTGGAAGCTTCTCTGTGTGAGCCTAATGTTATGAGACCAACTCAGATCTCTCCTGCTAGGAAGTAACTCCCCAGCTTTGTAACAGTATTCACCAGGTTTTTCAGGAGCTAAAGGTAGTCCCAAATGTTCCTGTTTCCAAATCATCTACCCTTCTGCTTGGAAATTCAGGTTCATTTTCTGCTCCAAGTATCATGTCCCTGTTGCAAAATACAAGATAGCCTATTTCTCATCTTTGTCATGCTTTTCTCCCCCAGAAAAAAAATGCTATAATGCTTTGCCCTAAATGTTACCCTGTCCCATGATATCCCATCAGCACCATCAGTCAGGAGAAAAACTGTTAACACAATACTGAACTAGTGCATCTTGACAGAAGGAAAACAATTTCAGGAAGAAAAATAATTAATGTTTTCAAAGAGTTACTAGAAATAGAAAAAGAAAAAAAAACATCACACAATCTGCCAATAAGATCTTCTGACTGCACAGCTAAAGAACTGACTCCTTTGAGGCATAACCAGTTTAATTCATTAGACCATAAGAATTGCTTTTGCAGAACACTTTGAAGATCCATCTAACCTTGTATCCTGTCTCTCATTGAAGCCAACACAGGATGTTTCAAAGGAAGGAATAAACTTCCCAGTAATGCATCTAATTCTTCACAGTCACCTCATAGACCCTGTCTCATACCCTGAAGCTTAAGAGATTGAAAATTCTGTAGAGATTATCCTGACTAACAGAACCACAGCTGCTATTGATACAACCATAGACTATTTTTTTAAACTCATTGAACTACTTTCCTAAATAACTTCCAGCTGCAGTTAATTCTGCAAGCTAATTATTTATACCTCATTTCAGTGAAACATTACTTAAGTATAGTTTAATGCTGTTGAAATCAGGTCAGTGAAGTCAAAAGAACAGCTGTTATCAGGGAAGCAGCGCCATCTTACAAATGACTGATAGTGCACTGGCCGTCTGAAGAATTAAGCTCTCATCTGCCCTCAGTGACCTTAGATGAGCAACTCATGCTGTTGGCAGCTCTTTGATAAGAGCTGTTCAGTGCAAAAGGTGTTTCTGTATGGAGCATCTCACAATGAGGCCCATACCCTGCTAGGAGTTGCCCCTCAACCCCTCAAACAGAGATTATACCAGGCCTGAAGCTAAGAACAGACGCTGTTGAGGGCTTCAACAAAAGCAATAACCAAAACGACAGAGCTCGTGCAAAGGAAGGCATGTTCTAGCATGAGAAGAGGGTAGGCAGCGTACACTCACAATGAAGGACAGGAAAAAACAAAAATTATGGGACTGACATATATCCAGAATACCTGATGGTGGGTTGTTCCCCTTCCTTATACATCTGTTTTGTTAAAAATACATTTTTATGACACACACCTGGATTTTTATGTGGGCTTCCATGCACAGCAGTCTGTTTTAGACAAGAAAGCGCAGCAGAATTCAGTGACAGCCAGCCTCACTGCACAGAAAATTCAGTTCATTTGTGCAGATCATTGCATTGTTTTTCTGAAGAGGACACCTAGTGGGAGAAATAGCTAATGTTGTCATAAGTGAAAAGAGCCTCAAAAAACCTAACAGATGATGCTCAGTTGCTAAAATTATTCTGCATCTTCTTTCTCTGTACTATAAGTGCACAAATAGAAGTACCTCTTAAATAAAACAACAGGTGGCTCACTGAAGTGAGCCTCTGGTTGGTCATCTGTACCAGAAGGAAACAAGAAAATTCCATAATCAGAAAAACCAGAACAGCAAATTAAGATCAAGAACTTTACTTCAATAGTCTCAGAGTCCTCTTGGAGACTGCTTAGGGGCCATTGCGCAGAAACAGGCAGCTTGAAGAGCTTGTGGAAATGCAGAGAGGTAGGAATCAAGGATTTGTTTGGTGCACTTCACATCCAGACACGGAAGTGGTTAAGAAATCAGGCATTCTCAAAATACTAAGTAGTAGGGAGCAGGAATATACTGAGATGAGCAATAGTGCTTCCTGATGGTGCCAACTGCCGTGATCTATGTGAAGTGGATTAGTGCATTGCATTCGGTTCCAGTTTTTATGGACATCCATGGTACAGAAGAACCTTTGTTAACCATCTCCTTAGAGAGGAATGAGCAACAGGCACTAAACTTTTTTTTTTTACCTTCAGATTAAAAAATATTTAGACATACTAAGGAAGCTTTCATGGGTATTATCTGTGTTGCAGCTAGTACATATACAGACAGCAAACGTCAGCCTCTTCAGCCTTCCATGATCAAAGAATGATCTGGAATCAAATATAGTCTGTGGTGTCTGCAGGCACAACTTCCTTTGACCTCAAGCAGTCGAGAGAGTTACTGGCGTAACACTCACTTCCTTCTGGTGTTTCTTCCTTTGTTGCCTGAAGACTTCCATTAGGAGCATTACTGGTAGGACAGCAGTGCGTGGGGCAGTCCTGACAGCACAAGTGCTCAGCTCAACTGGTTAAAAGTTCATAAGCAAACCAATAGGTGCCAGGAATTTTGAAAAGTTTTCTTGGATGACCAAAGCCTAGCCTTCTGCCGGGCTCCTTCCAGTTCTAGCACAGCACTAGACCACATTGTCTCTTTTGTCTCCAGAAGTGCTTCATGATGAGGCAGTTTCACAGAAGTAAAACGCTATGACCTAATTCTGACCCTAGTTATCTAGCTTACTTCATTATCTAAAATAAAGCTAGAACGATGCTACCAAATTAACTGTAAGCAGGGTAAGACTACAGCCTTATGTTTAGATGTTGATCTTTTAACTGATAACACAGAATACTTTTTTTTTATAGTTTCTCACCCAAAGAACAACTATTCCTCAAGAACACCATGTAGTTCGGTGCTGTCTTCAATGACCTCGCATGCAACAACTGGCAAGCAAAATACGCACACCCGAAAGTCCTCTAGTAATGCCAAGAACTCTGATAACAAAACAGCCAGCACTAAAGCACAAGGTCATCTTTCTTCCAATCCTACAGAATCTTCTTCCCAAGGAATCCCAACTAATAAGCAGGTAAGAAACCAGTTATGAACTGAACTAAGTAATTTCAAAAACTTCAGAAAAAATATGCACCATTGAAAGTTGTTAATGCAAAATCAAATACTAGTTTGCAGTCCAGATATTGCATTAATAATTTTTGAAAATATACAAGTATATATTTTCCAGCTTAATTTTCAAGGCAGCGTGAACATACAAGGTGGAAATGCTGTACCAGCAAAGACCGCTGCCTGATGTTCAGAAGTGACTAGTGGCAGTTGATAGACTGAAAAAGAAAAACCCTCCATAATAGCTAATTGCGCTACATGCTGTGACAGAGAAACATTTTTTCCTGATCCTTGATAAGTGATCAGTTGATGAGCTGTTGAAGCATGATAATTAGATAGACTTTGAAAGTGGAATCCTGCCAGGTTTAAAAGCATATTATTTCAGAAGTTGTATAATAAACCTTATAGTATTGTGCTACATTGCTAGCTATTTCATTGTAAGAGCACCTTAGAATGTCCTTGTACTGTTGTGCTTAGGGAAAGCTGCCACTAAAGCTGGTCTGAATTTTGTCCCAGTAGGGATTTTAGGCTCAAGTAGGTGCCTGAAGGGAGAGGTGGGAGCATTACATTGTGCCAGTGCATATATGGAATTAGCTGCCCTGGCAGTCATGCAAATAGAGCAATTCAGCCACTTCCCACTAATGATCAAAGCTTCCTCTGAGCAAGATACACATGGTGTGAGAGATGTCCATTGTGATAACTTGAATTTAATTTACATGTGAATTTATGTTCTTCCTGCAGTCTTACTGTAGTATCTATACAATACCTTACTAAGAAAGGTATGTTTGCGATTTTGGAAAAAAACAGTCAGTATCAAGTTCTTCAGTGCTTCTTAACTGCTGCTGTTGAGCTGTCTAGTATTTCACCCCCTTTTCTGTAATCTCTTGAATCATGGCAGATTTTAATTTGGCATCAGTGGTAAACCTGCCGTCTGTATTTCCAGGCTACTCAGATGTAGCATGTTACTCATAGTTCAGCTTTTAAGTATTATAAATATATATATAAAACTACAAATATAATATATAAAAATATATATATATATATAAAAATATATGTAACAACCAAAACTGCTGAGTGTTTTCCCTCTCCTAGTTACTCTGAAAATTTTATTCTGCAATTTTTGTTAATTCTGATTGCTGTATTTCTTGTCCTGTTGGAAGGATTCAGATAACCTAACAGTTACCCAATTTCTTTCTGGGTAGAACGGGCCTTCTAGCCAGAGGCGAAGATTCAACCCACAGCACCAAAACATCCGGCTCAATGGATCTCTTAAGTCAGGAGGTGCCAGTAATGAGGCAGATCAAAATAATATAAAGAGTGGCTCCAGGTCTGAACACAGAAGACAGCAGCATAACAGCTTCAGATCTAAAAATAAAGGGGCTATGAAAAATCAAGAGCAGTCCACAGCTACAAGGACCACAGAGAATCCGACACATTCAGAAAAGACCCGACGAAAGCATCACACACCAGACACCGCAGATCACAGGCCTTTCCAAGGCAGCGTCAGCAGGGTGTCGCAATGCAATTTATGTCCTGCGAGGATGGAGGTCTCTGCTGACGCCACTGTTCTTTCAGTGCCAGCTGTGACTTTAGTGGCTTAAAATGTCATGGTGACAGCAGGCAGAGAAATTTTAATCTCTTCATTTTAGTTTCTTGCTCAAGATGCTTGTTGGTGAAGAAAATAAGTCAGAACATAGTCATTTTAAATCTGTTGCTGCTTAAAACTTGTTGGTATCTTTATTACTAACTAATTATCAAAATTAATTCATACTTTCAAGCTTTGCCCAATATGTTCACGGTTATTTTGTCATGACAATACAGAATCTTACCAAAGCAGCATTTACTTCTTAGAAAAATGAAATCTAGATTGGAAAAATAAGTCTATAATTAAATTCATAATAGCAAAAACCTGTTGTAGATGTGTGGTTATACCAGTCAACACTGTTGTTTTTTAGAGCAGCCTGTGTTAGAAGGATCCCAGGAAGTCTGTATGCTGTGGTCTGCAATGAAATCAGATAATCTTGTAGAATTTTAAGCAAATCTCTATACACCTCTTTCTTTCGTGCGTGTATACATGTACGTGCATGCACACTGTATACGCAGAGAGTATTGTTATATACAAGAACATTTGAAAAAGCAGTACATTTGATTTTATCTTATTATTCCGTAATCTGAGATCTTTAAATTCAAGTATAAATTGTATTAAATGTATTACATATCGGTATTTTTCATTGACAAACTATTTTTATGAGGCTGAGGAAAAAAGCTCATTTCTTAAGTTCTGAATGTATATAGTCATGGCACAGCCCTATTCTCCATCCTTATCAGCCACTTTTCTATGAGTAGGTGGATTTATTTTTTTGCATATGAAAAGTTGCAGGTGTTCTAGACTTGAATCCAAATTATTTTTCTATATTTTTGCTGTAGGAACCATCTGTCCATAACAAGAGCTATGACTAATAAATTTGTTACAGCAACATGCAGCAGAATGTGGAGGTACATATTTGAGCAGATACTACATCCTTCTGAATTTTCTATTAAAATAAAAATCTTATTTAGTCTTAATGTTCTGATTCTGTATTTCAGAAAACCTGTTTCTTCAAAAATATTAAAAACTTCTTTCTAAAATATTCTGGTGTTTGCTGCTTTGCAGTGCCTAACCTTTGTGATCTTACTCAAATTGTATTTGCTTAATTCAGCAGGTATCAGTGGGAGGCTTTCAGCTGAGTTTGGATCGGAGCAGGCTTTTGATTTTAGCTAGATTCTAATGCCACAAGTGCACAGAAGAGAACCTTCCCAGGAAAGCCGCCTCCACCTTGGACGCACTTTTAATATAAATTACTATTTAACATAGTAAGGTGTCAGAATCCAGCCCCGGCATCAAGTGAACTAGCGGCCTAAGTGTCAGAATCAGAGAGGTGGAAAAGGTCAGTAAGACTGACCTCCCAGTGAGGTCAGTAAGAGCGGGACACTGAGTGTCTTTAAAAGTTTATTGCTAGGCTATTGTTTGCCATTGCTTTTTACCAATTTCCTCTGCCTAATTTCTGTTAGCTGACCACACGCTTTCTTAGCAGGGACTGGTTTACTTTTCCTCTGTGGCCCTTGAAAAATAATCTCAAAGTGTACAGTGAAGTGCATTCCTTATGGGTGATTTTGATTATTTTTATTTCTCTTGATATCTGTATATAGTTTTTTACCTGTCAATATTGGTAAAACCTGATTCTAAAAGGCAAATAACTCATCTTCATCTAGAAGAGCGGTGAAAGAAAAATAAACATAGGTAAACATGCATAGGTAAACACTGGCTTTCTTAGCATTGCCAGCACTGCTTCTGTCCTAGTTAATTACCTATCACGCTTTTAAGCTGAATGTTTTGAGTAAATGGAACTGAAATTTCAGAATCTGTGTTTGCATACCCATCAGGCAGCGTTTCAAAATTTTGTCTGCTTCCTTACAGTTTGACCTGTAATCTCACTGTAAAACATGTAATTATAATTTCCATGCAGTTTTTACACAGGAATCTTACTATATTGTTCTTATGTAACTTGTGAAAGTTTTTTATGTCTCTTCCTCTAACACCTCCTAAAAAAAAAAAAAAATCTGACTGACCTATAATGACTTTTACTCCTTATAGCTTCTCCACTTGATAGGATTATTGAAAGTTACTTTATTCCGTAAGTCAGCTTCTCACAAGCAGGCTTCCACAGATAAATAAAATCTGTAACGTAAGTCATACCTCAGCACAACAGGACCACCTCGCACTCTTCCGTACAGCTAACCTTTGATGTGCTGGAGGCTCAGTATGTGACAGACCCAGGATTAGCAGGTGAGAGACAGCATTTCTCTTCAGACCGTGATGCAAACACATTTTCTTTGAGAGGTGCAAGCGTGGATTTGGTTGGGCTGGGGAGCAGGTTGCTTCTGGGAGTGCTTGCAGTCTTGGCACACCAAGCGTGGTTTAGTATTGCAGTACATGTTTTAGCTACGTTACGTGGCTGCGCTCTGAAGTGTAGCTGTGTTACAATGGTATCTCTTCATCTTTCATTGCTTGTGTCTCTTTGCTGGGAATTATATCTGCCACTTTCTTGGAGTGTTTTACTGTTCACAAGACTTGTAAGTAATTGAATGCTCTTGGGCCCATCTTCAGCAGAACTTTTTTTATCTTCCAAGCACAGAGCTAGCTACGCGTGATACTCCTTTTAATGTAAAGGATTTGCACAGGGGGCGGTGAGGGAAGTAAGGGCAGGACAAGGCTTGACTTTCAGGCCAGCCATCTTTTTTTACAAAAGCGCCCTCAATTTGCAAAGCAAATACAGCTGTTTGGCATCACTCAAACACAAACATGGAATTCCCACTATGCTTTGTACTCTCTTTCAAAAGTGGAAACACACCTTAAAGGGCAATATTTTAAAGCAGGTTGGGTCTGTTTATCTTCTGGGTAAGATTAAACTAAAAGTAAGGTCAGAACTCAGCAAAATAAAGGACAAATTTGCAGGTGGAAAACTAAAAAGAGAAGGCAACTTAACACAGCCAAGCTATTTGGAAAACTTACATTATTTAGGCATATTTGGAAAAAAATGGTTAAAAAAAACCCTCAAATGTGTTTGAAAATGTCACCCTGAAACTAATAATTATAGAAGAGAAACCTTGATCTTGTAGCGCTTTCCTGCACCCTGCTGTTGTAGGGGAACACCTGGTCTGAGCTTGTATGAATGGCAGTTCTTACTGCGAGTCTGTTTCCCCGTGTAGTGACTGGGCTGCACCAAGATTTTATAAATGAGCTACATCCTTCCTCTTCATATACTTGTGACTGCAGCAGAGGCACCATGGGATCCGGAGGTCTCGGAATTCCGGTACCACTGCCAATTACCCACCTGAGAATATAATAGAAATTTGCCAGAAAGTTGTACCAAAGACTTGAATGAGTGAAAAGATACCCGTATAGGAAAGGGGCAGCTTTGAAAAGGGCCAAATCCTTGATGCAACCTCTGGGCACACCACACAGCTGATCGTGTCACCCTATGGATTTGCAAAGTAATTTTCAGCCAAGAGTGATCAATTCTGGTATAAACAGACAGATTTTTTTTTTTTTTTGGCAAGAAGAAAATTCTGTAAGAAGAGATACCCAAAAAGCTCAGGAAGCAGCAAAGGTCTGTAACATCAGCCTTACCTGTTTCTCCTGCTTAATGGTTTTTTTTAAAAGCTGTTGCCCAAAATTAATCTAGATTTTTGTGAGGCTTTATTACTACAGAGTGTCTACAGAGTTTTACTTCTAACTGCACTTTGTAACTGCAGCTAAGGGACAGACAGCTTCACTCCCGAGTTTTTGATGGTACAACTGGCCTCCTGTTTTTATCAGGTGAGAGTTTGTCCTTCATGGATTGGGAAGAACTAGGAAGATGAGATCTCATTACTCCTGGGTAATGTTAGTATTTCTTTTTAGCCATAGTAAGATTTGAACTAATAATCTTTATTATCTAAGCAATTTAACGTAAGCTGGTTTAAAAGAGTACTTTTCTGCTCTGGAAGAGCTGGTAGGGAAATAAGTGGAACAGTTTGAAAGAAAAAAAAGACGTCGCTTTAGTATTTCCATGGCTGTTCAGCTACAAACAAGCCTGATGAAAACTCTCCCTGCGGGTCAGTGGTAACGTGTGCCTATCACACGAAATAACGTCTGCGTGCTTACATCAAGTACAAATGAGTTCTCCATACTCTGAATGAAGCATACAGATAGAATTACATCTGTTTGAATGACATCTTGGTGATAATAGGCCCTCTGCATCACAAGCCCATGTGTAGTCACAGAGGAGTATTTTTCTAGAAATTTAACTTGGAATCGTATTTTTCTTGCCACCTTAACCCATATGATGCCATTATCATTGGTGGTGTGGAAAGACAGTAGTGTGAAAGTGAGAACTAAACAACTGGAAAATCAACAGCATTTGTGAGAAAAAAAAACTAATGCATCAAACTACACTGGCGATACATCTGTCAGCCTGCTGAGTGCAGCTATTAGATACTAGTAATCATTAGATCACTAAATTGGAGTTACTTTCTGAACATGGTCTTTCCTGAACACGATCTCTTCTATAACGTATGGTAACTTTGCAAAGATTCAAAGTAAACCACTGTCACACCACTTGGCAATGCATCTAATCCCACATATAAAACTGTAGCTCACCTTCAGTAGTTCCCCAGTCAAACTATCCGGTACGTACGTATGGTGTATCACAGTTATCAGTGCAAATGCAGTACCAGCTGGTACTTTGTTAGTTGAGTCAGAGAAGTGAAATGTTAAGAAAGCTGCAGACTTTCTTGAAAGTTGGAAAGATACAGTTTTGAGGAAGTTTCAACCTGCAGGAAACTCAGACTTGCAGAATTTCTGCTCCTTGTTCCAGGCCTCAAAAAACACAGTCTATTAACAAGGTTAAGGGATGACGAGTCCTCGCACTGGCGAGTTTCATTTGTTTTCAGCTATTGGCCTCCCAGAGAGAAGATGAAATTCTATTTTACTTCCACATTTTAAAAGGCTTTGGGTAGATAGATAAGTATTAAAAACTGCTTTTCAGTCAGATTATTATGGAAGATAGATTTCACAGACTTAGTGTCAATGATGAATTACATGTCCAAAGAACAGGTGATTACGTTATGTTAGTATCTTCCTATAATTTTTGCCTTGTCCTTTCTTCAGTGAAACTCTTTCTGTTGGGACAGGAGGAGCCTTGGGATTGTTGCTCTTTAGGTTTATTTTTTAAGAAAAACCATTAGTTTAAAGATGCTAAAAGTAAGCTGGTCTTCAATATACACACCAATAGCAGAAAATTACAGTACTGTACACCTTTACAGTGACTACTGTTCATGGCAAAGTGTCTCCTTAAAAATATTTTAGTACATGAAAAATCAGGGTTTTCACTTGTGCAAATGTTTCAAGTCCTTTTAGTTAGGAGAAAAGCCTGAAAATGTGATTGCTTCCAAATGATCTAGAAAATAAAACATTTAAAGAACTGTTCTGTAATTCTAGTCGTCTCAGGAATTTTAAGAACATTGCATTTTGGCAATCTGAAAATTTTTGCATTCTCAGCATTTAGGGACAGCTATTATTTACTGTGCTGGAAAAGCAAGAGCAGTATCAAACCAAAAAACCCCAGCACCCAACTGTAAGCATGCAAAAGCACAAAACAAAGCCAGGTTTCATTCACTGATTTAAACAACTAAAAGGCCTTTTTCAAATCAGTGAGCCAAATTTGGCTTTCCTCTGCTGATAGAAACATACAGCAGCTCTTCACTTCAGTATCACTACTTCAAAATTTACCCTGGTACAAGGAGGTCTCCTCTGTGCTGCTCTAGGGGAAGGAGGGGTTATTTTATCATCCTTCAAATCAGGGCACCTCTGTTAACACTGCTTTGCTGCACGGAAGTTGAGGTTGTCCCCTCCTTATTTGAAAGGACCTGCAGAAGGACGCAAGAGGGGCAGCTGTAACTCAGAGCTGTGAGGTTCCCTGCAGCTGCAGGAAGCACCCCGCAGTGCTGCGATACAGAATGCCAAGGCTGCCCCAGCTGCCCGCAGCAGTCTCCCAGCGGCAGATCACGCCACGTTAGGAAAGTAGTACACGTGTGTCTCAGGTCTATGGAAAAACTTGCCTTGTTACACCCTGGGCACACTCTTCCCTTCCTATAGTGTTGAGTTTTCTCACTGTGTACAACCAAAGGTGGTTCCTGTAACTGCCGTTAATAACAACAGGGTGACTTATCCTCACCATAATTACCAGTAAGTGCATTGAACTTCAGGAATCTTCACAGTACTCAGTATGTTGCACACTTGTGCCAAACTTGTATCTAATAAAAGCTACTTATTGTTACCTGTTTTCCCTCACTTTAAATATGCAGATAAAGGAATCTCTAGTAAAGGTTAACTATAGTTAAAGTTGATAAAGAGGTCATCTTTCATGCTGTGCACATATTCCCTTTAACAAGGTTGGTTCTACTAGCATAGCCTAACAGATACTGTAACATTAGACTGCACATGAGTTTGAGGGTTTCTTTAATCAATTTTTTTTTTCTTCCTTTCCCAACGTCTAAAATATACTTAGAAATAAAGCAGAAAACACACTTCAGTGCTCACTTAAAACAATTTCTCCCTATGCTTTTCATGAACTTTTTCATCATCATTTTCTACCAAATCTTTGAATAAATGACCACATGAGATGATGAACTCTTCTTTGACCAGCTGATGCAAAGCTAGCCAGCCTATCAGGCTGAGTCAAACATTATCCATCCATTTTATCATTCTTAAGCTCAATACTCTCCATGAATACAGTTGGTTCTTTCCCGGTTAGTACCGTAGAAGTAGTAGGAATTTCAAGAGCAGCACTGTCCTGTTGGTTTGTTTTACTGGACACAGCAGAAGATGGCTGAGATGGCGTCCCAAGCAGAGTTCGCTTCAGCTTTACTACACGGTTGCTTATGGGCTTCCTCGAGGCTGCGCTCTTGAAAGTCATTTGACTTGTCCCATTGTCAGCGCCCTGCCTTCCACAGGGCGCCTGGGAATTGCTGGGCAGCGATGCGCATGTTGCAGATACAGTTTCAGAAGCTTCTTTGTGCAGAGTCAGACTTTCACTATGGGGTCGTTTAAGAGTCACTGCGGAACGTGAAGCATTGCAAGCAGCTACCTTTAACGCCGCTGAATTCTTGACTTTGATATGGGTACTTGTTGAGGGACCTGAGAATCTAATGGGCTTAGGACCCACTTTACATGGCAAATAGTCTTCCTCTTCAGTAAAGTCGATTAGTCGTCTGTAAAACAAAGAACTTTAATTAAATAAAAAAAACTATGCACATAAATTACTCTTTTTATAACATTATTACAAAACAGACAATCTGCGACAGCCATCCACAAATCTGAAGTTCTTTTAAGTTTTGCATGTTACAGTATCATTTATGGTTCTTAACTGTTCATAACTGTAATCAGGCTTGCTTTTATATGAATAGTACCAGCACTCTCCTCTACCTGTGTAAGTAATATTACACATCAAAAATGGTAAAAAGGATATGGTGCATAAACTAGGTTAAAAATCAATGAGAAAGAAGGCTGGTGGAGTTGCAGAAAGAAAATATTAAAGTGCTACAGATTAGATACAAAATCCACTAAATACTAGTCTGATGTATTTTAAGTTACCTACAAAAATGTAAGACCCAACTATACAGGACCACAAAACTTAGACTTCCGCACTATGTAATTTGATAAAAGAAGAAGGAAGATATTGCTTCTTTCTCTCTCCCCCATTTCTTTTTAATATAAGTGATTATGAATAATCAATCATTCAAGATAAAATGTTATAAAAAAAAAAGAAGCTATGCAAGAAAGCCTATGGAGTCTCACGGCAACTACAATTGGTGCAAGTAAACAGCATTTTTAAAGTATTACACAAATGCTGTTTCTCAGTGTTGGCAAAGAAAAATGGACAGACGCCTAGAAGATCTTAATTCCTCAAGGAAATAATAAATGATGCCATAGAAATCCAGGACCTGGATTTAGAAAAGCTGAAACCTAACAAAACAAAAACTAGGCCCCACCAGGGCAGAGAAATGATCAGTAAATATAAATCTAAAACATTTTTGGAGAGATGAAGAAGTGGGGGGAAAGAACATAGAGACCAAATTAAACTCAGAGAATTTTAACAACGCATTTAAAAATGTATCAAAACAAAAGCTCGGGCTTTTGTCTGGCAACTGTGGCTCTATTGCTGGCTCCTACATGGGGTAAAGCTACTAAAGCCTGGTAGTAGAAGAATGAACAGGTAGGAGTCAGATTATATCTAGATTTTGAGCTGACAAAGAAAAGCTGTAGCTTTAACTAACCTGACTGCCAGGAATGAAGTAACATTTAGCTGGCGGGTCAGTACTGTACACAGGCTACAAACTGTGAGAGCCACTAAAGAACAGCTTAAAAGATACACTACAAAAGCACTGATACTCTTCAGGGTACTTGCACTTTGGATTTTAAATGATCTGTGAAAGGCCACAGGGATTCATGCTAAAAGAATAAATGGTATCTGAGAGTAATAGTTCTTATTATTGCTCTTATAAAACTGGTATATTGTGACACTGTTCAAACAGGAAGCCTGCAAATTAACCTAGTACTTAATAATGAGTCCAGGGAGGTTTTCCTCAGAGCCGTAAGGTCAGAAAGTATTCTCAACATCTGCACATCCTAGATCAAAAGAACCACCAAAACGAAAGGGAAGGCTTAAATATTCAAAGATTTGGTGCTTTAACAATAGCAATGAAGTACAGGTAAAATATCATCAGTAACTAGGTTCGTTTACAGTATTTCAAGACAGTATATGGTCTCACCAGGATCACTATGGTACATCCGGAGTTTAAGCTGAAATCTGAACACGGTTTTTTGGGGGTGCAAAAGAACAGAGAAGACAATCAAAGCAGAGAGATGGGAGATAAAACAGGCAATGGTAGTAGAGGAGCAGTCAGGAATATACATAGGCTGTTTAGCAATCCGGGGATCAAATAATCACAGTCCTTCCTATCTGAGCTATGAAAAGCAAAGAATGTGGTATCCAAAAGAAATAGGGAGGCTGGTGAGATAGGAGTTTTCAGTTGGATCGTAGTGCTGATGTGACTCTATGGCTGCTGCTGAAATGACAGCGTGGCCACGGACAAGGAAGGTCAGCAGGATCCTCTTCTCCTGTCTAGCAGCAATAGAGGCTGTAGGGTGCCCAGATCAAATGTATAGTTGCACAACAGCTGCTTTTGGGTAATGTACTGCAGTCAGAGGTATCACTGCAAAACTGCACAGAAGAAATTCTGGAAATTCCTTCTAAAAAAGGAAGGCATTCCACATATGTGAAAATCAGTTAACCTTTTAAAGTTTCAGTTTAATTTATTTTTTAACAGTCCATTTAACTAATACTGCTCTCCACTTTTTGAAATTACTCTGTCCCACTCTAAAGTGATGTTTTAAAGGCTAAAGAAGTAGAATAGAAGAGTTTCAGCAACCTGAAAAAGATAATTTGTTTCTAGCAAGTTCATTTCTGCAAATAAGCTCTCTGGTCATAAGACACTTTTTAAAAATGCAAATAGAAAAAACAGCAAAAACTCAACATTCATAGCTATTCAAAGAACCTGAAATTATAAAATTGTGCTGTATTTCTGATTTATTTTAAGCCACCCATGCAAATCAGCATACCTTTTATGAACTGGAGGCATATGATGCAAACTGCCTTTCAAAGGGCGTTCTTCAAGAGTCCAACATTCAATCAGCTCCTGAGGCACTCTCCAGTAGCTGACACCTGCATTTCAAAGGGACATTGTATTGATGAGCTGAGAGAACACAGGCAATATTATGCGTGTATACACCTGACCAAATGGATGCATGTATTATGTAGAATTTCAGTTTTGAAACTATGCTGACATGAATGCTGCTTACAGCCAACGTGCTTCTAGGGCTCCCACCAGAGCGCCCAATGCTAGCAGGCCATCACCCCTCGCATGCTATGGCTCTCACTACATCTGTTCATTCATGTCAACTCATGTCATCTTCTTGGAACATCCCTTAAGACTCTTTTTTTTTTTTTTTTCCAAATAGCCACTACTATGGGATATTTTACAACACGTTACTTACTGAATGAGTGAAAATGTATGCAGAGTTTTTATTATAGTTAATTGGCAAGTATTTTTCTTATTTTTCTGTAAAGAAGTAGTACTACTGAAATAAAAGAAAAAAAATTAATACTCTACCTCTGCCTTCCCAGGCATCGAAAGCATCCATCATCTTTTTCAACTCAGCTACTGAGTAATAGCTCCAGATGTACTGGACGTTATTTCCCGCTTCTCTAGAAATATTGTTTTAAAGGTAACAGTTACGTGGTAAATCTAACTAAGTCTTTAAACACTGATGAAATATATCATTCTTTTTACCAAATTCTAACTATAAGGACTTAATAGTAAATGTTTTGTAAAGTAGAAAGAAAAATGCTACTTATAGTTCATTTTCATTTGTATAAGAGGTTCTAAATAGCCATCCTTCTATGATCTGCATGCCTATGAACACCTATTGCTAAAAATGGGTATTCATGAAAGAATAGATGTTCGTAAAAGAATAATTACACAATTAATGGTGTAAAATGTATTCTTCTAAATCTCAATCATTTATTCAACGGAAGAACACAGTAGGAGGACAGATGCCTGATACTATGTGTCCAAATACTCTCAGAATAAATATAATGTTCCTAGCCTAAACTTAGGAAAATAAGCACGCTAATTATAAAGACGATGAAACATCAAAAGCTCTAGCTTAACTATGTTTCAAAAAGTACACAGTGAAGTACACTTCCGACACTGTACTGTGGGACCAAGAGAAAGATAAACTGCTTACAGACACTCAGAAGTACAGGTCTACCAATAATTTACAATTACTGTCATAAAAATACATTAATAGTGTAGTAGAGATGTACGTGTCCTTTAAAGAATTAAAACCATTTCCTTTCACCTTCAGTTCTTTTCAGTGTTAAGTATTTCTTTCAGCTGTCTTAGAAGACTGCAAAATACAATTGCATGAATCACAACCATCTCTGTGAATATTTATGGAACTTTTTCTGGATGGGGATTCATTCACTGTATCTAGGGTAAATATTGTCCTAAATCAGAAAGTAATTTTGAATGGTTGAGACATTTTAAAAATAGCAAGTAAAACATAATGAGAACTTACAGCAACTGCATGCCAGCCACCTTTTGTGGAGTCTCTCAATTTCTTGTACTCCTTGCTTAGTTTTTATCTTTTTTGTTTGTCTGTTTAATGTGACCATTGTAATAGCCAGCTGTTTTCAAAGCCGGAAAAAATCCGATTCCTTCCACCGATTTATAGTACAATAACGCTACATTATGCTACATATAATAATATTTAGGTATTATTGCAATATGTGAGTGTTCATTCTCAATTCATAGTGCTTGCATGTGTTTGACAGTCATCTTACCTTTTGTAAATGCTTTTACTACGAATTTTGGTTCCTAGCTCCTTATTAATTGCATCAGTCCCATCAGCTCTAGTGGCATACACACCAATAATTTTACTTTCACAGCTTGCTCCAGAAGTATTGAGATAGTGCAGGACCCAAACTGTAGGCTTGGTACAAACTAAATCATAAGAATCGCAGAAATCTAACAAAGCCTAGAAAAAACATAAACCACAAAATACTAATATATTAATGAGAATAGAGTATTTTTAGTTGAATAAGCTTTCATATTTAAGTTTTCTTAACTGTACTGATGAGCTCTTTTAAGTAAATCAAGGATGTAGTTTATCTAGAATAATGTGTGCAGTATTTCGTATCTGATGTTAACAGAGAATGCTGTAAAACTAGGAGAAATTCACAGAAAGGCAACAGAAATACTTAAAGGCATGGCAAATCCCTAATATTAAGAGAAATTGAAAGGCCTGGAAATGGTTTATGCTTTTCAAAAGGAAATTTAATACGGAAGAATGTGAAATATATGGAACAATAGCTTACTAAGAGAACACAGATGACTGTGAGGACTAATACAGCCATACTTGGTAATATGAGTTAATTTCCAAACAGTTAATTAGGATTAGCTTTTAAGTAACAATACTCTAAAATAGACAAACCTTAGGATTTAAAGTAATATATTAATTTTATTTTCTCCTTTCTTGTTCTAAAAAAATGGCAAAGTACATTTTATCTTTCAAGTTTTAGGATGACTTTTTAAAACTGAAAAAAAAACCCAACCCAAACATCTTGAAGGGATCAAATTGAATCTCAAATAAAATATAAAGCCAAATAGGGAACTAAACAATGTCATTCCTACTATGCAAGTTTTACAGCAGACTTGCATGTAAAACAGAGTCAAATTGAAACTGATGCTGTATTGCAACGATGGGAAAAGCTGATGTCCTTAACTACTATGTCTGCATTATCAGCTCTAGGATTTCTCTAATCTAAACCTCTGAATTTACTGATGATTCAACGTGGTGATTAAAAAATGCTAACTTGCATATGCTGTAGTTTTAGTATCTGATGCTAATGAATGGTGTGGATTACAGAGTACATCTTTAAAAATTAAAGAAATGTCAAGACCTTTTTAAGCTCTATATTTGACCTTAAAGAATACGTCTCCATTTCATTGGCCAAGTGGTCAGACAGACTGTATGGATAAGGGATGCCAAAATAATCTGCTTCCTCCTGCAATGCAATGCGAATTTGTTCATCTTCAGGAATCCGAACTTCTCCATGAAGATAATCCAAAAGATATCCAAACAGGCTTCCATCTCGATCAATTAGACATGCTCCTGAAAACAAAAATAAAATGATTTAAAATACTGCTTCCAGCAAGCAAAGACAGACTTGTCACTTTATACCAAATCATCAAGTAAAGCCTTTATATAAAATTTCTGTAACTAGTTTTACTTACCTAGGAGGAGTAAGTATACTTTCTTGATTCTTTTAAAGCTACTATTCTGTTTCCCTGGAATATTTGCTATTTGAAGATAAAATTCTTAGTGCAGTAGGCATTTCTTTGGGATTTCAGTGAAATCACTAATCTGCATAGAACCATACCAACATACAACCTCAGCTGTACTGCACTCCACTTAAAATGCTAAAATCTAATTCTAGATGCATTTCTAATTCTCACTGCAGACACATCTTTTCTCGCTATTGCAGAGATTTTTTCAGTTTTGGATCTAAGCAATTTAAAAGAGTTAAAAGTAGCATCAGCTCCAGTACACGTGTAGTCTAACCTTCCCTGAATATTGCTCAAGTTTAACAGTATTTTTTTGTTTCTTTTTCTTTCCCTTGCCTACTGGGCTCCAGGACCAGTACAGAAACTGACCAAACTATACACAGCTCTATACAATAGGCTGTTCACTGCAACTGAAAGATGGTAGCAAAGCCCTGCCTGCAAAAATGTTAAACATTTCAGATATTTTAAACAGTCAAAAGTGTACAAGGAATTACTATTCTCCATCCATTATGTCTTTAAACAGGAAATACTTTGGCAGGATTTCCAAGTCACAAACAAGTGTGAAATTTGACCCATGAATACTTTTATTCAAGCTTTCATATCAGGCCATGGTGGTGAAAAATGCAATCTTTACTGGGTAATGAAGTATTCTGAAACAAAAGATTAAACCCAGGTCTCCTTATGTAATGAACAGAGAGAGTGAGATGCCTCTGGAGAATACAGAGGGTCATAAACAGGATCCAAGTTAAATGCTAAATACTCTGCTAACTTCAGTTTTATCTATTTTCATATTCATACTGAAGAAATACATTCCAGAGCCATAGCTTGGACAGGGACAAGGCAGGGGTAAGCACTGTGCAAACATCTATGTTTGCAAACATGAGTAGTCTTGTGGAATTCAGATTAATTATTCCTAAGTATAAAGTCATGCATGCACAATTGTTTTACATCCTGGAATTAAAGAAGCCAAATGATGCTCAGCAGATTGGGAAAAGAGATATACTATAAAATGCATAAATATATATATAAAAGCATGTTTTTGCAACGGAACTCCCTGATCAGGATCATATTTACAGCTTGAATATGTTTACCTGATTCATCGACTTTCAGAGGAAAGCGTCCACTAAACATAGAAGCTAGCATTGAATCCTTAAAGCGGCATAAAGACTCGCGCCTGGCTGTGTATAAACATCCTCGCACATTAAGTCGTAGAACACCCTGGACGTTTTCAGTCTTGCCCTCTTCCATTACATTTGCAAATGATGGTGTTGATTACAAGCTATTCAAACCTGTAACAGACACAAACAAAAGTAAATCTAATGCCAGTTAAGACTGAACATATTATATACAAGACCTAAGCGTTAGCTCAGCTCTTTCATGTTTGTTACACGATACTGTAAAGCAGCTTTGAAAACTGGTCTAGAAACGTATTAGTGCAAATAGACAAATATTTTACAGCTTTACTACAAAAAAACTATGGCATTTTACTTTGCTGGGAAACACAGAGGTTACTTGAGACAAATGGGTAAGCAGAATTATGTGGTCAGTACATCTGAGCACAGCACTGGAAGGATATTCTGGGAAATTTTGCTTTGAGTGTAGTTCAACGCACTAAAAATGCAGTAATTTTGTATTAAAAACAACTTGGCTTCTTTAAAATGTTATCTTTAATTAGGGCTGCTTTAACTAGTTGTTGAAGTTGTCACGTCATTAATGCCACATTGCCAGCAAATACTTTTACTTGTGCCTTGGGCTCCCTGCAGGAGGGGGTCCCTGTCTGGGCAGAAAAAAATTGGCACAAGAAAATCTTCAAAACGTTTGGGTTGGGTTTGGTTTTGGTTTGTTTTTTTTTTTAAAGCACGCCCTTTGAGGGGTACTAACTCCCACTACGAGCCTTTTGCCCGGGCATCTGCTATTGTTTCAGCAAAATTAACTGATGAACTCGCGGCCCGCGGGGGAGGCAGCCGGGCGGCCGCCCCCGCCGCGGTCTGGGGCGCTCCCTCCCTCTCGTGGGCCGCCGCTGTGCCAGAAGAGGGGAAGCCCCCCGCGGCCCTCCGGGAGCCGCCCGGGGAAGGGGGTTCAGCTTCCCGCCCGGGGCCGCCCGCGGGGGCAGCCGCCATCTCCCGCGTTACCTGCGCCGCTGCCTCCCGCGGCGCTCGCCGGGCCTGGAGCGGGCTGGGCCGCCTGAGGGGCCGCCCCGGCTCCGCAAAATGGCGGCCGGGCGGCAGGAAGGGCTGGGCGGCAGCCGAGCGGGGAGAGGAGAAGGGCAGGCCGTGCGGCGCCATCTGCCCCCTCGGCGGCACTGCCGAGCTTCCCTACCCGCGGCTATGGGGGCTCAGCCGGGCGTAGGGACCCCCATGGCTCCGCTGCCTCCCCTGCTTTGTCCGGAGGGGGTCCCTCAGGCACGGCTTTGCTGTCCGCATCCTCCGAAGGGAGGCTGACCCGTGTAAACTCGGCTACTCTGTAAGACGGAAACCTCTCCTGATAATCTTTTTTTTTTAATTACAAGTAAGTGTTTACTCAGAGTGGGTTTGACTGAATTTCTTTTTCTGTAGGCTCAAGAATACTGCAGCTTGAGCTATTCTTCTGACATTGCAGTTGCTCACGTGTTACTTCACGGTGGTCTCAGAGCTGTTCTGGTCAGCCCAGGCCGGGGCCCAGGTTTTGGCCCAAGGTGGGAGCCCCAGCGACGGGCGCCGTTTTCTCCTGTGTCTGTGTGTCCGAGTTGCAGCGCTGAGTCAGGCAAGTTCACAAGGTTGGTGTGATGCTGGTATGTGCTCTCAGTTTGAAGGCAGACAGGTGTCCTTTGGTTAAAATAGGGGGGAAAGGCATAAAAAGTTAGCCTCAGGTCAGCCAATGTTTTCTGGCCTACTTCAGGGTGACTGCTTGTCCCTTTGAGCAGGCCAGCTCATTAGCTTGTGTGCCTGCTGTATTCTGGTCTGTTACTACATTTCGATTTTGAGAATACCTAAATACTCATAGGCTACAGTATTTTCTGTTACTATTTAGGACCATAGACTGGTAATTCAGACTTCCCTTCAGCCAAGTGAAGGACACCAAAGGGAAGAGCAATCTAAGTCATGTTGCATCTGGTCCTAGTAGGGAGATAAATTCTCTTTGAAATTCTGTAACTCTGAGTGATCACTTACTACTTAGAACTCGCTTCTTTTTATCTTAATGCAGGTTTGCATTAGAATGGCAGTTAAAGCTACAGTAAATGCTTCGCGTTTCATTTTCCTTAGCAAATAAGCATGCTACAGTTGCACAAGAGAGGAAATGGCATGCCGAGCACCGTGGCGCTTATGTGCTCTTTGAACAGTCCTTGGCTAAGAATGTACCCAGGAGCCAGGTCTTTGATGCTTAATATCTAATTAATTAAAAAAGCACACAAGTTACAACATGCCATTGAATGCAATATAGACTGATAATTCATGGATGTTGGACTTACTATAAGATAAGTGAAAATAAGTATAATAGATTATTTTTGTGGAATAATGGTGTCTGGTTTAACTATATCTTTCATAAGGATATAACGTGTGTTGTACTTTACCCACCGGGAATAGTTCATACATAGCAATTGCAACTTAAATGTGGCCACTGGTGTCAAATGTTGCAATGTACTTTAAGTTATAACTTCCAGTCTTTCTCACTCTAAAACATTCACTTAATGAAGCTGCAGGTTTCTGTGCTTGTTTTATCCTTTAAGCTTGCTTGATTTTGCCTCAAAAGTTTGAACAATGTTCCTTCATGTATTTCTGCTTTGGGAGACCAGAACAATATACACGGTTTCAGTCAATATATGTATACACACACAAACAATGCAATGAGTAAGTTTTTACCTCCGATTTAACCATGTGAGATGTCATTACTACTCAAGATCAGCATCTACTTGATACAGAATCACGCGGCATAACCAGCCCGCACGAGCAAACTGCCTTTTGAGCTCCATGTTCTGGGTGAATGAACACAGGGACTTTTATGTTTTGTTTTTCACAAGTTTCCAAAGGAAGCCAGGCTTACATACTCATCCTCTGTGTTTCAGTTTACTAATTTCAGTCAAATTTGACAGAGGGGAAGAGGCATTAAGAAATGAATTTTCATTAAGCTTGTGCAAGAAAGGGTGTGATTAGGGGAAAACATGTTCTTACTACTGTAATTTCAGGAAAAACTATAGCATGAGCTCAAGTCTTATTTGGACATCAGAGAATCCACAGAGGGAGAAGCTGTTCTACATCACCTACCCACCAGAAGTGCTTTAGTCGTAGCTCGTGCTTTACTAGACCCAACAGGATTAATTTCTCAAGATTTTTCTCAGAATTGGATTTGCAGGTATCTAGTAAGACACAAATTCACTACAACACTTCCCGTGTGTTCCCACCGATCATAACAGGTCTGTCTTTGTCTGTCTTTCCCTCACTCCCTCTCATTTCTATTCAGTTTAAAGACCAATCATAGGAGCCCAAATGACTGAAAACCAGAATTCTGCTCCTAATATATATTTAAGATATACAGGCTGTGAAACTTGGCAGTGCCTTAAGTTTTTCCCCACTTTGAGCGGCTGGCAATTAACTGGAGATTTTTACATGTGAAATGTTACAGTGTGGGAGTTCCTCAGTGGAGTGTAAAGGAAAGTATGACCACAGGTGGAAACACAGAACTTCATATTTTGCTTTCAATTTATTGCTCGCAGTAGTGACATAAACATTAAATGGAAGCAAATTGGTGATTGCCCCTTCAGGACTGGGGACTGTTGTAAAACTGGAGGAAATGAAAACTCACGATTGGATCTGGAGGAAAACGCTGTCTTCTGGAAAGGAGAAGGAGGTAAGTTTTATTTGTTTGGTTTTCTATTTTTAAAGTTATATAAGGTTATGTGCCGTTTTATTTGGCCAGGGTTTTAGACTGGCTACAGTCACTTCCAAGTTGCCTTGTAAGGGGAAATGTACCAAAGGCATATAAGGTGTGCTAGATCAAATCTGTATTTTAAGGGGATTGCATACAAGCAAAGGGCTTTGCACCTTCAGGGCCACACTGAGAAATTGTGCCATATATAATACACAAATTAAGAAAAGGCAGAAAGGAGACTCTCCAGATGCTGTTTGCAGCAGATTATGAAAGGACTAAGTTCATAAAAGATACATTGTTGAATAATGCCACTGATACTTTGATTTTTACTTTATAGCATATTTGATTACTTTGATTTACTTCATAGCATATTGTAATGTTAGCTCATGGAAAGGTAAGATTTTCATGACAATTACTGTATTAAGGAACCTAATGCTGTTTTTTATTTGAACCTTACACATCTCTGTAAAGCTTCAAATAAATTAAAACATGAACTCTCTTAAGATTTTCACAAACTGTTTGCTATAAATTTACTGATTCCTCGATCAAATTTAGGAACTAATGTCCACCTGAACTACTGGTAGAATGGGGCATACACAGGCAGTGAAAGAGAACGTATGTGAAGGGACTGTTAAAGAGCAAGGGATTTTGTGTTCGGAACAGATTTTGGGGAAAAGCATTTTATTAGACTAAAATACTTCCTTGCAATTCCCAGTCCTAATATTACCTAAACTAAACTAAAAGTGGGCTTGCTCAAATTCTGACATCAGAGACTCCTACTGTTACCAAAGACAGACTTCTGCTTTGTTTATAACCATATGCTAACTAAAATGTTGTTTGTTTCCTACTAACCTTCTTACTGTGTGAGAAAATAGCTAATTACTGGCCTTCTCCCACAGTAAGTGTGAGAAAATAGTTAGTCACTGAGCTGATGTTACAGATAGTGATAATGAGGAGACAGCCAGAAGTAGCTAATCACCACGGATGGGATAACAAGAAGTAGTTAATCACTTCAAGGCTCTTTTATGCGTCAAGTATGGACTCCTATACCAATTAGGACAGAGCTGTGGCTACTTCAAGGAACATCCTTATCATCCTCAAGAAGCTGGCAAACTTACAGTAAACTTTTACTGTCCTGAGATGACTCAATACCTTAAAAGGATAAGGTGAGGAAGGGTCTCCTTACCCAAACGACCACCGAGACACTCACGCTTGTGCAGAAGTGTTTTGCCGACGCAGCAAAAATTTGATACGCATGTGCAAAAAGACTATTAGGTCATCCTAATGAATATGTAAACCTAGGTGGAGTTATGTATTAGGTAGGTGGAATTATGAGAATCTTTTGTGTATAAATAATGAGTGAATACCCCCGTAAGGTGTGCTAGATCTGTGGGGTTTCCCCGTAGCACCCAACGTTGAATAAAACAGTATCTCCTCTCTAAACTACTTTTGGTTTCGAGAGCTTTTATTTCAGGTAACACTACCCTTACAAGTCAGTAAGTATGCAGGCAGCATGCATATTAGCTTTTATCTATTGTCTTTGAAATTTATCGGTTTTGTTTCCATAACTGTCTTTTAATTGTTGATTGTTTCATCTATTACTAGTAGCTAAAGATCAGTCAAAGAGAAATTTAGCTTTCCACGGGGAAGGAATTACATGGATTTCTCCTTTTAACCCAACGGAACTCTTTGAACAGAAAGCCAAATACCTCAAACCCTTCCTAAAAATCTCTCGCAGCCAGGTGGAATAACTGCAGCTCCCTAATCACTTCCTCACAGTGTGTGAGGATTGATGCTACGTCTTTATACAATTACTATTTAAGTTTTTAATTTTAGCATTCTTAATGGTTGGTATTTAAAATGGTTTTGCAAAGACGCGTAGTTGAAAAGTTAGAGGAATCCCTCTCCCCCTTAGAACGCGCACCCCCGACCCGCCTCGGCCTCCCCGCGCCGCCGGCCGCGGCCGTT
>VYZM01004631.1:23460-51229 GCA_013398915.1 Dromas ardeola | reverse complement strand
CCTGGGGCGAGGCGGGAGCGGGCGCGCGCCGCCTCTTGGCTGTGAGGGGGGAAGAGACCTGAGGGACGGGCGGCGGCGGGAGCGGCCGCCTCGGAGCGGTTTGCGGCGACGTCGCTCCCTGTTCTACCTGTGCTTGCGGGCCGGTCTCTCTCGCTGTTTATTTAAATTTGCAGCACTTATAATGCGGTTTATTTAAATGCTTCAATTTAAAATTTGTCCTGACAAAGCAAAAGCTAGTCTGGTCATATTGTGAAGCAATAGAACCGTGGGGTTTGGGTTTTGTTTTTTTTTTTTCCCTTTTAGGTGTAAACTTGGATAAATAACTTGAGGGAATGGATAAGATCAAAAATCTGTGATCCTTTTAGTCTTCATGTTTATTAGTTAAATATTTTGCCACTCTGTGGTAATGTGACTTAAGTCTCAAGGAATAATTCATTAACCTGTTTGAATTAATTGAACAAAGGTAAAGACTGAAGCAATTTTCTCAACTTCAGAGATAACAAATCCCGATAAGAGGTAATGAAAATTAATTTTAAAAAGTGTGAGAAAGATCATGTATTATTTGGACATTCCTTTTGACAATGTACAGGTTCATTTTGATGATGGATAAACAAGCAACTGCTAAATCATCTACCCTTTTCATCTCGGATGCTGTTAAAGGACATAGGAAGAAGAGGGATGGAACATTACAAGTTGCAAAATGGAATGCTTCTTTAGCATCTAAAATCAAAACTAAATTAATAAGTAAGTCCTGTTAAAATAAATCTGAAGCTGGTTACTGTACTTAGAATGTACGACTTCAAAAGGAATAGTAATTATATTTAATGTGATTTGCTGAATTGCTGACTGTTAAAAATATTAATATAGTATGTTGAGAATTTTATGAGAGTCTGAAAATTAAAACGTGATTGTAACTTGTTTATTTATCTAATTCTCTGAGTATTTTCAGTGCTCTTCTTTCTGTTATCAAAATTCACATTTTTGCTCAAAATGTTTGAACTTGGTAAAATGTGTATTTCTTTTTTAGAAATTTGGGAATGATTTTATGCCTGTGAAACTATCAATTTTTAAATGCTTTCTCCTTAAAATAGCCTTATCTTAAAAAATCCAGACTAGAGCAGAATCCATGCATAAAATAAACTTGCACTTGAAGCTGACAATCATCAGAATGACAGCCAACAGAAACAGTTTTATATTAGAAAGTTTTAGGCTTTGCTATTGTTCCACCAAAACATACAGATAAAAATATTGTTATACAGTGATAGTTCATGCAGAGAAGGCCTGGACGTGAAGCTGTTGAAAATAATACGGTTTTGTCTCCTTTAGATAACTCATCTATGTTTAAAGTATCTTTAAAACAAAATAATAAAGCATTAGCTGTGGCTTTGAGTGTGGAGAAAGAAAATTCTCGAAAGCTGAAGAATGAGAAGATTTTTCTTCAGAAGGAAGTAGAAAAGTTGCAGCTTCATAATATCTTGCTTCGTGGAAAACTAAGCTGTTTGGTATGCTGCAAATAATGTAATTTAAACTTAGATGAGGTAAACTAAGCATCTATCTTTTTTGGAAACTCAATACCGCTTCTTAAAATGGTGGTTTAAAATGTACATCTCAGATTTGTGAAGTTATATCATCTGATAGCATAGTATTCACATTTGATTTTTTGATTTTTCTTTCATAGGATTGTTTTGTACTTACTATTTTGTCCATCAGTGTATATGTCTATCCATAGCTATTCTAGCATCAGCTTCACCTTAATATTTACAGGTATTGAGATGGTATTAAAAATCAGTTTGTGCTCAATTGCTGGAAAAAAAAAAATTACATGTTAGATTCACCTTTATATATTGTCTTAAGCCAGAAGCCACTTAAAATATATTTTTAAAATTATTTTTTCTTTTACATGCAGAATAAAACTCTTATAGAAATAGAAGCATTTTTGAATTATAACCTCTTAACTGCAATAGAAATAAGCAGTCTTTCTGAGGTAAGATATTTTTTGAACTATTACCATACTGACTTCATTTTCCAGTTTAATATTTTCAAAGCATCTAAAGGAATACAATGTTGAAATCATATATGCATTTTAAAATATTTACCCCAATTACTTAAAGCTTGGGATGGAGCCCTAGTGTAGTGAAACCAATTACATTTTGCTGTTGCTTGTACTAAAAGATTAATATATAATTTAATCTTGTTTACAATTACAATCTTGTAATTTAATCTTGTTTACAAAGTACGTAAAGTTAAATATCAGTTAGCCCTGATGAAGTCATGTGGTTAAAAAAAAAAAAGCATAGTACTTCGGTAAGTGGTTCTTCACTAATGAGGGAGCTACTTGCCCTCATTGCTTAGCATTGCAATAAATACCTTACATGTGGAAACTTTATCAGAAAACTTAGGCCATGTTAGTCCTTGTGAAATGTCAAAATTACAGTTAATTTTTAAAAATACAATATTTTTATTGTCTGTTCTAAACAGCTGCTTAGTGTTGCTCTGTGCTTCTATATGTATAATGCACTTTGGATTAGTTATAGCTGCATTAAAAAATCTGTACCTTGCCTTGGGATGCGAGTAGGTTACAGATTTTGATAAGTTTTGCTAGAAAATATATTTTTTTTTAAATCATTGTGTGTGTTTGAATATCATGCACCTTTCATCAGTACTTTTATTTTTTGCCCGTTCTTTTTTTTTTTTTCCTGTGGATATTTCTGATACTTAAAACATAAAATAATATTCAACTGTTTCTACTTCCCCACTGTTCTTTTTAAGAATCTTCAGAGTTCTCTTCCTCTGTCAGCGGGTCCAAGTAGCCCTGCTGATGATCAGTTCAAGAGTACGTGTCCGTCTGCTAGGTAGGTAGTTATATTAAATGCAGGAGTCGATAAGTGAGGATTTTTTTACAGCTCATCTTTGTATATTGTCCTAGGTATTTTTGTGGTAATGTGAAACAATTTCCTGTCTAATTCAGAAATTACCTATTTGCAACTTGGAATTTATATATAGAGAGAGTGGTAGACAAAACTTGTGTTTGAATAACTTGCTGCTTCATGGGATCTCACCAGCACAAAGCAGGATTCTCTATCATAAAAAAAATACATTTACCCCTAAGACAGAACCACACTTCATACTTGAGTTCTTGTTTTCTGCTTTTATATGTTATTAAGGGTATGTTTTAAACAATTGAATGTTATGGCATAAAATGTAATCAAAATCTTCACAGTAAAATTTCCTCTTTTCAGATCTGTAGAATTGCCAGTGAAGCTTCCTTTAATTGCAACAGCTAACACAAAACAGCAAGATAGTCCTTCTGTGTGTGAAAAACCAAATTCTTATAAAAGTACTGCTATTTTGTCAAAGGAAAGGCATTCAAATCAAGTCAAGTTTGCATTACCATTGCCTTCTGGTAAAAATAATCAAAAGTTAATTGAAATACAGCCAGTGGAAACAACTGTTGACAACAATATATTTTTAAAAGGTAGGATGTATTTCTGTACTGGTGATTTATTTTTCAGAGCTATCTGGGAATTAGTATTTAATAATTCGCTACTTGATGTGCAATACAGAAGGTATAGTAAGATTCCTAAACTGTAATAAACTAATAAAAATAGAATGCGGGTGTCCTGACAGTCACTTGTAGAATAATGTTCATTGAAAATTAATGTGAACAGAATAAAACTTCGATAAGATAACCAAATAATAACTGAATGTCATGGTTTTGGCCAAATTGGCCAATGGCCAGCGCCAGATGCCCACTGCGCCGCCTCCCTCGACCTTCTCCTACATGGAGGGGAGGAGGAGAGAGAAAGAGATTTACGAGTTTAGAAGAAACTAAACTACTTTAATGAAATATTAGTAATAAAATAAAAAGGAAAATAATGAAATAGATACAGTATAAACAAAGCCGTATTAAGCTCCCAGGATGATGTCACCGGCAGGCACTGGGGAAGTCCCAGACTGGACTCAGCTGGGGTGGGAGCTGGGTTCCACAGACAGACTCAGGAACACACAGATCGGGATCAAAGGCAGATGAACAGACAGGGTCCTCCTCGGATGGCAGCAATTGAAGGAAGAGAATTGACCCTTTGATCCCTCAGCTTTTATATTGAGCATGGGACAGATGGGATGGAATACCCCTGTTGGTCAATTTTGAGTCACCTGTCCTGTCCGCTCCGCCCTGCAGGTGGGACCCCTCTACACTTTTCCATTTCTGACCCTCCAACAGGGCAAATAACAAAATTAGCTGACCTTGGTTGTTATAAGTATAAGCAAGAGCCTCTCTGCATATCATTCCTTGGCACAAACTGTCATCACTCTGAATGAACCGTTTTGGACACAACATGCTGTTAATTTCAGAGAGTTAGAAGAGGCCTAGCTGAGAAATAAAATGACTGAACAGAAAGTGGGTTCTGTTTTACCTCAAACCAGGACACTGAAGTAGTTATAGAAAAATACATTTTTATTTTTACTCAATCTCAAAAGTCCAACTTTGGTAAAATATAGAATTAGTTCTAGTTAACTAAATTTTTAAGGACCAACCATAGACTCATGTATTCATTTTTTAAAAAAAATAAGATTGTAATTTTCCATGCTTCTGGTACAACCTTCAGTAATCTGTCTTACTCTGATAACTATTCTTTTTTTCCCCAAGCTGCTGTTATTTTTCTCTTCGCAGAAAATCAATTATGCACAGAACTAACTTGCAATAGTGCCTTCCTGAGTCATGTCAGAAATACACAATCTTTAAGACAGTCTGAGGAGCTTACAAAACAATATAATGATAGTTTATTGCCATTGTGTGGAAATGTGACTGAAAGAAAGAAATATATGGTTCTTCTTAAGTCAAAAACTCAACCTAATATAAAGGATTATGATGAAAAATGTAGCTCAAATAATCTGCCTCATCATGGTATCAACAGCGGCAGCACCACCAGTGACATGAATTTGCAGGAAAGTTCAAGTGACTTGTCTTGCATTATTCCTTCACCTCCTAAGTTTAGCAATGAAAGTAGGATAGATTTTAAGAAGCTGCTTTTTACTGACAAGATGAAGCCTGAAGAAACTGTTTATGGTGCTGATATGGAATTGACTGCCAGTGATGCAGGTGAACTACGGACAGTTACAGTGAAAGACAAAGATAAATTACACCGATATAAAAATAGTAATGCCAATTCTGATAAAATATTAGCAAATTTCAGAAAAGTAAAATATTCTAAGAAGGATAAAAAGAAAATTAAAAGCAAAACTGAAATCAATTCAAATTTGTATGCAGAAGAAAGGCACACTAGGCCTGACAATAGTGAATTTTCAAAAACAACTGACTCTCAAACTCAACTATTCCAAAGTCAGACAGAACAGCTACCTACAGGAGACTCTACAGGGAAACAGTGTTTGCCAAATGCCAGCAAAGATTATCAAGCACAAAAGTTTCCGAGTAAAGCTAAAGATACTAGGAGAACATACCAGGTTAACTTAATGAGTCCAAGAAAACAGGAGACAAATAAGGAAACTACCTCAGAAACGTTTGAAAAAATGGAAAGCAAAATACAAAAAACAGACTCAAACTCATCTATGAACAAGATCCCACCAGAAGTTTATTGTGCTAAAAATTTACCATTCCAAGATAATACTTCTAATGTATCATCTTTACAGCAGGACTTTCTGCATACAAATGAGAAACATAGCAGACCAAAAATAAACAGGAAAACTTCTCGAAACGCTTCTAAAATGAACACAGCGAAACACTGTAGAGAGGAAAATGGGCAGTATGGAGAATATATTTCAAAAAAATCTCAAATAGAGATACACCAACATGACAGCAAGAGAAAACAAGACCAGAAGAATATTGTAAAAAGAAAATACAACAGAAAAAGTAGTTGCAGACAAAGTGGAGAAACTGAAAGTGACAGCACTCATAAAATTACTCAGAAGATAGACCAAAAGGATAGCTATTTTTCACCAGGCAGATTAAAATGTACATTGGCAAGGGCTAGCCGGAAAGCGCATATAATACCAAAAGAAAACCTTACACAGTTCTCACTTTGTAAAAACGAAGAATTAAAAAATAAGAATGCATTGCATGCAGAGGCTGTTTGTGGAAATAAAGTAACTGAAACTCAGCAAATGCAAGTAGCTTTAATTACTCATAATGGTGTAGCCATGAATACACCACATGCTGGAAATGCAGAACAAAAACTGGATCATGTTTCTAAAGAGACTTACACAAAGACTCTGACACCTTGTCACGGTAAGTGTATGGCTGAGGAAAAAAATGGCATTTTGAATTAGGTAGTGCCTGAAATAGTGTTAAGGTATCTTAATACTATCTTGCTCTTATTGTTTGCTTAGAGTGGATAAAACAGGACTGGAAAAAGGTAGGACTGAAAATCACTAAAATGATTCATATTCTATATCATATATCACTCACTATCTAATACCCTTGTTACTTTTAATATAGTCCAAGATGACATTTAGTTGGGCAGGTGTAAGTAGTCTAAATTCTTGAGGAGTGTGTATTAATTTTTCAAAGAATGTGATGGAATTCAGAAAGCTGGGGATAGAAAAGGTACAATAGCTTGAGCTTTTATACAAGGGGTATAAGAGTGAAATACACTGTTCCTTGATTAATGAAGAACCTAGCTGGACTTAAAGATTTCATTTGTATTTCTTTAGAAACATTGCAATTCAACAGGAATTTGGAGATCTAAATAATGTACTTTGAGCAAGTTTTTTCTAGAATCTACCCATGAGTAAATTTTCATGTGACAACCTCTTTTTTAAGTAAGATACCTTAATTTAGTAAAATAATCGAATTTTAGTGTAGTCTGGAATATAGGTTTAGATTCTTCTATCATACAATTAAGTTACTGTAAATGTGCTAAAGGAATATGAGACTAACACATCTATGCTAGAGTTTAAATATGCTTTAAAATGTAGCTTTGAAGTTTTATAGCATGAGGGGTCTATTGTGTAAACATACTTATTCTCAACAAGTTCCTGTTTACTTAATTGTATCTGAAAATGTCCCAAAACCTAGACATTTTACATTAATAGTTTGAATCCAAAACTATCAAGCAAATACTGCCTTGGCTTCATTTGAATGCCAGGACACAGTGGCCAAAACTAAACTCCTCTTTTACATGACTACAGAATAGGAATACTGGCAGAATTGGACCATCATGCAAGGTATTATTCCTGGTAATCTGCAGTTGCATCTTCTTATCTTCGATTCTTTCTTTGAAAAGTAGAAAAAGGATCCCATAATTTTATTAGCTTTAATGATAAATTAGTAAACCCTTGTGATCAGCAGTATCAAAGACTACTGACATAAAAAAGCATATAATTTCATCTTCATCCATTTAAGCATAGTTCAAAAACCAGTTCACTTTTCATCCTACATCCAAATCCCTATCTTGAATTAAAAGAAAGCAAGGAAATGGCACCCTTTCTGATGATGCTGGCTCTTCTGATCTTGAGCTGTACTTTGAAATATACCTTGAAATTTTCCTGTAATGAAAGTCTCTATATAGTTAGATCTATGTGAACATAAATACTCACACACAAAGGCATCCAGCTTTCCTAAATAAGGCAGATTCATGGATGTCTCAAAACTCTTCCTGCTTAAAAAGAAGCCAACCTGGTCTCTAAGCTTTAGGAAAAGCTTGGAATAAGAATTTACTTTCACTTTAAAACTAGTACAAATCAAGATTGATTTGTGAGGCAGCCAAACTTGGAGGTTTTTCATGATCGGAGAGCCCTCTCATTTAAACCAAATGAGCATTGCTCTTCCTTAATGGAATTCCTTCAAAAGATAATGCTTTTTCTTTTGCCTTCATAAATCAGGAGGGGCTTGCTGCAAGCAGTCCGAAGTCACCTTAATATGTCGCTCATACTTAGAAGTAAAGTTAAGAGAAATCCAATGAAGAACCTCTGAGTTTATGTCTCTGCTTAACTCATTTCAGAAGACTATTGATGAAATGATCAGTCTTGCCCACTGAGATATTTTACTTGATCTCAACACAGAATTCTGCTACAGGGCAATAGTAATTCAGCACTATCAGCTTGACCATCAGTTAAGAGTGTGGATACTAGACTGTACAAGGCATTCAGATGCTATAATAAAGAAAAAGAATCTTCACTTTTTTGACAGGAGTGTGAATATACAGTGATATAACTTGTTAGACTCAAGATAGGCACAACAAAAAAATTCACCGTTTATCCCATATGTCTATGATTTTCCTCTATGAGATCAATAGCATCCATTTGCTGCCACAGAGGATTTAAGGTAAAGTGTTCAAACTTAAGAAGTGAAGATAAGACAGTTTTAAATCCAGTTCCTTTGAAAAACTGCATTCCAAATGTTCTCCTCTCAGTGTAGTAAATCAAATACTTGACCTGTATCGGTGGGGAATGTGCACTCTTGGAAGAACTTTTAAGGAATACACATAAACATTACTTATTTCATCTTGGATTGCTGTCTGCGTTAAATCTTAGTGCTTTTCAGAGAAACTAGGATCTATAAATGGTTTAGAATTTTTTGAAATGTGGGCTAAATAATAATTTCAATGTTTCTCCCAATTTAGCAAAGTATTTGTCTCCAAATTAAATACTGATTGTTTAGTCCGGCGTTCTGTATTGGTTTTAAAGGATTACAGAAAGCTGACACAAATAGTATTTCTTCTACCAAGTCTGGTTACTTTTTCTTTTTAATGGAGTATTCCTCTTGGACATGTTCAGTGGTTCAAAATACAAGACATTGTAAATAGTTTGGTAGTATACAGTTTTCAAGATAAGGAAGCTCTATTAATCACCATGCTATGCTTATTTTATGCACATATGCCTGATGAGCAGGCATAAAGTTGGAAAATACAGTATTAGAGAACTCTTGTACAGGTTGCATCTTCAGACTATACATATATGCCCTCCCCCTGCATTCAAGGCCATAAGCTGTGTGCAGTTTTACTTTTTTAAATGCAATAACTTTTGGGAGTCTGAAGCAGCTAGCTGCAAATTACAGTGCTTATGGGGCTTTCTTAAAATGTCCCAAGAGCCATGGCAGACCTCAAGCAGTTCCAAATTTTGGTAGGTTGAAAGCCGCTGTAGTGGCATTTCCTTTGATTGTCTACCCCAGTTTTTTTCTGAGCATCTTTGGAGTAGGAGCAGTAACCAAAGTACCTGAATTAAGAAATACTAATTAAAAATAATTATGAATTGAAAGTTTATTTAATGATTAAGAAAATATTTAAAATGAGGCATATAAATTACTGTATTCACAGGGAGAAAGGCTTTGCAAGATCTGACAAATACTAGTACACAATCTAATACTTCCTTACCTAAATCCCTCCAAACTTTAGAAGAAAACTCAGCAGCACCATCTAGACGACAAAGAGCCACTATTTGCTATAAAGAACCCAGTCTAGCCAGGTAGGTATATGTAAATTAGGGCTTTTGTTTGGGATTTTTTTTTGTGTGTACTTAACTATCCCCAGTAGAGATTTGCTATTAAAACCACCAAATAAAGATTTGGACTAGCTCTTTCACAACTCTCTTCTGCAAAGATACTTCAGTGTTGATATAAAACATTTCCTGTTAGTCTAGCAGGATTTCCAAGTGCCAAAGACACCAACAGTATTCAAGTCTCAAAATTTAAATATAGCGTATAATATAACATTTTATACCAGTTGTGAATAATGGTAAATTCTTAATATTTATCATTATACCCCTTTATCATGATCCACCCCTTTAGAGGTAGATAATTGTAAATGTTATACTTAAATGTAAACTTACACCATAATAATGTGCTTTTAATATTGTCAAGTGGCAATTTATGCACTAATACTATATAATTCAGTTGTTTTGCTTTAACTAGCTGTATCTAATATAAGAAATCATTTGAGTTTAAGATATATTACTTTGATATTTAGTTATTTATTATTATTAACTAATCTATATATTAGTTATTTATCTCTCAGTGTTCTTAGCAAATTTAGTGGCACAGAATTTCCAAGGCTGTTAAAAAACAAGACATAAATTGTGTAATAACTATTAAAATTTATAAGAGGTTTTTAAAGCCAACTTCCATTAAGAAAATGAATATATTTGCACTTAGAACCATAGAATCATAGAGTCATCTAGGTTGGAAGTGACCTTTAAGATCATCTAGTTCAGCCATCAACCTAACGCTACCAAGCCTGCCACTAAACCATCTCCCTAAGCACCATGTCTACCCATCTTTTAAATATCTCCAGGGATGGCAATTCCACCACTTCCTTGGGTAGCCTGTTCCAATGTCTGATAACCCTTTCAGTGAAGAAATTTTTCCCAATATCCAATATAAATCTCCCCTGGTGCAAGTGGAGGCCATTTCCTCTTGTCCTATCCCATGTTACTTGGGAGAAGAGACCAACCTCCAACTCTCTACAACCTCCTTTCAGGTAGCTGTAGAGAGCGATAAGGTCTCCCCTCAGCCTCCTTTTCTCCAGGCTAAAAAACCCCAGCTCTCTCAGCCACTCCTCGTAAGACTTGTTCTCTGGACCCCTCGCCAGCTTCATTGCCCTTCTCTGGACATGCTCCAGAATCTCAGTGTCTTTCTTGTAGTGAGGGAATAGATCTAAATCCCAGTGGACCTTTAAGTTGATTACTTCTGAAAATATTCTGAGAGTTTTTTGCCACAAAGTTTGTTGGGGTTTTCTGTTTGGTTTGTGGTTTGGGTTTTTTTTTTTAGTGTAATATTAATTTAAGGAAAAATTACACTGTGTTGGGAGAGGTAAAGACAGTATCAAGATTTCCCCATAATAGTGTTGAGAGTGAAAGGATTATAGCAAGTTACTTTATGACAAAGGTGTAAAAGGACTATGTCTTCCTTTTCTGGTAAAACTGTGGAAGGAGAAGAAAATAAATTCTCAAACTGAATAAATTAGCACAATGTTCTCACACAACCTCAAAATATTTGCTAAGTAAACAAACAATTAACTGAAACAATGAGACTGAGGACAAATAGAAGGTAAAAGTAGTATAGAAAGTGTCTTTTCACTTTACCATTGGCTTTTCAGAAATATTTATGCCAGATAACTTGTAAAAGAAATGCAAAGGGATTAGCATTACATTTTTCTTTCACTAATTGAATTGGATGCTAAAATGCTATAATATTATGACATTGACACATTCTCCCCTTTTACCCCACAATGATAAGGTTCTGTATTTCTGGAGAGACGGTAACGAATAAGAGACAAAAATGTGGACGTCACTCAAGATTTTAGATCACCGTCTCATATTTATATTTTATTTTCAAGTATACTAACCTGAATGGATGCTGTTAAGCTTGTGGTTTAAATATTTTTTGAGTTTTGTCTTGCAGGAATAACTTATGATTACTCACGTTTTAATATGATACAGACCACATAAAAAGATTACTATTTTTAGCATTATTTTGGAAAACAGTAGTTACCTATGCCTTGTTACTTCAGGTGTTTATTTTCCATAAATTTAAATTCTTTAGCATATCAAGCTTTCAGTGAGAGTATTTACAATTTAGAATTGTTATTATAATTACGTAATTATTATAATTAGACTTGCATACGTGTTTGGTGATATTCATACATGATGTCTTTTATTTCTTTTGTTTACAGGAAATTAAGGCGTGGGGATCAGTTTACAGATACACAATTTCTGGATTCCCCAATCTATAAAGTAAAAAATAAAATAAATTTTAAAAGTAAATCAAAATTTATTTGAAGAAGACAAGAGAATTGCCTTTACAAAGAATTCTTCAAAAATGGGTACAATTTTAAATATATATATATATATATATATAGGTTTAGCGGTACAGAGTGCTTATTGTTCTTTGATTAGTAAAGGTCTTCCAAAGTGGAATTTCCTGGAAAGGAGCCCTTATATAAGGGACACAGAATACTTTACTGAGGAAGGTAAATAAAGGAAGGTTAGGCTCCACTCTTGTGTTTTCCATTTCTGGTCAGTAATTTATAATGTGTTTAAAGGGTTTGCAGCACTTCTTAATTTTTAAGAAAAGTGTACATTTTAATGAGAATTAAAAATAAATAATCTTTGGGAATTTTATTGTGAGTTTTTCATATTTACCATGAGTAGAACCATTTCTCATTGCTGGTTGGAACAGACACAAGCATCCCAAATTTTGATAAATCACTGAAATAATGGAGACAGTCTTTTTTTTCTTTTTTTTTTTTTGATAGTTCATTTTTGGATTTGACAAGAATCATACTGAAATTTGAATGAGGAAGTCTCATTTTGAGGAATTGTAGAGAGAAGTCTAGTGTCCAGAGCATGTTCCAGAGGCAGCACTGCAACAGAAATTCAATAGTAAATAGGATCCAGAGAAGGCAACGCCTTGAGTTTCCAATTGAGAGAGTGCTCATGTGACGACTAATACAACCACACCATACCATTCAGCTGTGAGGGTTTTGTACTGCTTCCCCTCTGGATTCTCATGAATCAGTTCTGCATTCCATAACGCACTGTCAGCTGACAAACAGTTTTCTGCCATTTTCTGAATCGTAGATGCTGCCAGCTGCAGCCTATAAATCACAACGCACACAACTTTTACAGATTACATCAAATGAGATTCAGGCTCATTTTGCAATCAAGATAACCATAGCTCATTTTTAATGAGATACAAATAAGTTGACTTCTTTTGGGTATAGAAGGTAGTTCTTCACACAGTATGCAGTTATGTTGAGGAATTCCTTACTACAGGAGTAGATGTTATTAGTTTACATGGGCTTAAAAATTCATCAGACAATTTAATGGAAGAAAAATCTATGAGGAATTACCAGAAACACCGTTTCTGGCACAGGATATCCCTGAACTGCAGATTGTTGAAGGCTGGAAGAATATTCTGGAGAAGCCTTACTATGCATTTGACCAATTTTTATGCTTTTTCCAAGGGCATTCACTGTTGAAACTTTCAGAGACCAGTTCTTTGGTTAGCTAGATCTTTTGTCTGGTATGGTACACCTCTTTTTAAGAGGTGTAACTGATACTCTTAAATTTATAATATATTCTTTAAAATACTAAACCAAACTGTACTCTTTGTACTTCAATGTAGGTTCCATTGTAACCTGGGAAGTTGATGGAGAAAATATTCATGGAAACTTTCCACGCATGTTAAAGCCAAGAAGGAGGTTGGGAGTAGTTGGCATTGATTTACAATGGGGAAATAATGCTTTATTAACCTGATAGCCTTCTGCGATGAGAGAGCTAGCTTAGTGGGTGAGGGGAGAGCAGTAGGTGTTACTTGTCTCAACTTTAGTAAGGCTTTTGACGTTGTCTCCGATAACATCACACAGACAAGCTGACAAAGTATGTGTTAGTTAAGTGCACAGTGAGGTGGGTTGAAAGCTGGCTGAACCGCCAGTCCCAGAGGGTTGTGATTAGGGGCATACAGTCCAGTTGGGAGGCAAAACACTAGAGCTCCCTAGGGTTTCATACTGGGACCAGTATCGTTTAACATCTTCATTAATGACCTGTATGGTCAGACAGAGTGCAGCCTACACAAATTTGCAGTTGATACAAAACTGGGAGGTGTGGCTGAAAGACTGGATGGTTATGCTGCCATTAAGAGCGACCTGGGCAGGCTGGAGAAATGGGCCAAGAGTAACCTCGTGAAGTTCAACAAGGAGAACCTACGTCCTTCTCCTGAGTGGCCAGAATTCCAGCTGCATATTTTGACAGAAAAATGAGTCATACATGTCAAAATGTACTCCTGGATGTAGCTTTCAGATCTGCCCATTCTACATGTAAGTCTTGAACTATACCCATAAACAATGAGAGGCACAAAACCATTATTTACAAATAAGTAATACCACAACTGTTTTCTCTTGGGTTTTGGGGTGGGTTTTTTTGGTGTTTTTTTTTTTTTATGACACTCTGTAGACCCAGGGCAGATTCCCCAACATCCTGTAAAATATTCCATGTATGAATTTTGGAGTTAAATATGCCACTAGCAAGGTAGTTTACATAGGGGACCTTTATCCCCTAAACAGAGAGCTTGTCTAGCTGTGGCCACCAGCACAGAGACCATGCAAAGATTGTAAATGTACAGCAATAAGGACAGCAAGAGGTTTTCATATAGAACCTCACATGAGAAAAAAGTATTCCATCAGTATGAAGATTCTTCCAATACTAAATTTAAGTTATCACCCAGGCAATGTGATCTGTATTGCAAAACAGAGAAGTTTATCTGAGAACTTTCAGCAAACAGACTTTTTCATTTTGAAACTTACTGTGTATGTCACTACATCAGCAAGACCATTGTGAAGAGATGTAGAAATGATTGGGAAGATGAGTCTATCCTGATTCAGTGTGATTTTAAAAAGAATTACGTATAGAATATTTTTATACAATCTTTCTTGTATTTTTTTACCAAGTTTGTGATTGTTTGTTTTTTTTTTTGATTGAATTTTTTGAAGTGAAATGGTCACTCTTTATCAACATCACCAGCTATGTCATTAGAAATCCAAAAGGAGTATCTATTACAACTTGCGTTCCCTGTGTGGGCACTGCAGCAGCAAAACACGGTGGTTTTTTAAATGGTTGTTTCTCTGTATTGCCTGTGCTTTGAAAGCTAGGAGCAGAACCACATGCTGCTTTTTCTCAGAAAAAAAAAATAGTATTTTTGGAGATGGTATTAATTGTATTTTTCAGTGAAGGTCCTGTTGTTCCACACAGCCTCATGTATTACCAGCTAGACAGCTACGGTGTTCCAAATAAAAGCATATATACTTCATTAAAAGTGTAAGGCCTAGGGCTTTATGCCTTAGTTTCTTCCATTCCTTTTAGTATGGATATCTTTCAAAGTAACAAATGATAAAGGAAATGACCTGAAGATGCGTAGAAGTTATTTTAAGTAACTCTGAAATCATATTGTTGCTGCTGCCCTTCTTTCCTTGTTTTCTCCATCCTTACTGGTTTTTTTACTCAAATTGATGTTCTATACACAGAGAAAATTTACTTTGTTATTCTCTAGGATGCAGTTCTTTTAATTGTTCTGGAAAATGGTTGCTTACTTCAGGTACTGCATAGCTAATGTTACATTGCCTGTTGAATCTTCACTAAATGTGCTTCTTTTACTAGATCAGTTGATGTATTAGAAGTTCTTGCCAGGAAAAAGATGTGAAAACAGCTTATGATATTCGAGATAAAAATTAACCTGTAGCTGTCACAGGGATTAACATTATTTTGCTGAGGATAAGGTAATTTGAACTTCTTTTTATAGCTTCAAAGTTGCTTTTTCTCATGTTTATTCAATCTATTTTTTTTTTTTTGCATTTTAGTTTACCACTAATAAAGATGTTGTTTTAAAATTTGTAGGAAAATTAATTCTAGATATTTAGATTAAACAGGAAGAGTAAAATATTTATGATTCTATAAACCCTTGTTTGCACAAGTAGCCCTTACAAATGCTTATAATGTCTGGAAGTTACTGCCGATTATTTTGTGAGTGCATATTAATGCAAAATTGTCATTGAGCTCACGATCCCTACGTGGCTGGATTTTACCACAATTTAAAATTACCTTTGGAGATTTTATTGTTGGAACATAACGACGGTTCACAGTGGTTGTGTTGCCATTTCGCTCTGGAGGAACATATATACCCTTTGAGAAAGTGTGAGGTATGTCGTAGTGTTTAACTATACCTTAAAAAGCTCCAGTAAATACACCGTGAAGAACACCCGACTTGTCCCTTTCGGGGGCAGCGCCGTGCGCTGCTCGGCGTCCCCCTCCGCCGCCGCCCCTCCGCGGCCGCGCCCACCGCCCAGTCCGCCCCGCGGCCCCGCCCCCGCCTGCCATGGGTTCAACAGCTCCAGCCGCTGTAGCTGCCCGTGATTTCCTGCGGCTGCTGGTTCCGAGGCTGGGGTACGATGTCTCTGCAAGGGGCGGCGGGAGCTGGGGAGCTGATTTTCTATGTGAATGGGAGGAAGGTAAGTGTTGCCCGGAAAGAATGTGGAGAAAGGGGGGCTGCTGTTGCAGAAGTAACTCCGAAGGGTATGGGCACAGATTTGGTTTCCTCGGAGTTCTGCCTTATGGGAGTATAACTGAATCCTTACACAAGCCTGCAGAAGCATTCCTTCCCATCTCCTCCTTGCTGGGTAAGAAGCGCATCAGCCTCCAACTATTACTTTAGTTAGCTAACACTCTTCTGCGTGCAGCAAGTGCTGTTAGAGAAGGAGCAGAGGAGGACTAACATGATTACAACATCCGATTTTAGCTACCTCTGCTGTGTTTGGGGGAAAAACATGTCAAAGTGAAATGGACTTTCCGCTGGGTATCAAATTTGTCTGGTGAGCAAACTAGTTTTTGGTGGGTTTTTTTTTGGTGAGCAAACAACAAATGAAAATTTGTACGTGCCTGGCATCTCATCTTTGATGGTATCAAATAAGAGACATCAGATGGTATCAGATTTTCAGAGGCACAACAGGAAGTCAGCAAGACTCAGGTGCCAAAACGGACTACTGGCCAACATAAAGATAATATTGCAAAAACAAGATTAAACTGGTTGCTGATTCAGTGCAACTGGAAGGAATTATCTTATTCTAAGCAATGGAATAAGAAATACTGTAATAGATCAAGTATGTCGGCATTTCTGTTGCTCTCTGGTTTTAGTCTATTATGGCAAGTTAAAGTTTATATAAATAAAGCTAGAAGAAAAGTGATTCCTACGGATAGCCATACAGGCTTCCTCTCGTGTTCATCGCAGTAGGTTAAAGTGCCAGGGAGACTCTAAAATCTGCAAATCATTATTTCTTTATGTTGTGCTGCCTCTGTCGTAGCAAAGTTCTGCTGCATTTTTATTTCTAGTGTGGCTGAAGTTAAATTACCTCAGTATGACCTTTCACTGAGCAGCAGCTATTTTTAGTAGATGCAAGGTGCCCTGGCACTTCTGTCTGGGAAACATATCTGTCTGAGAAGGAATTTCCAGAAGGAGCCCAAATTCTCTTGTGGTCTTTGACAATTAGTCTAGTTCTATGAGAGAGAACCAGTGAAGGATTCTCTTCTAGCTTTGTGGGAATGTAGTCTCTGCCCTGAGTTTTGAAAAGGCTTGGTTTCTTGGTTAAAACTTGTTTTTCATTTCTTGATGCAGGTAATAGAGAAAAATGCTGATCCTGAACAAATGCTGTTGTCTTATCTGCGAAAGAGACGTATCCTTTTCTTGTCTGTTCCCTTAAGTCACTCATTTGAAAGCCTTATTTGAAAAAAATTCTCATAAATAATAATTCAAAGGTCATTTACCAGGTTGAGGAAATTGTGACTCCATTAAGATAAAATAACAATCTTAAATTATGTGTTTTTCTTAGGACAAATACTCTTCAGCAAGCTGCTGTATTTTTCGCCTAGTTTCCTAAACCAACAAAGTTATGCCGTCAAGCATGATGTTTATGTGTGTATCTGTGTTCCTCCCCTCTACCCCCAAAAAGAAACATAAGAACCTTTTGGCCAGTGTACATAAAGCTTAACAGAATAGGAGTCTTCGAGTTTTGTAAAAGTCTCTCCAGGAAAGGGGAGATCTTGTGATGAGACCCTGAGTCTGCTGGAATTTTGAGGTAATCTGTTTTTTCTTATGATGAAGACTCTGAACAGATTTCTAAACTCAAAAAAACAGGTTTAATAGTAAGTAAATATGAACAAGTATGTTTTTAAAACAGAAAAAAAAAATTAGTTAGACAAGACAGAACAGAAGTTGGGAGAGCTAGAGCTCTCACCCTGACAGTTTTGTCTTTGCAGTCAAGTTTTTCTTTCCTCCTGTCTTGGTTTCAGTTCACAGTTTTCTGGGTTGCAACAAATTGTGCAGCACTTGCTCTGATCTTTCCTTCTCTTTTACTTCACCATTTCAGAGGCCTGACCGTATGTCTGCTCTCAACTGTTCTTAGGAGTTTTCCAAAGTCTGCTGCGCCACAAGCTTATTCCCAGTGTTCATGAAGCTGTTGCATAATACTCTGAACACACGTGTTAGGGACTCACAGCCAGGAGCAGGGAGCAAATGTGGGGAAGAACAGAATCTCTCCTTTTTGCAGCTTCCTAGACTGTTTCATGAAACATACCCCCACAGGGCAAGTGATGTACTGTATACTATGAATTCACAAAGGAGACAGTTTTTATATTTGTCTCAAAAGAAAAATTTAAGTCAAAACATGTTTGTTATTGGTCAGTCATAAGGACGAGTCTGGAGTAGAATAGGTTGCTGTAGTTATGGTGCTCATGAAATTATTCAGTAATTTAAACAACTTCAGACTCCATCGGACTATAAAAAGTAGAATCATAGACTCGTATAGGTTGGAAAAGACCTTTAAGCTCATTGAGTCTGACCATTAACCTAGTACTACCAAGTCCACCACTAAACCATGTCCCTAAGTGCCACAACTACACATCTTTTAAATACGTCCAGGGATGGTGACTCACCCACTTCCCTGGGCAGCCTGTTCCAATGCTTGATAACCCTTTTCATGAAGAAATTTTTCCTAATATCCAATATAAACCTCCCCTGGCGCAACTTTAGGCCATTTCCTCTTGTTGTACCACTTGTTACCTGGGAGAAGAGACCAACACCCACCAAGTAGCTCAGTACCAGCCCTACCACAGGAGTATCTTAAAATGTATTGCTTTACCTGACAGGTCAGGATGCCTGTGAAAGGGCTCAGTAAAGCACTTTATAGTGGAAAAAAAGGTAGAGCTTAGTTAGATAAGACTTTAAATAATCTCAAAACTTTGCTGCAAGTGAAGAGTGCTAACCTTCACATCGACAAACGTTTTTTTATTTTGATGATGTGGTGTGAAAAGAAGGTGGCCTGTTTCCCCTCCATCATTCCTGGCTCCTGGTAGACTGTTCTCTTCCTGCACTTTGTGCCAGCTGTGGAGTTCCTCAGACCTTTCTGTGTAATAACTCTACTCATTAGGCCAGCAGAAAACTAACCAGGAAGAATAGAGGCTTTCAGCTAGGTTAGGGACTCAGTCACTAATTAGCTTATGGAAGTGACTGGTGAGAAGAAGTGCAAGAGGTCTTGTGTTTTGGAGCAGGTAATGTTGGGAAGAGGAAGGGCAGAAGAGGACGAAGAAATGGAGAGTAAGACATCTTGCTTTTGGTAGCTGTAGAACATTAAATTAGCTGTTTATTGATTCATAGCTTCAGACTGACCACTGTTCCGGATTCCTAGAAATGAACAATTCTCTCATAAGTGTGATCTTTCAGATGAGATGCAAGGTTAGTATTCTGACTATAAATGGGCCTTCTGGGAAAAATTGGCATATTGGTTTTAGTATTCCACTGGAACTTCAGATATATAGCTATTTTGCCCATTACATGCTTTTTCCTTTCATATTTTCACTTGGAAAGCTATTTTTCACTTCCTCTTTCTGTCCCAACTTACTCCTCTTCCAAAAGAAGTCAGAGTCAAGTTTTCTGTTTTCTCAGGAACAGGATTTTGGTTGTGTCAGTCCTTAGCTTCAATCTTATTTTCACTGAAAATGCTAATCCAACATAGAAAGGAGTCTGATATATATGCTATCATACCAAACCAATTCTATGTTCCATAGCTGGTCAGGAAAAAAGGTGGCCTCAAGCTTTCCAGCAGAATAAAGGTCAAAATGAAACCTCGTATTTTTTTTTTTCCCTAATGACAGCATTTTCAGTCCGTCTTACAGGAACTAAGTATGGCTGTGGAGGAGGTGGCTGTGGTGCCTGCACAGTGATGATATCAACTTATGAGCCAGCTTCGAAGAAGATAAGGTATCCTTAACAGAAAAATTTGAAAACAACACAGAATTTTATGACCGTAGATACGAAACTGTGAAAACAAAGTTGTAAAATCTGTATTTAATTGTAAAAGAATCAAAAGGAAGGGTCACTTTAATCTAAAAGATAGCACTGTAAAAAAATACAGTTCATTCAGCTATGCTGTAAATTTGCTGAAATGCTTAATTTGCTCATATATGGTGACAGCTCCTGCAAGGAGTTTTCTCTTTAGGAGACACACATTTAACACCCTTTGTATTGACTGCTGGAATGTGGCTCCTATCTGCAGCTCTGTCATGTGACTGATGGGAAGATAGGGCAGGCAGAAGTTTGAGTCTTACCAGCCCTTTAATATTGAACTCTCTCCCTACAACCCACCCACGAACAACGAGGACTTTGAAACTCAAAACCAGAGTTTCATTAAGCTAAAAACCGGAATAAATTACTTTTAAATTGAGACAACTCCAGTCAAATTGTTAAATGGTAACATGTCATTGTCAATTGAATATTTTTTAGGTGGGGAAAAAATAAAAATGTTCCAGTTGTTCCTTTTTGGCAATTGCATTACACTGGACTGCAATGCAAATGAAAATCTTTAAAGTTATTATAAGAGTTGAAATTAAAACAGTCAGAATGACAGTTAAAAAGAAACATCTCAACTGCAGTAAAACAAAACTTTTTATTGCTAATGACGAAAAGCTTTGAAGAATTTTCATTTTGGTATGTTGTTGCTACTTAGAATTGTATTTATTTTTCATCAGGATTTCCTTTGGGTCAGAAAATTGATTACAAATTTTCAGCAGTTATTCTTTACTTCCTGTAAATGACTACACCAACCCTCCCTTCCCCGTCTTCCTCCTCCAAAACACTCTTGACGGGTTGCTTATGGGTAAGAGAGACAAGAGGGCAATTAGAAAAGACTGAAGTACTAAGGAAAATATAAATTCTACAGAACTGTCCTCATAGACAGTTTTTATACTGGGGAAAAGAGACGCAGTTAGTAAGTGATCCCTTCTGCAAAGATTATTCTCTTCTCATTCCAAATGATGATAATGACTATATAAACTAAGTATAAACTATGTTTTGATTGACTGCAAAATAATATTAATGCAACTTTATTATAATAAAATATTATTCATGTTCTTTATTCTCCTTTTATGTTCCAAAGACATTATTCAGCAAATGCATGTTTGCTTCCCATTTGCTCCTTATATGGTGTGGCAGTTACCACAGTGGAAGGTGTTGGAAGTACAAAAACCAGGGTTCATCCAGTTCAGGTGAGAGTATGGTATCACTGTGTAAGAGGATTATTGATTCCTTCCTTTGTATGGGCTGGCTTGAGTGGCAGTGTTTTTTGGGCATGGGAATTTCACATAATGATTATTCTCCCTGCTAAATCATAACAGAAGATACCACAAGTTTCTGACAGTTGGTTGATCAAGGCTGTTGAGATATGGGTCATGATGGATCTTGCTTTAATACTGACAGCTTGATCAAATAGTTGGTATATAAGAATTGTTGGAGTGGATCAGGCGTGTGTTCTATTTGGGCACCTCTTGGACAGTGCCCTTTTAGGTAGTATTTTAGTGTGAATTCAAAATAGACAGAAGTCCACTGAAGATTAATTAGCTTCCTTAGTAAGATGTGCCTGGGCATCACATCCAAAGTAATTATTCTTATTTGAGATCGTTTAAATTGTTTTACTTAAAAAGTCTGATTTACTATGAAAGTCTCCCATTTCAGAGAGAGTTCAGTAGAATGATGGTGTACACTGGAAGGAGTGCTATTTGTGGTATTTCATTTCAGGAAAGGCTTGCCAAGTGCCATGGCTCCCAGTGTGGTTTCTGCTCCCCTGGAATGGTGATGTCCATATACACTTTGCTAAGAAACCACCCAGAACCAACTTCAGAGCAAATGATTGCAGCTCTGGCTGGTAAATATTGCCACTTTTTAATTTGTAGGTACGTCCTTGAACTATTTTCTTCAATTACTTTGTGTATGTGAGTGCATGTCTCTGTGAGTACACATGCATGCACATATGTACTCTATGCAAATTGTGCTTCCCAGCAGAGTTCCTACTGGATGCAGACCTTGTATTCCCTGTCATTCTTTTCTCCTGGAAAATGAAGTATGGAGCTGTGGATTGTTTCAGGGCCAGGTGTTCAAAACATCCCCATGTGTGTCTTTTGAAGAGCTTTAAATCAGATATGCAAAAATGATGGCATATTGGAGAAGTAGCTGCATCTGAAGGTCTCTAAGATCCCGTTACACCTAGAGTTGAGAATGTCATAAGCCTCACAGGAGGGCCCCTTTGTGGTAGGAATAAAGCAGTCAAATAAGGTAGAGAGATGCAGACCATCTTCACTAAGGGAAAGTGTGAGCATTTGTTGCAGCCTTCTTTCATCTGTTGTGCTCCAGAGTCACAGTGGAGCCAAAGGCATTTCCTATTACTATGAGGTAAACTTAGATGGCGGTGTAATGCTAACTTCCTTCACTATTAGAAATAAGTCAGGGGGAAGGAGAAAAACGTCTTGAGTGGGTGAAGAATATTGTACGTTCTCTTATTCTCCTGCATACTAAGCTGTAGTCGGCATTCCCTCTAGTGCGGCTCTCAAGTATTTCATACTCCCCTTGAACCAATAGCCTTCTTCCTCAGGAGCTGCAGGGTCCTAAATCTTACGACACTGATCTTTTTTGTCTTTCAGAGAGCTAACACTTCTTCTTAAGCTTCAAAAACGCAAACCTCATATAAAGACATGACATTTTAAAAATACATGCTTTAGAACAAAGCTTTTCCTTACTGATTTCCCTTTTTCAGGGAACTTGTGCCGCTGTACTGGATATAGGCCAATCCTAGATGCCTGTAAAACCTTTTGTAAGGTAAGAAGTAGTGATGACAGGGATACTAGATTTTTCCCATTAAGGTATATATGTATAGTAACCATCAAGATTTTCATTAAGATCATCTATTTCCTCTGTTAAGTTATGTTTGAATATCACTTCTTTAATCCTTCCTATTTAGCTTATTATTAAACTTCCTGTAGAAATTTTTTGAAATATGAAGAGACATTGTTATCGGCTTATGCAGGCTATGAGTCATTGACATTCTGGGCAGTATTTCACTAATGGAATATTCCTACTTTAGGAATCTGTGTGTTGTCAAAGGAAAGCAAATGGAAAGTGTTGCTTGGATCAGGAAGATGATTTATTTGACAAAGAAAAGAAGGTAGGGTTTTAAGTGTTTTACCTGTCCCATTTAGATATAAAACTGATAGAAAGAATATTGCATGGATTTTTTCTTGTAATTAAAGTAAATGCAGTATACTGTGCCATTTTTATCCACCACCTCATTCACCTTACATAATATTATTTGTAAAATAAGATAATTTGTTATTGCTCACAAAAAATTTGGAGATATTTCTAAAAATTAAGGATTCTATGTTGTATATTTGTATGAGGAGGCAATGACGTGGCAGGTAGTTGGTATAAGGTAGTTTGGACCTCCAGAGCTGAGATTTGAGCAGTTCTTTGAGTTCAGGAATATTAATAGTCTCAGCTCTACTCATACAGTGTTCGTCATATTTTGTAAGAAATGAGGGCATATGTGGAACTGTCTTAAACCAATGATCAGTGACAATCTGAATGTAACCACTGTTCTCTTAGGAATCTTACTGCTGACTTGAGTCTGAAGAACTGATACATTCTTAAAAATCAGAGTTATGATTGTAATTTTATATGAAACCTCTTATCCGTACAATTACTTGATGTTCTTCTCAATTTTCTTTCAATAATATCTGATCTACTTCTTTGCTTTTTGAGTACTGTAGGTTGGCATGAAACCAGCTACTTTCTTATAGTAGGGCTAAAGGAAGCCTGTAGTTAATCATTCACTTGCTTGCCTCTACACTCTCATTTGTGTCATTTGTGAACTCTGAGAACTCTGTTGTGAACACTTCCTTCACCTCAGCAGCTCCAAATAATGCATGGTAATTTAGCACCAAATCCAAACAATAATGGAAATACTAATTTTCTACTGACTTCAGTGGGACCCTCATAGTTTGTTCTTGGTTTTGCTTTTTTTTTTTTTTTTAATGGAATTAATGATGAGAGAAAATTCTTGGTCTTTGCTTTGTTTTCTTTCTTTTCAAGATATCCACCAGACTATTTTCAACAGATGAATTCCAACCCTTAGATCCCACCCAGGAGCTTATATTTCCTCCAGAATTAATGGTAATTTTTGCTGCTTATAGACTGTTTTTCAGCTCTGTCTTTTCCTTAGTAGTCCATAGTTCAGAACTCATTCTGAACTCCTGCTTAGCAGTAATTCATCAGAAGAAATGTCGAAATGTCGTAACATTTTAATATAAATCCAGAATTATATTCCTTTTTATTTTCCAGTGAGCTTATTGAATATTCACATTAAAAAATTAATCATATTGAGAAAATGAAGTTGCAGAGGTAGGTATTAGGTGAGAAGACAAGTAACCTAAACTGTGTTATCAGTGCAGCACCTGAAGATATAGATGCTTCTCAGCAAACTGAATGGCAAACACTTTTTAACATTGGCAAAACAATGCATTTTGCCCATTTTGTGGCTTAATAGTTTTGTTGTTCTTTTCTGTCAAAATGTCAGCCTCAGATAGCCACCCAGACCAGGGACTGTTTAGCTCTGGTGACTGAAGTATGACAAAGATGTAAGAGCTGAAATAAGCGCACTGGAATGGAAAGTGTCAGGCATCCTTAATTATTGTCAGCAGCATTTCCCTAGAAAAACTGAAAGTTGTTTGCTTTACGTTATTGTCAATCTGTAGATTCAAAGCCAAATTCTCTGTAACTAGATGGCTGCTTATTAAGAAAGGTTGATAATCGTGGGACAGGAATTCTACACCGTGTGTTTGTACCACCACTAGTTCACAAGCAATTTCCAAGTGATCAGTGAACAGTGCTTGAACAGCCGGAGACATCTACATGCATGCTTAATCTAGAAAGAAATGCTGCTGCCAGTGTCCTTGGTGACCTCCAAGCAAGCTAAGTGTGCAAACACCTCCATAAGTATTTTTTATCACTTTTCTAATAATTTCAGCATTTGCAGGTTCTATTCCTACATTTTTTGCTTGTGGGCTATTTATTATCAATCTTTTTTATTAGCCCATTGGAATTAATTGAAGATGTTTCACCAATGCAGTCTAGAAATTCACCACTGTGCAAATAGCCAGCATAACAGTCCCATTTCTGACCAATTTTGAAGGATTAAGTAGAACTGCCATTGTTTAAGAACTTGTTTTGACGTTGTCTAGTGTCTATTAGACCTTGCACCTGTCTGTATGTCTAAATATTTAAATCTGCCATATTTCCCCATCAGAGAATGGCTGAAAATCAACCAAAAAGAACTCTGTTTTTTCATGGGGAGCGAATGACATGGATTTCTCCTATAAGCTTAGATGAATTACTGGATCTGAAAGCTGCCCACCCGAAAGCACCTCTTGTGGTTGGGAACACCAGTGTGGGTATGTATACAATCAGAATGGCTTCTGTTGCCATAGTTCCAGTGTGCATCGGAGGAGTGGGGCTATGTTTATCATTCTTTTTGCATTTTCATCCTTAAGCTTACTCTCCACTATGTTGGAGTTGTCATTATGGAAAATGTCTTTTGTCTAAGTCTGTTCCTATCTGGTAGGACCTGAGATGAAATTCAGAGGTGTGTTCCATCCAGTTGTTATTGCTCCTGCCAGGATCCCGGACCTGAATGTGGTGACATGCACAGATGATGGTCAGTAGACTTTAATTTGTTCAGACAGGGGATTTCTCTGCAGTAAGGGATGCTGCTCCATTCCATAGTGCTGAAGGTGGGAAGTGCTGTGCAACTCATTCCTAAGCATGCTTGATTCTTTCCCAGGTCAAGGTGGTTGTGACCATCATCCCAGTGCATGATGCAGAGTTTTGTCTTCATGACACGGTGCAGTACTGACCAGAAATATTATCTTGGGCCCTATTAGTCATAATAGTGTGAGGGTAATTATTCTGGTAATACTGGTTCTGGTGGCAAGTCATGCAGTATTTGCTTTCTGATCTCTGCACCATGCTATGCTGTATAGCAGAGAGAGACCCACACAGAACCACAGAGAGAGTTAGAAACATTGCATGCTTGTCTACATTAAGAAAAAGGCTGTGATTAAACTGACCTAGCTAATGTGCATTAACTAATCTTATCCTCAATCATAACAGCATTAATTATTGTAGATTAAAAATTTGGTACCTCAATTTATATATTTAAGATAAACATGGATTATTTTTTTTTTTTAGTTAAAGTTAGACTAGGTTCTAGTTTTGAAATAAAATATTTTAAAATTAGAAATAACAACTAGAAATAGATTCAAGCCTACTATAATATCCTAAATTAATTAAATATAAATTACATTGTACAAGTTTACTGCGGAAGTTTTAAGGAAAATCAAACCCTATATCTGATGAAAGTTACTTGCTATATGCCTGAAGCCACTTTTTTGAAGTGGTAAACTGTATTTGACAGTTCTGTCATTGTGTTTAGAATATCTTTTTCATTTCAGATCAGTTGTAGTCAATGACTAGTTTGTTCTCAGCTGAAAAGTGGTTGGGAATTGAAAGGAAGCAGGGAGAATGTTTACTGCTTCTTTTAATCTATAAATAAAATCTAGTTATGAGAAGGTGAGACTTGCTACTTCTAAAAAGACAGATGTGCAGTTTAGTTTGCCAACCAGAAATATTATTTCCTCTCTTTAATCAGATCTAAATGCAAAACATATTCTGATTAAATTTTTGCTTTAAATACACTACATTTAGTATTGCTGTACTTGATTAATAAAAAGCCATTTAAAAACTATATATATTTTGATTTATATTTTTGATTGAATTCCAGTGTTCATTCAAAACATTCATACATTACATAAATACAGCCTAATAATGATTTTGAATAGAAAGGCACTGTTTACCATTTTATAATATTGACATTTTTATAAAGTATAATCTTAAAAAAAAAAGTATACTCAAATAAATGCGTATAGTTATAGGTTGTCTTTCTAGTGGGAAAAAGAATACCAAAAGACTGTTTGGTGGTTTTTGCAGATACTACCTACCCATACCTTAGGAGAATAACTAGAATATATATATGCAAAGCAAGATCAAATTATGATGAAAATCGTGTTTAAAAATAGGAAGAGCCTGTTGAAAGCATTTTGATGCTGACTCACCTTTGGGTGAAACATCACCTAAACATTTACTCAATCAAAGTTGGTGCAAGGGAAGCCCTTGTAACGGGCAGCTGGAAGCAGGGAAGGGATTTCCCTTTCAGCAGAAGTGGTGAGCTATTAGCTCAGTTCCATCTTTTAATGAAATTTTACCTTCAGCCTCCTGAAATGAAAGGTCACAGTACCTTTAATTTGCAAAGGCCCCTCTCCTTTTATTTGCCTGTATTCCACATAAGCGGTCCTAGCTCTACAGGCTGAACATAGTTCAAAACCCAGGCAATGAAGCAGTGTGCACATTACACTTTCATAATCTTTTGGTTACAGGATTAACTTTGGGAGCTGCCTGCAGCCTCTCTCTAGTGAAAGACATCTTGACAAATGCAATCTCAGAGTTCCCTGAAGAGAAGACAAGGGTTTTCTGTGCTGTCTTGCAGCAATTAAGAACTCTTGCTGGAGAACAGATAAGAAACATTGCTGTATGTTGTGAGTTACTTGCTATAACAATTGTAACAAATGTGAACTTGCTGCTGACCACATGTAAAACTTGCATTTTTAATTGGTTTTAGTAGTGAATTTTCTATCAATACATCTTTTTTGAGCTTTTGATCTGTATAAACTTGTTAGTCTGCATGTTATATTGTCACTTAACATAAAAATGTGAAGATGATGGAGAAAGGTGACATAAATTTCTTTTTTTCAAGTCGTTAGGTGGAAACATCATAAGTAGAAAATCAACCTCAGACTTGAACCCTGTTCTGGCAGCCAGCAACTGTATGCTCAATCTGGC